>JASPKZ010001610.1:0-102500 GCA_030220185.1 Diploptera punctata | reverse complement strand
ATCCGTGAAGAACTGCAGATCTATTCCATTACCAAATAAAATCTTCCTTTATTTTCCAAGAGGAAGAAGAGATGTCGGACGTCCTCGGAAGAGATGGTCTTAGATCTATTAGTGAAGACGGAACAGGCAACTCTTGCATAAACCAGAAAGTGAAGAAGAACTCTCCTGGCGCTTCATTATCATTTATCAATCATATCATTAGGGTAACGTAACTCCGCCTTTAGGGTGCCCCAACCTAAGAAATTGACTACAATTCTGCCAAAGCCAGGGAAGAAAGCCAGAAATGTCATAAGAGACAACCTGGTGGCATTGGACAAACAAATATATTAATACGTGAAGAAAAAACTTTGTACCCCTTTTTAAGCATATTGCGCGCACGGAGGAGTGTGATATTTGGCATGATTTAAGTTCATACAGAAAAGGAGTGCAGAAAAATAAAATTTATGTATAATGTGAGTTACAAGTAAATTAAATCGAACAAAATACAATAAATTGTCTCTAAGGAATTTATATGTATTATTCATTTGTGTACTCATTCATTTGTTTACGTTCATACTGAAAATGCATTGTTGCAAAAAATAAAATTGACTTACTCTCGCGTATATATTATTTAGTGGTTTGAAAAAGTGAGTCAATTTTATTATTTAAGTTTAAATTAAACTCTGTCTAATCTTGGTTTCAGTAATTTCATTACATATTGTTTTTATATTTATATAGATATATAGATATTCGCACCTACTTCCATTATGCTTCGACATAGAACATTGACGGGTCGGTGTGAGAGACATTGATGAAGGAATATATTCCCGTACACAGAATAATAGGCCCAATGCAAATTTAAATAGTGTACAAATGTCAAATTATGCATTTTTGTTTTTTAAATATGGCTTAGCCAAGTTATACCACATATTTCCTATCGTTCGTATTTTTAAAATAAATTGAAAATTAATGTATAATGACGTATTTGTGACAAACTTAAAAATGTATTAAATTGTGTGCGAATGTTGACCGCTGGGCGACTACTAGTATCTATAAAATCAAGGTGATGTCTTTTATAAAGTTTTTATAATATCTGTTTTGATTTATCCGTTAGAGACATGGTCCCAATCAAAATTAGATGAAATACTATTATCTGTATTTGAAACAAATATTCTTACAAGGGAACTGTCAGCCATTGCATGCCGAAACCTACGTTAAAATTTCTTCTAGAGAAGTGTCATTATGTACAAAGGCGTGTAAATTATCTGCCGCTTTTAACTGCAATACACTAAAATCAAGCGCCAAATCTCTCATTCAAACTGTAGGTAAATAATTCAACTCCTATATTGTATTTGTATTGTAAGCCCATGTTTTCCCTTTACAGAGATTTAGGCGCTCTCCCCCTACAGGGAAGAATTTGAACCATACTAATTTAGTTACACTTGTTTTCATATAGATGTCATTTTGAGTGGTCCGTGGTCAGCGCACGGCCTCACACTGACATCTAGGAAACCAAGGTAGTACTAGGACGGGAAAATTCGGTAAATTTTGCTTAGATGTCTTTTCATTCAGGCTTAAGGATTTTTTACGAGCCTGAAAATCTTCAGACTCGGGACCCACGGCTTAAAGTCCTTCCCGGAGGACTTGCTCCTTGGATTTTTCCGTCCTAAAAATCCATCGACCCCGGCCGGGTTTGAACCCGCGACCCTCGGGACCAGTGGCAAGGAGCATAACCACTAGTCCACCGCGGCCGATACTCCTGTATTGGCAGATTGGAAAACCTTCACTACTCGCCGTCCGCGCCGCGTCCTGCCTCACTCAACTCTATGCTTAAACTCATGCAAGGATGTACATCTGTTCCGCATAGTGCTTTGCACTTTAAAACGGCAGATTTTTTACGGCCATGGTACATCACAAAGCTACTCTGGAAGACATTTGAAGACAGATTTCGGCATGCTAATGGTTGATAGTTCCTTGTTGAAACAAGGGTCAACAAGTACGGACCTAATGCATTCTGCTGATGATGGGACTATTCCCGAAAGGCCTACAGAGTTTTAAAACAACTTAAGTTGAGAAGACGGATCTACAAGGTGACTATTTTATAGTTTTTAATCTTAAATTATATAACTGTGAATTTACACCTCAACGGACAATTACCATGAATTTGACTAGTTTCGTTACTAATTTGTATTCATTATATGTCCACTAAAAGACAAGAACAAAGATTGGAAGCAGCTGAGATGAGATTTTTAAGAAATATAGCAGGATATACTCTGCTGGATAAGAAAAGTAATGAAGATATAAGAAAGGAACTACATATTTTCAAACTTACAGAACGAATAATTAAATATAGGAACGACTGGAAAGAACATATTGATAGAATGCCAGAAGGAAGATTTCCAAAATTATTGCTAAATTATAAACCGCAAGGAAGGAGAAATGTTGGACACCCACACAGAAGATGGTCTGAACAATTTTAACAATTCTAGCTTTCATGAAACCGGAACGAGCCAACAGGCTTAATCCCTGGATGATGTTGATGATGATATATGTCCACTTTCCGTATTTTCTTAACATTTTGCTTTTGAAATTGTTTCTTTCACTTTCTAGTATAGAGCATTCAAATGAAATATGGAAGACTGTCTGGTCTGCTACTTCACACGTACACACGGGTGTGTGTGTGTGTGTGTGTGTGTGTGTGTGTGTGTGTGTGTGTGTGTGTCTGTGTGCGTGGTGTTTTGAAAGTCTTGACTGAAGGATCACAGAAATAATAACCCGGAGAGAATTATACATGGTGAGAGTCATCTAGTGGCGGAGTTAACGAACTCCTGACAATTGGTTTATCGTGAAATTGAATGTAATACATATAGTGTGTTTTTGTTTCGGTTGCTAGGTGATGGATGTCTCGGTGAACAGTTGAAAACCGTGAAGTGAAGCGGACAACAATGCTCTTCGCTCTGCGGATTTCAATTATTTCATGCCAATTACATGTTTTCCCATTGCTGCGCCTCATTTCACCGCCCCCTGGATAAATACAGTCTGTTCCATTATTAGCATTAATCAATTTTACATTCTCTATTATTTTGTTTATTATAATAATTAGTGACGCTTTAGTTCGTAGTTGCTAGGCAACAAAACCTATACTTTGTATTCTAACAAAACATAGATGTCGCCATCATAACATAAAATACAGGTTCAACATAACGTAAAATACGTTTTTGGGCGATAGTGCGTTTTGTAGTACTTACCAGCAATGGCGACCATTATTGAAAGTTGAACCTCCTACATTTCGGGGTTGCCAATCTAAATAACTATTACTGTAATATTATATATTACAAACACGCGTGTGGGAAGTAAAACCACTGCCCTCTATGTAGGCTATACCACATATAATGTATAGTATATACAGAAAATAACCAAAAGGTAGTGTTATTATACATTATACGAAACAAATCACTGCATTTTAAATGAACTGAACTTTATTTGAAACAATATAAAACAATAAATACGTACTTGCGGCCATGTTATCAATAATTGTTCTCACGGCCTCCTGTTGTTTCAACTAATAACATTGCCCACACTGCACTGTTAACGTTAGTCAATTGTTTATAATGAACGCAAATATTTCCAACAAAGATGTTAGTATTTTACTATTATTTATTATTTTGAAAACACCATCGCGCAAAAAATAATGTACAACACACGTTTGTGAAGTGTTTTACACAATGTCGGAAATTAAAAACCTTGCTATGGCTCGGTTTTTAAACATTTTCCTCGATTCTGTAAAAACCACTTCCCAACCTCGCATCATAATATACTATTTTGCGCGATAGTGTGTTTTGTCGTACTTACATCAATGGCGACCGTGATTTACAGTTCAACTTCCTACATTTCGGGGTTGACAACCTAAATAACTATACTGTAATAAAAATAACTATACTTGAAATATTACATTTACAAACACGCGTGTGGGAAGTGAAACCACTGCCCTCTATGTCCATCAGTAGTAATTCGCCCGAGGGCAGGTCTTTCACTGCAATCATAGCATTTTCATGCTATGCTTTACAGCTTTACTAGGAAATTACAGGTGTGGTAGCTTGCCGTTGCTTTCCACACCGGTGAAGGATGATGATAATGATGGCCGGATGATTTTCGGGGACCGTTGGACCCTAAGCATCCTGACATTTGTCTTACAGGTGAGGAAACCCCCGAAAAAAACCTCACCCATGAGCCTGTCCCGTCCGGGAATCGAACCCGGGCCCGCTGTGTGACAAGGCAGCACGCTACCTCGAGACCACAGCTATGTAAAATGTATATACAAAATATATACAAGATAAAATTCTATCTATTATTTCGAGTGTATGAAAGGTGTTTTGGAAATGCAGGTAATTAGTTTAGAGATAGTTTTAGCTGTAATAATTAAGAGAGGAAATTTATAATTACTTTTTGCGATAGTGCGTTTTGTACTTACCAGCAATGGCGACCATAATTAAAAGTTCAACTTCCTACATTTCGGGGTTGCCAACCTAAATAACTGTACTTTAATATTACATTTACATCCACGTGCGGGAAGTAAAACCACTGCCCTCTATGTAGACTACGTACAATGTATACTTACTTACATACTCACTGGCACTATCGAACCCTAGGTTCATGGCCGCACGGACATAAAGCTCTCCATACATCCCTATCCTGAGCTAATGTTTCCAATCATTCCCTGTATAATCTACTTCCCTCAAATCATAGTTAATGTTATTCTTCCACCTCATTCTTGGTCTACCAACTGGGCGTTTTCCCTCTGGCTTTCCTACAAGAAGCTTCCATGCAAGTCTTTCATTCCCCATACGTGCAACATGTCCTGCCCATCGCAGTCTATGAGACTTAACTGTTCTTATTATATCTGGCTTCCTGTAAAGACCATGTAGTTCATTGTTATGTAGTCTTCTCCATTCACCTGTCTGTTCATCTCTCTTTGGTCCAAAAATTTTCCTAAGTACTTTATTCTCAAATACTTGTAATCTCCTTTCCTCTCTTAAAGTAAGAGTCTATGTTTTGCACCCATATAATATAACTGGTAGAATAATTGTTTTATATATTTTCAGTTTAACGTTTTTTGAAAGGAGTTGGGACATCAAGAGTCTCTGCAATGCATAATAGCATGCATTTCCAGAATTGAGCCTATGTTTAATTTCTTTGTGCATCTCATTCCTATTTGTGATTATTGTTCCTAGGTATTTGAATTCAGCCACTTCCTCAAAATTTCCCTCATTTGTCATTAGCTGTCCATTTCCATTATTTAATGGATTTCTATGTGTGACAATGTATACACAGAAAATATCCAAAAGGTAGTGTTAATATACATTATACGAAACAAATCACTGCATTTTAAATGAACTGAACTTTATTTGAAACAATATAAAACAATAAATACGTACTTGCGGCCATGTTATCAACAATTGTTATCAAGGCCTCCTGTTGTTTCAACTAATAGTCAGTTGTTTATAACGAACGCAAATATTTCCAACAAGGATGGTATTATTTTACTATTATTTATTATTTTGAAAACACCATCGCGCAAAAAACAATGTACAACGTACGTTGTGAACTGATTTACAGAATCTCGGAAATTAAAAACCTCGCTATAGCTCCGTTTTTAAACATTTTCCTCGATTCCGTAAAAACCACTCCCCAACCTCGCATCGTAATACACTAATAATGATGCTTTCGCATAACTAACTTACATAAATTAACTTTCATTGACTTTTGTGGTAATATATTAATAGCTGCATCTTGGATTGCTTTTAAAATTTGTCCTGATGAACCGTGAAAAATCACGTTCTCCGCTCATTTTTACTTTAAATTCACATATGAAACTAGCACCCAAAATTGCAGAATATAACAATGTTTGTTGATCGATCGTGTGTTTTTTCTCCAAAGCCCACATTCCTCCTTCTCTAAACATACCGTGTTATGAATACATAGTTCTTTATATAGATTTTTTATTGTTTTATAGATTATTTTAATTATTCGAGCAAAGTCGTTTGAGATGGACTTTAGACATTCAAAGTCTGTTGAGATAGAGTTTAGACAAAAATAGTTCAGAGCAAAGTTTGCTTAAGCTAACTGTAAACATCCCTACATTTAGTTCATTGGAATGTTAGTTGGTACAGTTATGGGTGACTTGAGGTCATTTTGAGTATATAACACTTGAGAAGTGAGGGTCTCGTGTCTGTCTGTGTGTGTAAACGGCTGAAGGGTAAGTCACCGACCATTTTCTTAAATAATGTAGTCCATTTCTTTTATATTTTGACTCAAGTACCATTAACATTTTTGAAACTATATGTTAGAAAAGGGATTTAACATTTTTAATCATGTAGATTTGGTTAGATTTAAAAATTCCACAACTCCCTCTTCTCAACCCCCCCCCCCAAGAAAGTACTGTAGTTTCTAATATAGGCTTAGATAGGATTTAGGGCTAGACTACTTAGGGTTTCTAATTATTTATACTTTAGTAATAAAATAGTTTAAAATAAGACTCCATTTGTTCATTTCAAACATGTATACTGTACATCCTCATACTAACGCTCGGCTAGATAAACGCTACCAGATTTTCCAAGTCCCGAAGGTCCTTTAAGCCTAAGAAATCCAGTTGGGTTTATAACATACCGTTTGCGCAATAATTAAATTTCATTAAATATAATATACTAAATATACAGCATATACTAAAATACGCTGAAAGTAAATAAAACATTGTAAACAACACGTTACAAAATTAGGTTTAGTAATTAGTCGTCTAAATAACTATTAACGACAGTCTTTAACGATTAATGTCAATAGCGTTGCAATTGAGATGTGGGCGTGAAAATTCAGAAAAATTTTGATCAGAGGCCTCTTTTTTGGGCTTGAGACACTTTTAGATACCTGGTCCCCACTTCTTGCCTCCTCATATTACCATCCATACATCATCCAAATTCAGTCATCTGGCTCTCATCGCTTCAGCACAATTTTCTTCCTCTTGGTCGTCCTCTCTTTTCTCTACCAAAATGTTGCCAATTATGACATATACGTATCACTTATCTTCTGCTGAAGTTTATGAGCAAGTTATTTTTTACTAGTAGAGGTTACCAGCCTCTAGTCAAACCCCTCTTCCTGGAGGGCAGGGAATTGGAATTTCAGAGTGTTCGTCTCCTAGAGAAGTTGCACCCGAGATGTGGGCAGACCTAGAAAGAGATGGGCTGAAGCCGGAACGGGTCAACAGACCTAATCCATGAATGCAGATGATGATGATGATGACGTATCACTTATGGTATATAAGTCCTATACAGTTTGAAAAGTGCAAAAAGAAACTCCATATTCCCTTAGATATAATATATAGGGCTAACAATATAGTATGTTCCATGAATACTCTTATTATTCCTTTATATTTTAAACTTTCTTTACTAGTCATTTACTTAATCTAATTATAGGTTATTACTTTTTTATTATTATAATTATAATAATAATTATTATTATTACTATTTTTCTTTCTTTCCCTTGTCAAATTTATATTGTGTAGTCTATAATTACCTATTATCTATCATTTATCATAATTCTTATTGAATGTATAATTTAATCCTGGTGAAGTGGAAGAGAAGATCTTACGGTCTTTACTCCACCAGGTAAAATAAATAAATGAATAAATTAATTAATACCAGTAACTCGAGATTATCATTCCTTGACTATTTAACTCATGTCCCAAATGAGAGTCAATGACCAATCACATTTCAATGATTTCTTATTTACAACCAATCACAGCATACATTAAAACATTTAATATTTTAAAATGGTCCATTCTTTTACCTACATTAACATTACTTTTCCAATTTAGGATGATGTCATTAATATATAAATTAAAAAGGGTAGATGATAAACTATACCCATGTCTTACTGATTATTATTATTATTATTATTATTATTATTATTATTATTATTATTATTATCTCATGTGTTAACAATCATAATGGTATTATTATTTTGGAGAATTTTAAGGACACGCTGTATAGCAGGTCCATGACCGAAACAAAACAAGAAAGAAGTCAATATATCGTAGGAATGAGAATTGTCACCGGACATTATCCAGAGAGCCGGGCTTATTTGACTCGCATAATTGGGAGTTGTTTTCAGGTCGGTCCGGCACACATCTCTGAATTACATAGCTTAACCCTAGTGTTCTTCCCGGTTGATTATAGCGTTCCCATCGCACTAAGCTATCATTACGCGGAAAGGGTGAGAGATCTATTCTTTTTATTTTAGAAATTATACTCAAGCGTATGATCCCTAACATTAATATGTGAAACAATCATTTCGTAAAGAGATTTCATGGTTGGTCCACTTTTTTTTAAAAATAAGATTAGTTTGATCCCAAAGTTTTCTTGTCTACATTTAGCCTAATTTTAGTTTTACATATGTTTTAAGACAAATTAAATAAATGTTATCGATACTGTAATTAGGCTTATTGTTATAAATATTGCTATTGATATAATAATAATAATAATAATAATAATAATTATTATTATTATTATTATTATTATTATTATTATTATTATTATTATTATTATTATTATTCAGAATTCAAATAGGCTATCTAGTAACAGTAAGTACAACTAGGAATGAGTTTCAGAAATAAATTAACCATAGGCTCAAACCTAGAAAAGCGTGCTGTTATTCATTACAGGGATTTTATCATCCTTAACTCCTCCTTCTCTTCTTCTACCTCATGAAATTAGGCCTTTTGACCTGTTTTCAAATCAAGTGGGATTTAATGAAACTTCCCATCTAGTAAATGGACGTCCTACACTTCTATACCCTATTGGTTTGTACTTTAATAACAGCTGAGGTATTCTATCTGTATAGGCATTCCTTTAACATGTTCATACCAGTTGTTTCTCATGTTGTCAATTCTATTTGTTAAATTAAAAATATTTATGTCTTTCCTAATATCGTCATTTCTTTTTCTGTCCAAAATTGTCACACATGCTACTGAACGTAAGAACTTCATTTCTGCAGTTTTTATTTTTCTTCTGTCTGAACGGTTAAGAGTCCACTTTTCACTTGCATATATTAAGACAGTCCACCGCTGTGGTCTCGAGGTAGCGTGCTGCCTTGTCACGCAGCGGGTCCGGGTTCGATTCCCGGTCGGGACAGGCTCCTGGGTGAGGTTTCTTTGGGGTTTTTCCTCACCTGTGAGACAAATGTCAGGAAGATTAGGGCCCAACGGTCCCCGTAAATCATCCGGTCATCATCATCATCCTTATCATTATCACCGTTTTCACCGGTGTGGAAAACAACGGGAAGCTACCACACCTATAATTCCCTAGTAAAAGCTGCAAAGCATAGCATAAAAATGTCCGGCAGCCCTTTATTTCTTGTGGTAGGGAATTCCAGTTGCGAGAAGTGACATGGAGTGATGTGATGTCCTATGTTGCGGTATATTAAGCAAGAGACTATGTTGTGGTTTTGTGTTATGGTTTGAGGATAGATACTGGAAACGACATGATAAATAATTGGGTGTCGAGGTATGTAGGATCTTAAATAAGAGAATTAGACAGTGCGATTTTCTTCTCTCATTTAGATGTAGCCATGACAATTCGTGGAATAGTGGAGAAATGTGATCGTATTTTCGGACATTAAATATGAATCTGATACACATATTATGGACACGCTGCAGTTTGTCCGATAATCCGTCACTTATGTCAGTTAGTAGAACGTCACAATAGTCAAAATGCGGCATCACTAAGGTTTAAATTAAAATTCTTTTTAGAGCTGTGGGGGGGAAAAAATTGAGACGCTTTAGGGAATGCATTATATTTTTAGATGTTTGTTTTACTTGGGCATTCCAATTTAAATTAGAATCTAAGTAAAGTTGTGGTGCTAATGATGATAGTAATATATGTGTGTGTGCGTGCGTGCGTGCGTGCGTCGCGCGCCCGCGCTCTAGTGAAGGATTATTTAAATAAAATATCCGGAATTATTTAATATGTTTCCAAAATAACTCACAAATCCCTTTACTATCAACATTTTGGCATGGGATATTGGATGACGTAAAATTTAAAGTAAAGAATTATATTGACAAAAAAAGTTTGTAATAGGTAATATTTTGTTTTTATTGGTGACACTGATATTTCCCATCTTATAGAGAATGATAATTAAAATAATATGCACTTCTATCGTAACTTGTAATGATATATCGAGATCTCGAATTTTGAAATCGATTTAATCACCGTTATTAACCAGCAAATCAAAGTAACAACTGCTTGGTGCATTCGTTGGGGTAAAAAGAACAAGACGTACATTTAGGTACATAATTAAATTTGTCGTGAGGGTATCTGTCGCTAATTTGGTATAAACCTAATTAGATTCAAAAACATAATTACAAAATTACGAAAAACAATTGTCTGAAATTTCAAATTAGCATTTTCTGCACTTGTTTTATTAATGAATATTTTAGTCTTTTAGTTTGATGCAAAATAACACGTAACTAATTAACCAGCTAGCTACCTTACTAATTGTGAGGGTTATGGAACCCACAGGTTCAATTATCCATCTTCGATTAATTGAATTATTTTTCTCTCTGATTATACCCTTAAAACAAAATATTATCAAAATGCTTGTCTTCAGCACGTATTACGAACGAATGAACAGCGCATACAAAGAAGAATGTATAATTATAAACCAAAAGGGAGAAGAATGTTGGGAAGACCATTGAAGAGATAGAAGGACCAATTCGACCTATAATGAGATCGGAACAGGCCATTGGGCTTAATCCTTGTTGTTGATGATGATGATACATACCCACTTGAAATAAGTGTGCTCATTTGCGGAAGACAGATAATCAAGCATAATCCAATTGCGCTTATTTTCCTACAGATATCAGTAACAAATGGTAGCTCATTGCCTCAAAGAGACATCTAACAGGTAATAGAGTATTTCTTGGATGAGAAAGACACATTAAATTTAATTCAGAGAATTAAGTTTGAGATGATTTTATCTTCACATTCGGTAACCACGGCTTAAAGTCTCTCTCGTAGAATTTGTTCCAGGGATTTTTTTCATCCTAAAAATTAATTGACCCATGCCGGGTTTGACCACCGACCCTCGAAATCAGAGGCAAGAAACTTACCCCTAGACCCCGAGCCCGATAACTATATCCACCAGTTCATATATCCGAAATTCAATTCACTAAGATGCATACACTTCTTACCTATGCTTCGATTTTTTCCCTTTGATTTCCAAGAAAATGGCATAACCGGATGGGATTTATTTTCGGATCAATGTTGAGGGAGAATTTAGCATAAGCACAAAATTTAATGTTAGAAAAAGCAAATTATAAGAAAGGGCAATAAGATTTTCAATGTTTACACATCTTTCTGTGCCTAAAGTTTTATTTTCCTTTTTCGCTCGTCTCTATTCATCCACTCCATGTCCTCTTGTTCTCATTACAATTTTTATTTCTTGTATCCACGAGTTTTCAGGTCTTCCTTTCCTTCTTCTTCCATGTGGACACATTCCAATTTTTTTTCTGGATAACTTTTGTCTGTTGCATTCATAAATTAAACAAATAGGCTACTTGCATCTTGCTTTCATCGGTCCTGGCTCAACCATTGATTATCGTACAATTCTCTAGTTTCAAATCTCGCGGGTTCATATCTGAACAGGGTAAATTTTTTTAAGTTCCTAAATATCCTTCGGGAATTCTAGGAATGAGATGCACAAAGAAATTAAACATGGACTCAATTCCGGAAATGCGTGCTATTATGCATTACAGGGACTCTTGACGTCCCAGGTCCTTTCAAAAAACGTTAAACTGAAAAAATATAACACTATTTAGTTATATGGATGCGAAACATGGACTCTTACTTTAAGGCAGAAAAGGAGATTACGAGTATTTGAGAATAAAGTTCTTAAGAAAATGTTTGGACCAAAGAGAGGTGAATAGACAGGTGAATGGAGAATGCAACATAACAGTGAATTACATGGTCTTTATTAGGAAGCCAGATATAATAAGAACAGCTAAGTCTCGTATACTGCTATGGGCAGGACATGGGGCACGAATGGGGGAATGAAAGACGTGCATGGAAGCTTCTTGTAGAAGAACCAGGGGAAAAACGCCCAGTTAGTAGACCAAGAATGAGGTGGAAGAATAACATTAACTATGATTTGATGGAAGTAGATTATACAGGGGATGATTGAAAAACATTAGCTCAGGTTAGGGAAGTATGGAGAGCTTATGTCCGCGCGGCCATGAATCTATGGGTTTGACAGTGCCAATGAGTTAGTTAGTTAGTGGATCGGTGTAGTATCTTTACGACACCTAAAATAACCCCACGCCTGAAATAAGAAACTGAGACCCTTTTTAAAATAATTTTACCCTTAGCTTTGAATTGTTACGTTGTTGATCTGAGCTGTTAAATTGCATATTTAGAAAAATGTCTATCTTTTTTTTTTTCCGAGGAGCTTTATGTTTGAAAGGAAATTTAGGAAAATGAATGGGCGAAAGTAGATAGAAGAAACAAAAAAGGCATAGAATTTATTTAAATTTCGTTTTATGTTAAATGCTGTTCAGGTTTATTAATTTTTGTTTTTCTTCTTTTCAGGTAAGTTGATATTTTCAAGAAATTATTGCTGGTTGAAATTTTGCTGCATAAGGTAAGAAATAGTCATTTATGAAAGCAAAGAGTAAATGTATTCTCTTGTGCCATACAATATCATTCTCCATTACTAAGTACTTTTAATGACTATTTAACTCGTGCCGCAAATGAGAGTGAATGACCAATCACATTTCAATGATTTTTGATTTAAAACCAATCACAGTCGTGTTCGCTTAAATTTTACTAACTAAAGTTTATCATAATAAACAAAGTACCTCCTTTTTAACATTCTGAATAGGTCATAACATTATTTTGCAGTGACTGACTCTCCAAGAAATACGGCTACCAGATTGTATATATAGTGCATGAATGTCAACACGTAGCGCATACGAAAGATAACATAAAAACATTTGTAACAATTGATTATACCACAAAAAAGCCACTGTTAGCACTTTCTTAAACGAATTATTTTCCAGGAAATAACGCAGAAAAATATAATTGACATATTTACATCATAGGACATCAGAAATTAATTAATACATATAACGTTGGTTATAAATTTCTCCGCTAGGATGCATTCTGACAACATTGCGATCTTTTGGCAATAAATAATATTATGCAGTGATCGAAAAAAGAAGCAAATGAAGCGTACCAATCGTTTTTCATTTGTTTTGAAACAACGCCGTTTACATTAAATATATAAATATTTTAAAATAATATAGTTAAATAATGATTAGTGAGTAAACAGCTTAATTTTATTCGTTAAATTGTCCTAACAAATGTCATTCTTGATTTCCAAATTCTCAAGATAAATTCACTCCTCACTTCGTGAGTCATGCATTTATCGATAATTTGGAAATCACTCGTGGCATTACTTATGATAATTTTGAAGCACTTTCATGATTATTTACCAAAGTTTAGAAATATAGAATTGTACCTGGGAACTCAGTCCCCCCATAATTAAAACTTCCGTTGAAAAATATGATGGATTCATTATCACCAGCAGCAACACTACATTTCGATTCGAGCCTAGATTTTCCTCAGGACCCTCTTCCAGGCATCTCTGTCTCTGGCAATTAGCCACCATCCTTCGATCCTCAGCTTCCTCAGATCCTCCAAGACAGTCACAATCGTCCCACATTCCTTTTTCCTTCAAAGTTTTCTTGTATATCTCATGTTCAGGCACTATGGCCCTGGGGTCGACTCAGCCTCTAACGGAAATGAGTACCAGACGCTTGTTCTGGGGGTAAAGGCAGCCGTCACGCAGGGCTGACAACCCGGCTGACATTAAGTGCCGATTGTCCAGAAATAGTGGGAGCCTTAACCTCCTACTGCCCCAAGGGCCTCCTGAGGCCTGTAGTGGGATCACTTTACCTTTACTTTACTTCTCATGTTCAGTCATTCGTTATGGTTCCGTGACCATCGCAATCTAGAAATTTTAATTGGCGTAACCACATCAGGAGACATTTACAACTGATAGAGCTAAGAACTTCTTCTTCTTCTTCTTAAATAACACTACAACCCAATAAGGACCTTCGACTCCTCAATGAGCCTCCTCCAGACATCCCTGTCCGTAGAAAGCCTTTTTCAATGGTTTATTTGACAATTTTTATGATCCTGGCGCACACAATCCCACCCATCTACAGGGTGAACGGTAATTACACCGACAAACTTCAGGGACTGATTCCTGACTGGAAGTGAAGGAAAAAAGGTTGTACAAACATGTGTCCGGAAATGAACGATGTACGTGCAACGACAACAAATCGTCCCGGTACACAGTACATAGCATAATCGCATCCACGTCACAACAGATGTTCAAAGTGGCCTCCATGTGATGCAATGCACGCGTTCACACGTCGTATCATGGATAGCCTCGCTCTTTCGCATGTTCCGGCCTCTCTCCGAATAGCGTCACAGGCGACGTGGACACACTGTTGAAGGGTATGCACATCAGGAACTGGTTCAGTATATACAACGCTTTTCAGATTCCCCCGGAGGAAAATATCCACGGGGTTTAAGTTCGGTGATCTAGCAGGCCATGCAACACGGACGAGAGAATAATGCCATTCGTCAGTGCTATCTACCGTGGCAACGATGCATTTATGGGCAATTATTCGTAGGACATTTTTTCCTCCATTTCCAGTCAGGAATCAGTCCCGTAGTTTGTCGGTGTAATTAAAATTCACTCTGTATTCTTAGGTCTGCCTCTCAATCTGGTTCCTTGAGGTTGTGAACAGAAGATTTGTTTTACCTTTCTATTATTTGACACTCTATTAATATGTCCAATCCATCTCAAACGGTCAAGCCTTATGTGTGAGAGAGCTCAGAGCTATCAGAGTTATATTTTATCCTCCCTCTTCTTCTCCCTTCTCGCATACTGGACCATATATTTTTTTTTAATATCTTCTTTTCAAATGAATTCAGTCTTGACATACCTTTCTTGGACAAGGTCTCCATGTTTTTAGAATGGAATGCTGAGGCAAAAGAAGAAGAGGAGAGCCATGAGAACGATAGACGGTTGAACCAGGAGGAATCTGAACAGGAATAATTTGAGAGAAGAAGATGCTCAAAATAGAAATTTGTAAAAGAATAAAGTTACCTTACTCGGCCGCGGTAGACTAATGGGTCTCTATTTCCAAGGGTCGCGGATTCAAACCCGGCCTGAGTCGATGATTTTTTTAAGACGGTAAAATCCAAGGCGTAAGTCCTCCGGGAGGGACTTTCAGCCGTGGGTCCCGAGTCTGAAGATTTTCAGGCTCGTAAAATATCTTTAAGCCTGAATAAAAAGGCTTGTAAGCAAAATTTACAGACATCAACCTCCTAGTACAGTCTGTTCAGTCATTTAGTTTACAGGCGGTATCAAAGGCAACTGTTTCCCTCTGGTTTAAAAAAAATGCACTGTTATTGCCAGGTAAAGCCGGGGAGTTGTTTGAGCCTTCTAAGACGCCGCTCCAATCAGCAGAAACTGATAACAGTTATCTGTCAATAACGTCTTCGCATTTTTAAATGACGTTTCCATGTCTACTCCACGTGGATATAATTATCTTAACAGCGTTGTAACTTTTGTCTTTTGCAGTATTATTATAATATAGCAATATTATACCCCTTTACAAGAAAATAGACAAGAGAAAAATGGAGAACTATAGGGGAATCAGTTTGTTAAACACATGCTACAAAATTTATGCAAACATTTTAAGTGGAAAATTGAAAAGTTTCAGCGAAATATTCCTTACGGAATGTCAAAATGGATTTAGGAAAGGACGATCTTGTATTGATTCAGCATTTTCTGTTAAACTATTGCTTGAAAAAAGAAGAGGATTTAACTTAGAAACACATTTTGCTTTCATAGATTTTATAAATAAAAAATATTAAATTTTTTAAGAATTTTAGGGTTAATAAATTCTTCAAGCCACAGTTAGTCCAATAACATTGAAGACTAAAAGTGTATAAAACACTGGCTCTTCCAACTGTTTTTTATGGTAGCGTAGTATGGACTTTGAAACAGAAGGATATACAGAGACTTAGATCTGCTGAAATAAAATACCTTCGGAGGACTGCAGGATACACACACTAGATCACAAAAAAAATGAATACATCTTAGAAGAATTACACATGGAACCTTTAGAAAACAAAATTTCTGATTATAATTCAAGATGGATGCAACTTGTTTATCGAATGGAACATCACAGGATACCCAAACAAATGTAAAGATATCAACCTGCAGGAAGAAAAAGACCAGGACGTTCACTCAAAAGACTTCTGGATGGCGTTTCTCTTGAGGCCGAAACAGGTCAACAAATGGCCTAAATTCGTGAATGTCCTATGATGATGATAGTATGTTAGTGCCAGTGTATAAAACGTGACAACGCCGCTTTAAATGCTAAATACGTATGCGAGCAAAATAGACCTCAACATTTTGACTTATTCCTTCACGAAATGTTATTGTATGAAATTCAATCTTAAGTACTCTTTACAAATAGTTTAAAACATTAATTGGTCACAAAAACATTAAAGGAAGAACCACAAAGCAAAGCGCCTGTAATCTAAAGTACTGAGTCCACTATAACAATAGATGCCTGTTAGGTGTCTCATTGGGTCGGTGTGTTGGCCGGATGCCATCCTTGACATCTACGAGCAAATAAGGTAACTAAAAATTAACTTGGTCTAGTAACTCTTTATAAATGAGAGGCTATGGCTCAACAATGGGCCACGCCATCATGGAGATAGATAATGAAGTTACCTTGGGTTAAAAAATTATTATTGTATTGTAGAAAATTCTTAAATAAAAAAAAGTATTATACGCGTTATAGAAAGTAGAGATAATTTTTTACACACACATATATGATATGTTATGGATAAACATTTAATTTGGAATAAACAAATAAATAACATTTGCAAAACTATCTTCTCAATAATACACTCATTAAATCGTATAAGAAATTGTTTACCGGTTTCTCTAAGAAAAATGTTAGTAGAAACACTTGCAATGCCCCATTTTGATTATTGTGATACTCTTTTTACTGACCTAAATACTGTTCTTACCCAAAGACTTCAACGTGTTCACAATTCTTGCATACGTTTTATTTGTGGTATACGTAGATTTGATCACCTTACACCATCCCTGGAACAATTGTCATGGCTTCGTCTTCAAGATCGTAGAACCATCCATTCCCTATGCCTTCTCTATAATATATTACACATATCATTACCTTATTATTTATCACATCGCTTCACTAAACTCTCTGATACACATAACTTAGATACCCGATCTCTTGAGCACAGTGTCCTTTATATCCCTCCTCATCACACTACCTATTATTCGAAATCTTTTACAGTTTCTCTTGCTAGAACATGGAATTCACTTCCACCCTATGTCAGAGACTGCCAAACTTTACCATCTTTCAGAAACAAATTGAAAATAAAATTACTAACAGAAACAACTCACTAATATTACTTTTTAAGAATTAATAATGCGTTTTTGCATTATTTAATAAAAATAGATTTAGGATTTGTTAATATATTTACCTAATGCCTTGTATAAAAAGCGTAGATTAATTCATTGTAGTTTAAAATTAATATAAAATTATAGAATATTTACCTGAAAGGTCCGTCTCCTCAACTTAATTATCATTTAACTGTAGCGCTTTCGGGACTTGTCCCATCATCGGCAGGATTCAAAACTGGTGTTTCACTGAAGATCTGGTAGAGGGGGTTGCATGTATTTGGTTCGTTTTCGTTTATCAGGCTGTCGTTGTGAGCTGCTTTCATGATTTCCATCTCTTCGAGTACGTTTATCTTCGCTGGATTATTTTCTCTGTGCATTACTGTTAGGGTGTTTTCAATATTTAACATGCGATGTCCTTCATGGATAACGTGTTTTGCATAGCTTGATTTACCTTCTGCGTGAATGAAGTCTCGAAAATGTTCTTTGAATCTGATGTTAAAACTCCTGTTTGTCCTTCCTATATAAAATTTGTTGCAGTCCTTACATGTCAGTTTATAAACTCCTTTGCTGTTGAAAATGTTATTTTCTTCAATGTTATTGTTTATTATGTTGTTTAATTTGTTATTGGTTCTGTATGCTATTTTTACGTTTTTATCGGCTTTCTTTAGTGCATTGGCTAATTTTGTTGTTTCTTTTCCTGTGTATGTAAGTGTTATCCATGTTTTCTTGTTGTTGTCAGATTCTTTTTCTAGTTTAGTTATGTTGGTTATGTTGTTCTTCCTTTTTTGTTTTTTTACGAGCTTATCTATGAATTCTTCATTATAGCCATTGGTTTTTGCCATATACTTAATGTAGTTGAGTTCTTGGATATAATTGTCTTTGCTTAATGGGAGTTTCAACATTCTACTGACTAAGCTATTAAATGTACTAATTTCTGTTGAAAAGGGTGTGTAGAATTTTTGTTTATGGCCAGAGCATTGTTTGTGGGTTTCCGGTAGATACCGATTTCTAGTTTATTGTTGTGTAGATTTTTGGTTATAGACAAATCTAAGTAGTTTATGCTGTTGTTAACTTCTATTTCTTCGGTGAAAGTGATTTTTTCATGCATGTTGTTTAAGTCTTGTAGTATTTCTTTTTCTTTTCTGTTTTCATTTTCATATATTACTAGTACATCATCGACATATCGTGTTATTAGTTTTATGTTGAATTTGTGTATTAGTTCCTCAAAATGTTTATTTTCCAGTTCTTGTAGGAAGATTTCTGCCATTATTCCAGATGTAGGACTCCCCATCGGGATCCCGTCTTCTTGAATAAATAGTTCATTGTTAAATTGGAAGTAATTTTGCTTTATTGTTGTTGTTATTAGTTTGTTTAACTGATTGATATAGTTATCTTCAAGTTTACTGTCTGTTAGTTTTTGTTTTATTATGTTTGCTGTTTCGTTTATCGGGATATTAGTGTACAGGTTTTTTATGTCGAATGACGTCATTTTAGTATTCCTATTGATTTCTAAATGCTGTAGTTTGTCTGCTAGTTCAAATGAGTTCTTAATTGTGTAACGATTTTCAAGTTTGACATCATTTTTCATTTTCTGAGCGACTAATTTGGAAATTTTATAGTTAGGAGCATTCATGCAATTAACAACTGGTCTTATGGGAATGTTGTCTTTATGGATTTTTGGAAGGGCTTTCATTACTGGTGGTGAGGGAGTATTATTTACCCATTTGGCGTTTTTGTATTTGTTATGTTCATTATTGGTTGTGTTGGTGATTAGAGGGCACGATTTTAGTGCTTCTTTTATTTGTCTGCTATACTTTCCTGTGGGATCTTTTTCTATTTTTTTGAAATTGTTTTCTTTTATAAATTGCTTGGTTTTGTTGATGTATTCTTCCTTTTCCATAATAACTATTGTGTTGCCCTTGTCGGCTTTTGTGTGTATTATATTATTGTTCTTAAATTTTCTTTTTATTTTAGAGATGTTCTTGAGAGTTTGTTTATCTTTGATGTTTATTGTTGGTGGAGTTTCTTTTATGACTTTAGCTGCTTCGTATCTAATATGATTTTTGTTATTAATGTTAAGTTTGTTTATTGCAATTTCAGTTTCAGTAATTAAATTTTGTTGTGTTCTTTTTGCGTTGTGTGTAGGGAAATTGAATTTGTATCCCTTTTCTAGCAAGTCGGTTTCCTGTTTGTTGAATTTTATTTTTGTAAGGTTTGTAATTCTTTTGTCTTCAAAATTGTGTGATTTGTTATGTTTTAGATATGTGTTGTGTTGCATGACCTTTAATTTAGTTAGCTTCTTGTTCATTGTTTCATATTTATTGCACATGTTATTATTAATGTTTTCGTGAATTTGGTTTTCTATGATTGTCCAACATTTGCCAAATAGTAAGGCGGCTTCTTGTGTGTAGTAGTATAGCTGGTTGTTGATGTTTTGCTTCTTTATGTATAGGAATCTGATTTCGTTTTTTATCCAATTAATTTCGGCCTGTTTTTGTACTTTGGTTGCTGTATTATTTCTGTTTTTTATTTTTATTTTAGCGTAGTTAGGTATTATATTGTGTTTTAAGCATTCTTTATTGAAGTGTATGTTCGCGATCGTTTTGTGAAGTTGCGTTTTGAGGTTAGAATACTTGTGTTTAATTCTAGCCTGACTGGCTGCATAATCAACTTTTATAAGATTCATGATGTGTTCCGTTGAGGTTTATTCAAAATTAATATAAAAATTATAGAATATTCACCTGAAAGGTCCGTCTCCTCAACTTAATCATCATTTAACTGTAGCGCTTTCGGGACTTGTCCCATCATCGGCAGGATTCAAAAACTGGTGTTTCACTGAAGATCTGGTAGAGGGGGTTGCATGTATTTGGTTCGTTTTCGTTTATCAGGCTGTCGTTGTGAGCTGCTTTCATGATTTCCATCTCTTCGAGTACGTTTATCTTCGCTGGATTATTTTTCTCTGTGCATTACTGTTAGGGTGTTTTCAATATTTAACATGCGATGTCCTTCATGGATAACGTGTTTTGCATAGCTTGATTTACCTTCTGCGTGAATGAAGTCTCGAAAATGTTCTTTGAATCTGATGTTAAAACTCCTGTTTGTCCTTCCTATATAAAATTTGTTGCAGTCCTTGCATGTCAGTTTATAAACTCCTTTGCTGTTGAAAATGTTATTTTCTTCAATGTTATTGTTTATTATGTTGTTTAATTTGTTATTGGTTCTGTATGCTATTTTTACGTTTTTTTTATCGGCTTTCTTTAGTGCATTGGCTAATTTTGTTGTTTCTTTTCCTGTGTATGTAAGTGTTATCCATGTTTTCTTGTTGTTGTCAGATTCTTTTTCTAGTTTAGTTATGTTGGTTATGTTGTTCTTCCTTTTTTTTTTTTAGTTATCGAGCTTATCTAATGAATTCTTCATTATAGCCATTGTTTTTTGCCATATACTTACATGTATTTGAGTTCTTTGGATATAATTGTTCTTTGGTTAATGGGATTTTCAACATCGTACTACTACGGACTAAGCTATTAAATGTACTACTTTTCTGTTGAAAAGGGTGTGTAGAATTTTTGTTTATGGCCAGAGCATTGTTTGTGGGTTTCCGGTAGATACCGATTTCTAGTTTATTGTTTACTTAGATTTGTCTATAACCAAAAATCTACACAACAATAAACTAGAAATCGGTATCTACCGGAAACCCACAAACAATGCTCTGGCCATAAACAAAAATTCTACACACCCTTTTCAAACAGAAAATTAGTACATTTAATAGCTTAGTCAGTAGAATGTTGAAACTCCCATTAAGCAAAGACAATTATATCCAAGAACTCAACTACATTAAGTATATGGCAAAAACCAATGGCTATAATGAAGAATTCATAGATAAGCTCGTAAAAAAACAAAAAAGGAAGAAACAACATAACCAACATAACTAAACTAGAAAAAGAATCTGACAACAACAAGAAAACATGGATAACACTTACATACACAGGAAAAGAAACAACAAAATTAGCCAATGCACTAAAGAAAGCCGATAAAAACGTAAAAATAGCATACAGAACCAATAACAAATTAAACAACATAATAAACAATAACATTGAAGAAAATAACATTTTCAACAGCAAAGGAGTTTATAAACTGACATGTAAGGACTGCAACAAATTTTATATAGGAAGGACAAACAGGAGTTTTAACATCAGATTCAAAGAACATTTTCGAGACTTCATTCACGCAGAAGGTAAATCAAGCTATGCAAAACACGTTATCCATGAAGGACATCGCATGTTAAATATTGAAAACACCCTAACAGTAATGCACAGAGAAAATAATCCAGCGAAGATAAACGTACTCGAAGAGATGGAAATCATGAAAGCAGCTCACAACGACAGCCTGATAAACGAAAACGAACCAAATACATGCAACCCCCTCTACCAGATCTTCAGTGAAACACCAGTTTTGAATCCTGCCGATGATGGGACAAGTCCCGAAAGCGCTACAGTTAAATGATAATTAAGTTGAGGAGACGGACCTTTCAGGTAAATATTCTATAATTTTATATTAATTTTGAATAAACCTCAACGGAACACATCATGAATCTTATAAAAGTTGATCATTGTAGTTTATTACTTTCTTTGTATTTTTTTCTTTTCGTTTTATGTATAGTAGATTCGAGCTGTTATTCCTTTTTTTTATTCATTGTATCATTAATTTAATTTTAATTGTATTTAGTTTCATTGTATTATTAAACATTATTTTCATTATTATTCAATATGACAGATAATTAATTGTTCAATGTCTATTATTGTATTTTTTTTGTATTCATATGTAACATGTCTTTGTCCTGTTTAATATGACTATTATTGTAATTTTTTTGTATTCATATGTAACATATGTTTGTCCTGTTTAATATGACTATTATTGTAATTTTTTTATTCATATGTAACATATGTTTGTTCTGGTGAGTGGAAGAGAAGGCCACATGGCCTTAACTCCACCAGGCTAAATAAATCTATTCTAAATCTATTCTATTCTATGTTTAAGGCGTGCATGTATTGAGAATGTAAGATAGCGTTGATCCAACGAATGTGAGTGACCAAGCCCTGCTGTACAAATAAGGGAATTAAAGTCTTGTATGAAACATGTATTTCCTTTCACTAGTAATATCAGTGACATGAGTATACCAGCCCTCCAAGGGAGTGCAGTGGGGGAAGACGTCCTAATATGATACAGCAGTTTGTCTATAATTCGCGGGAGCTCGTGTAACTGGTGTTAGTCTATGTCAAATTAACTCTGTTTTGAGGAGAGCAAGAACATATTTTGTATCTGTGTCACAATATTGTTTTGGGTCAAAAAGACATGAACAGAGAGGTGAATGGGGATACTACATAATAATGAGCCACATGATATGTATAGGAAGCCACATGTAATAAGAACAGTTAAGTCTCGTAGGCTGCGATGGGCAGGACATGTGGCACGTATGGGGGTTGAAAGAAGTGCATGGAATCTTCTTGTAGGAAAACCAGAGGGAAAACGTCCAAGAATGAGGTGGGATAATAGCATTATCATTGATTTGTGGGAATTAGATTATACAGAGGATGATTGGAAAACAGTTCAGGATAGCGATATATGGAGATCTTATGTACACGCCCCCATGAACCCACGGGTTCGATAGAGCCAGTCAGTTAGTATGTATATATAATACAATTATTATTTTCAATATATTTATTTAGCCTAGAATTTAACGAATGAAATATAAATGTACAAGAAAGAAAAATGAGTAAAAATACTATTGACATGGAATAAATTTAGTTCTGGAGAAAAAATAATCCATCCATAGTAATTCTGCCCGAGGGCAGGTCTTTCACTGCAGTCATAGCATTTTCATGCTATGCTTTGCAGCTTTACTAGGGAATTGTAGGTGTGGTAGCTTCCCGTTGCTTTCCACACCGGTGAAGTATGATGATGATGATGATGATGATGATGATAAGTATAAGGATGATGATGTTGGCCGTATGATTTCGGGGACCGTTTGGGCCTTAAAGTTTTCCTGACATTTGTCTTACATGTGAGAAAAACCCCAATAAAAACCTCACCCAGAAAAACTGCCCCGACAAGGCAGCACGCTACCTCGAGATCACAGCGGTGGACAAAAAATTAATTAATTAATTAATTTAATTAGAAGTTAAATACGTCATATCCACAGAATAAAAAATACCGAGGCTTCTTACAATAAAATTCATTTAAGGATCAGTGAATTATGAGTAAATATATCCTGCATTAATCAACTTTCCCCTATTACTATGTCGCCTTCAGACTAGCCCGCACACCACGTATAGCTTCTATGTAACATTTTTGTTTTGTTTTTTGTTGCCCAGCAACCTGTTTTTTTTATATGTATGTAAATCAAAACGACAAGAAATGATAGATTGACATTTGTTTAATTGGAGTCCATGACGTAGTGTGGGGCAGGTGGTCTCTTCACTTTGAATATTTATCCCATCACTTAAGTGATTCATGATACAAGACCGATAATTAAATCATTCTCATCATATTATCTGTAATATTATGGATCTCTCCAGACACCATCTAAATTTCTTTACACAGTTCACAAAATTTCATAAAATGCATTACTTCTCAGACCTTCTTTTTCAACCTAATCTACTTGGTTGAGCGTCCTGAATTATGTACTTTGAGATGTGAATTATGGGTTGGACGCAGCAGGAAATTTCAGAATTATTTAATTATCTCTTAAATTGGCAAAACAATTTGCTGTACATTAAATAGAACGTTGAAAGAAAAAACAAGAAAGGAAACCCAAGTGAAGTTCTACACGGTGAGAGTATTGCCAGTTCTAGTATATGGATCAGAAACTTGGACTTTGACACGAAATTATATTAACAAATTTCAGGTTACAGAAATGAGGTTTTTGAGATCAGTTATAAGTTGTACTACGTTAGATAAATATAAAAATGAGGATATAAGAAAACAATTAAATGTAATATCATTAAAGGAAAGGATTCATCATTATAGAGATCAATGGATAGAACACCTAGTAAGAATGAGCTAAGTCGCATTCCTAGAAGAATTCTTGATTATAAACCTGAAGGGAGGAGAGATTTGGGAAGAACACGGAAACGTTGGTTGGAGAATATGTGAAGCGGAACAGGCTTAATAGCCTAATCCCTGATTGAAGAAGAATAAGAAATTGGCAGAACACTAATTTCTCTTGTAAAAGAACTAAAGAAGATAGACCAATGGACGGGAGAAGATCAAGAGAAGACCAGCCAAAAGATGGATAGACATTCAATACGTCTTCCTCAGAGGAGTGATTTGGGAAATAAACTGGATGAAAATTGTATAAATATCGAATAATAATAATGCCTTAACCACTGGCTACGGCGCGGGATGAAGCAGATTGTGCAGGGAATGGTTGGAAAACATTAGCTCAAGATAGGGATGTGTGGAGAGCATATATCCGCGCGCCCATGAACTCCTGCCAGTGAGTTACTTATCATTATGTATATCATATTAAAGTAAAGTAGTCCCACTACAGGCCTCAAGAGGCCCTTGGGGTAGCAGGAGGTTAAGGCTCCCACTTTTTCTGGACAATCGACACTTGCTGTCAGCCGGGTTGTCAGCCCTGCGTGACGGCCGCCTTTACCCCAGAACAAGCGTCTGGTACTCATTTCCGTTAGAGGCTGAGTCGACCCCAGGGCCATAGTGCCGCCAGAAGGTTTTGGTCAGTTTAAAAATCCTGACCCCACCGGGACTTGAACCGTCGACCTTCCGGCTTGTAGCTCAGCGCCTTAACCACTTATGTAACACATATATAATTGACCAATAATAATAATAATAATAATAATAATAATGATAATAATGATAATAATAATAATAATAATAGCTTTATTTTACCTGGCCGAGTTAAGGCCTTAATGCCTTGTCTACCACTCAACCAGGTTTAAAAAATACTAAAAAAATAGTCTTACATCTAAATTACATTATACATAAACGATTACATGTTATAAATACAATACAATTAATATTTATAATGTATTTTGATTTACTCTAAATTTAACGAATTAAATGTATAATATGTACACGATATATAAAAAAACGAAGAAAAGATTGACATAGTATAAAATTAAATAAATAGAGAAAAATTAATTATTAGACAACAGGAAACTGTATAAGCGTGACTTAAAGGTGCTAAGTGTGCGGCAACCCGTGATATCTTGAGGAAGGAGATTCCAGGAGCGGGCAGAGGTTACTGTGAAGGAAGTAGAACAGGAGGAAGTGCTATGAAGAGGATATAATAGTTATGTACGCAATAAGAGAAGTAAATAGTTCATAATCAATTGAGTTGGTGTTTACTTGATGAAAATCCATATTTATTAATTAAATAAAAATAAAACGTAGTTTTATTTGATTTTCATATTTATTATATAATTCAGTGACAGCTGTTTCGGTACACTGTACCTTCTTCAGACATGTTAACAAATTATATATGTTTCGGTACACTGTACCTTCTTCAGACATGTTAACAAATTATATATGTTTCGGTACACTGTACCTTCTTCAGACATGTTAACAAATTATTTAATTAATAAATAGTTCATCACTAGTTGAGGACGTGTTTTAGCCCAAACTTTAGCGTGAGCTATCAAATAAGTTCGAGACTAGTAATTTACTTACTTCCCGAATTGCGTATATAATTTTGTTCACTCCTGTACTAATAATAATTATTATATTTAATTTTTATATTTCGTGTGAATTTATACAATGGTTTGAACAGTTCAATTGTTCGATAGCAAGGGAATGTTGATAAAACAACTGCAATTGTTAATTGTTGTCTGAATTAGTGGCAGACATTTTAAATAACAGTTTTAAACAGCATATTAATTAAATATATGATTAATTGTGATCCAGAATATAAGAGCACAGATCTTTCCGAGGAATTAGAAATAAATGGAACAAAGATTAAAACAGTATAACATTTTAAGTATTTGGGACCAATAATTCAAAACGATGGATCATCTGAATTAGACATTGAAAAAAGAATAATAGACACAAATGAAGTTATTTGCATATTAAATTATATTTTATGAATTAAGCATATAATCAAGAGGACTATATTATTAATATATAACACAATTGTGAAGAGTATTTTACTATATGGTAAAGAAACAAATGAACGTTGAAGCAAAAACACAGAAATAAATTATTAGTCACAGAAATTGTCTTTTTAAGAAGATCGGGCAAGAATATAAAAAATAAATAATATAAAAACACCGGTACAATAAGAGAAATAATAAATGTAGAAAAGGATATTGTACAAGAGATTCATGAAATCCAACTAAGATGGTATGGACATATAATGAGAAAAAGGGACACAGAAACAAACAAAAAAGTATTGAAATGGATACCTCCTGGAAAAGGAAAACGTGGTAGACCAAAGCCAACGTGGATAAAGGGAATTCAAGACAACATGAAGAAGAGAAATATGACAGATGCAGACACGCAAGACCGTGAAGTGTGGAAGAAAAAAAATATTTTTTGGTTGATGATAACTCTGTAAATAATAGAAACAATCCTGAAATAAAATAAAATAATTTAAAAATTTAAAAATTAAAAAATAAAATAAATATCGTTGTATTGTTGCTTAGATCAGTTGGAACACAATTCATAATTTAACATGTCTGAAGAAGGTACAGTGTACCGAAACAGCTGTCACTGAATTATATAATAAATATGAAAATCAAATAAAAATACGTTTTATTTTTATTTATTTAATAATAAAATAATTGTGATGAACAGAAAGCGGCGAATGCCACGGGAAGTAAGTTGAGCAATTTCATGCCGTTGTCAATGGATACCAAGGTCTCTCAGGTAAATTCAACTTACTTCCCTAAAAACAGAATGATAACACTGAGCAACAAAAAATAAACTTTTTTTTTGTCTCAGAAAGAAAAATGTGATTCTGATAATATTTTTTCTCCTGAATTCTAATATGATACCTGTTTTTCTCCATCGCGCAAGGATTCCGAGAGACAGGCATTTATAATTTCAAACACTTTAATATTTTCTACATTCATAACTACACAAAATTCAAACATTCGGACTCGCCTAAAAAGTAAGAAATGACGATTTTCTGCTATATTTCGCATATGGAGCATCCCTCTTGATGGTACAACAATAAATCACTGAGCAACAAAAAATAAACTTTTTTGTCTCAGAAAGAAAAATGTGATTCTGATAGTATTTTTACTCCTGAATTCAAATATGATATCGGTTTTTCTCCATCACGCAAGGTTTACGAGAGACTTTATTTAAATCCATTCATTGAAATTCAAATAAAAAAACTGTGGGTGATGGAGAAATTCCGAATAGATATTTTACATAAAATAAAATAAGTTAAAATATACCTTCTTAGGTAAAACCCGTCGTCCTCAACTTTTAAAATACTAATCTTTATGCCTGTAGGCCTTTCAGGACATCCGTCCCATCTTTAGCAGGTCATTCTTCGCTACAGCATCCAGCATCAAACATCATACTGGATGCTGTAGCGAAGAATGAACTGCTGAAGATGGGATGGATGTCCTGAAAGGCCTACAGGTATAAAGATTACTATTTTAAAAGTTGAGGACGACGGATTTTACCTAAGAAGGTATATTTTAACTTATTTTATTTTATGACTCTCCACCTCAACGGTTTTAACAATGCATTTTATTAATATTTTACATATTTGAAAACTCGATAAAAAACTGCCTTAAGTACAACTATTGGTACTCATGAGACAAAAATCATGTTAACCAGTGTAATTAGGTCATTATTAATATAGGAGTGAACAAAGTATATTAGTAGTTTGCCCTGCTAATGTATTTCCTCGCGTACAAACCCCTTAACTTCTGTACATCTGAATACTGAAGTTGAAGGAAGCTATAGTTGATGATGAACCTACCCTTAGTATCGCCCTCCCCTCCCATCATCTTCAAACAAAGTTCCACCCTCCCTCAGAAACCGCATGGACAATCTTGTGCACAGTGGATTTTTCATTCATATCTTCAAATGACACAAGATTTCCGTTGCATTTCCATATAAATTACATCATATTTTCTAGAACATAGGTTCACCCCTAGGGACTGTTAGTCATTCCTAACAATGATTTATGGATGCCAACATATTGGCGAACCCTGTCCACTGGAAGGGGGTTATAATACCCAAGATTGCTACCAAGAAGAATGGACAACAGACAAGTTACCATGGTGATGGAAGGGGAAAATTGTTAGCCTAGTTTTCCTCGCATTTCGTCTTACTGAACATCGACGTTTCTTAAACTGTGATCCGCGAAACACTTTACCATTGATTAGCAAACTTTTCGACCTAACTTTAAAAAATTAAATTAATTCTGAAAAAATAAAAATAAAATATTATAACTAACTCATCTGCACTATCTAACCCGGCGGTTTTGCATCGGGGACATGAGCTCTCCATAAATTCCTATCCTGAGCTAATATTTTCGATTCATCTATATACACTCTAATTCAACCCAGGAAGTTACTGCATACTTAATACCAGTGTCCCCCTACCTACAGAGGGTAGATGTTGCCAAACTCATAATAACTATATTTGTTTGTTAAGGAGGGGTGGAGCGGCAAGGTTAGCAGTACTTTTTCCAAATCTATGTATTATACATTTAAAAACATAGTTTTTCTTTTACGGCATGCAAACTAGTTTTATAGTAAATATAAGAGTCGACACTTTCAAATATGATAGTACAGATCCGCAAGAGCTCGGTGACAAGTGGTAACTGTTTTTTTTTTCCCTTTAAGAGGAGGTGGCTTGGACGACTACAACCTACAACTATGTACCTGCTGTGTTGCAATCTTCAGTTTTATATAAGGATTTCTCTCAAGAAAATATTGTTAAAATGGCAACCCAGTTCCCTGTTTCAAATACACAGTAATCTGATTATACAATGGCGTAATAGTTCAGTTTAGGGCCTTAGACCCTCCATTGTTAGGAGAAACACCATCCAGAAGTCTTTTGAGTGGACGTCCTGGTCTTCTTCTTCCTACAGGTTGTTACCTTAACATTTGTTTGAATATCCTGTGATCTTACATTTGATGAACATGTTGCATCCATCTTGACTTTATAATCAGACATTTTGGGTCGTCATATTTCAATTCCTTGTGGATATCATCGTGTTGAGACTTGCAAGTAAAGTTAGTCCGTCCCCGTGGCGTAGTCGGTAGAGTACCTACCTTCCACTCCGGCGACCCGGGTCGATTCCTGGCGGGGTAGGGGATTTTAAATCTCCACCCTGTGTCTGGATGTGTGTGTCCTGTCCTTGTGTCTATGTTAGGATAAGAGAAAGTTAACAAAACAGGTAAAACAAAAAGGAAAAAAAGGTAAAACAAAAAGGAAAAACAGTATAAACGGAAAAAAAGTTGAAGTTCCTTAGGACGGGTTACTGGCCCGACGCTAAGTAGTCCAGTGGTAGGGCTGCTACCTTTTAGTCTGTGGGCAGACATTAGGATACCGCATTTACTCAGTACCCGATGGAACGGTTATACCGCCGTGACTCGGTCCTCAGAGCCTCGTTTATGAAAACGGGTTGTACCACGAGAAGGTGAGGATGAGAATTGGGTAGGAGAGGTTATATACACGTCACTAGCCAAGTGAATTTGGTTATCCTTATTTCCTTACAGATGTCTTGAATAGTATAAGGTCAACACTTCAACCCTATGAGGCTTCCAGTAGGCAACTAAGGTATTCCTAGGACTATTTAACTCATGCTCCAAATGGGAGTCAATGACCAATCAAGTTTCAATGACTTCTTATTTATAACCAATCACAGTCGTGTTTCGCCTAGAATTTACTAAGTGAAGTTTATCATAATAAAGAAAGCACTTCCTTTTTAACATTCTGAATAGGTTATAGCATTATTTTGCAGTGACTGACTCTATAAGAAATACGGCTACCAGATTTTTCTCCTGCTAGAACATGGAATTCCCTTCCACCCTATGTCAGAGACTGCCAAACTTTACCATCTTTCAGAAACAAATTGAAAATAAAATTATTAACAGAAAAAACTCACTAATATTACTTTTTAAAAATTAATAAAGTGTTTTTTCATTATTTAATAAAAATAATTTTAATATCTGTCAATATATTTACCTAATGCCTTGTATAATAAGCGATAGATTGATTCATTATAGTTTATTATTTTCTTAGTATTTTTTCTTTTTTTTTCTTTTTATATATAGTAGATTCGAGCTGTTATTCCTTTCTGTATTCATTCTATTATCAATTTAATTTTAATTGTATTTAATTTTATTGCATTATTAGACATTGTTTTCATTATTATTCAATTTGACAGATAATTAATTGTTTAGTATGTACTATTATTATAATTTTTTGTATTTGCATGTAACATACGTTTGTTCTGGTGAGTGGAAGAGAAGGCCACATGGCCTTAACTCCACCAGGCTAAATAAATCTATTCTATTCTATAATAATGCATGAAAGTCAGCAGATAGCGCATGTGGGAGATAATATAAAAACATTTGTAACAATTGATTATACCACAAAAAATACTGTTTGCACTTTCTTAAACGAATTATTTCCCAGCAAATAACGTTGCAGAAAAATATAATTGACATATTTACATCATAGGACACCAGAAATTAATTAATACCTATAATATTGGTTATAAATTTCTCCACTAGGCTGCATTCTTACAATATTGCGATCCTTTGACAATAAATAATATGTATGATCTGGTAGCAGTGATTAACAAAAGAAGCAAATGAAGCGTACCAATCGTATCTCATTTGTTTTCAAACATCGCCGTTTACATTAAATATATAAATATTTGAAAATAACTATAGTTGAATAATGATTTGTGTGCAAACAGCTTAATTTTATTCGTTAAATAGCCCTAACAAGTGCCACTCTTGATTTCCAAATTCTCTAGATAAGTTTACTCCTCACTTCGTGAATCGTGAATTTATCGATAATTTGGAAATCACTCGTGGCATTACTTATGATAATCATGGTCGGTAAATTTTGCTTAGAGGCCTCTTTATTCAGGCTGAAGTTTATTTTATGATCCTGATTTTTTCGAACTAGGGACCCACGCTTAAAGTCTTTCCCGGAGGACTTGTTCCTTCGATTTTTCCATTCTAAAAAATCCAAGATCTCGGCCGGGTTGAATCCGCGGCTTCAGTCATACTCAGTATGAAATCTATTGTAAAGAGCGCAAGTGGATGTGACATCCTATTAGGGCCTTCGAGGTTTATATTAAAAATAAATGGTGCGACCGGCCTAGAGGCATTTGGCGTATCAAACTTAAACTGGCCTCACATCTGCACATGTTAAACACAGAGATTGACGATTATATACCCACAGAGCTAGCAGAGGGGGTGGCATATTGTCAGTCGTTGAGGTCCCCAGTCGTTATAGATGGTTTTCTCAACCTGGAGCTGCAACTCGCTGTAGGTATCCACATTTCTCACGATTCAGTACTGGCCGAAATTCCATGATAAATGTGTTACTCCATGGGAACTCGAACCAGTGAAAGTCCCGTAGCAATGCATCAAGTTATCATGCCTTTAAACGGTCGGCTAAGACGCGGGACAGGTTTGTATTATGTTTTACAATTTATTCAGCACTGTAATATATCCTTAAAGGTGGAAATAAATTAAAATATGAGAATGGAATACAGTTATGTAACACCATTATAAAACCAATCACATGGATCTTGAGTTATTTATGAAACTAAGTAACTCTCTCTGGCACTATCGAACCCATAGATTCATGGTCGCGCGGACACAAGCTTTCCATACATCTCTATCCTTAACTAATGTTTTCTAATCTTACCCTGTATTATCTACTTCCCTGATAATATGATTGATATTCTCCCACCTCATTCTTGGCCAACCTATTGCTTGCTTTCCATCTGGTTTTCTTTCAAGGAGTTTCCATGTCCCTCTTTCATTCCCTATTCGTGTCGCATGCCCTGCCCATCGCTGTCTACGAGACTTAACTCTTCTTATTACAACTGATTTCCAACAAAGATCATCAACTCACTGTTATGAAAATCTTCTCTATTCTCCTGTCTGTCAATCTCCTATTTAAGATCCTACATACCTCGATTCCCAATTATTTATCATCCCGTTTCCAGTATCTATCCTCAAACCATAACTTAAACACAAGATCACAACATAGTCTCTTACTTAATATACCGCAACATAGGACATCACATCACTCCATGTCATATACCATCTCCACTTCTCGCAACTGGAATTCCCTACCACAAGAAATAAGGGGCTGCCGGACATTGGCATCTTTTAAAAGAAATCTAAATTTATATTTGCTCTAAACTCGACTTCATTATTATCCAGTGTAAGATATATATATTAATTGGTGTTTCCCGTATAATGTATCATATTTATATTATTATTATTATTATTATTATTATTATTATTATTATTATTATTATTATCGTATCATTATTGTTATTACCCTATAAAATGTTGCTTGTACATGACATTTACTTTGCTACATTTATTGTATCTTTAACTGTTTATAATTAGTATAGTGTATATCTATATTTGTCGAATATTTATTTGTATTTGTGCTGGTTGAGTGGAAGAGAGGGCCTTATGGTCTTAACTCTGCCAGAATAAATAAAGTATTATTATTATTATTATTATTATTATTATTATTATTATTATTATTATTATTATTAATCTCTATTTGGTTCAAAATTTTTCCTAAGAATTTTATTCTTAAAACTCGTAATCTTTACGGGTACGTCGTAGCATAGTTGGTTAAGTCAATGGCCTCAAACCGGAAGGTCGAGGCTTCGAATCCCAGAGGGGTCACTATTTTTAAGCTGACCCAAACCTTCTGGTGTCACCATGGCCCTGAGGTCGATTCAGCCTCTAATGGAAATGAGAACCAGACGCTTTGTTCTAGGCGGTCGCCACGCAGGGCCGACAACCCGGCTAACATCAAGTGCCTTTAGCGTTTAAAATTGGGGAACTTAACCTCCTACTACTCCTAGGGCTTTCTTTGGTCTTTAATGGGTTGACTTTACCTTTTACTCGTAATAATTTATTCTACCTTAAAGCCACTCTTCCACGACAAGGTAAATTTACCATGGAAGTAGAGTTGTTTATATAGAGAGAAGAATTCAACCTGTCATGTTTATGTATCACTGTAAGATGGGCCTACAAAGCGACTGAATGCGATACTACTGTGATAAATTGAAGTAAGTGGCAGAATTTTAACAGCACTACTACTACTACTAACATTAGAGGCTAGTAAATTCTTCAAAATATAATTTTTTACAACTCACATTTACTCATAAATCTGTAAGTAGCCATTACCTGTGGTTACTGCCCCATAAACACTGAACAAATGAATATGTGTGGACGTTGTTAAAAAAACAGTTAAAGAATTTATTATTTTTCACTAATGAATTGATATAATTTTCTCTAATTTAAAAAATCTGTTATTCGGGAAGAGGTATTATATTTTACTATTTATTGGCCTAGTGGACTGAAGGTTGTGTTTTCTTTTTCTTTTATTTCCGCGAAAAACATGTTATATTAAAATACAACAATTACAGTAATTACTATATTATATATTTACTGTAACTTGGCCTAACTACCAAAAAATAAAATTAATATCTATAAAATTGTGACGCATTGTATAGTCCGTTTGAATTGCTTGGGCGACGGCGGGAGTAGGAATCTTACGTTGTATACCGGATGGAAGAATCGCGAGTTGAAAGATCCGCTCAGAAATTTCATGTAGCCTTCTATTCCGGAAGGGTCTCTACACATATACCTTCCTTATCCAGAGGCTTCGATTTCCGAAGCTTCCGATCTAGAACGATCTTAGTGACTAACCGAGAAATTTCCTTCCCCGGCTTATATAAATTATCCCCAAGGTCGGGAGTCAGTCATTCGTGTTGTGACAGCGATACAGTGAACTGAGTTAAGAAGAAACTGTGCCTAGTGAAATCGTTAGTGACTGGAAATAATTGTGCTACAGATAAACTGTAAAGCAAGATTAATTATAGCAGTAAATTGTTAGTTTAAAGTCGCTAAAAGTTTAAGTGACTCAAATAAAGTTATTGTGAAATTTTACGTAAACATCTGTTATGTTTATTGAAGGAAAACAAGGTGTGAACAACTCCCAGGTAGGGCTGGGCAATATAATAAAGTTAAAAAATGTGAAGGGTGAATGAAAAAGACTACATAGCAGTGAGCTACATGATTTTTATAGGAAACCAGATGTAATAAGTGTAGTTGAGTATCTTAGATTGCAGTGGTAAGGCCATGTCACGAATGGGGAATTAACTTTAACTCAAAGTGATTAGTCGCCAATTTTTCCTGTCTAGAGCAGCTCCTTCCCTCAAATCTCTAGCTTCCATACTTCTCCTCACTCTATCAACCCAAGTTCTCTAGGTCTGCCTCTTCTACTTCTACCATTAGCTTTCCAATTAAGGATATTCTTTGGTATTCTCTCATCTTCTATTCTTATGAGGTGTTCATACCAATACCAATAATAATAATATTAATAATAATAATAATAATAATAATAATAATAATAATAATAATAATAATAATAATATAACACAAAGCTTAATGGTTACATCTGAAGTTCTTAAGATCTGTTATGTTTTCGTTGTTGAAACGTCCATTAAGCATACGAAATAAAAAATATTAGGATTTTGGTAAGCGAATGACAGATAATATGCTGGAACATAACAGTTGAAATGGGTGTGATGTATGGAGGAGCCAAGACGTACGGCTGGGTAAGGGTGTATCGGCAAGGTTTGATTAGCCGAGTCACCCTCTTTGCTAAGTTCTCTATCTTTGCATATGTATACACAAAATTTGCATGTCGTAACAAGGTAGTGGGGCACATCTTACCCATCAAGGTGAGCCTTGCAAATACAGATGACAAGAAAATACTCTGAGGAGATGAGCTCCCGGCCTTACAGCCTGCCTGACAAGAAGCTAAACTACACCGCCACATCAATAATAATAATAATAATAATAATAATAATAATAATAATAATAATAATAATAATAATAATAATAATAATAATAATAATTTCTAGCTTTCATGAAAACCGGAACGAGCCAACTGGCTGATGATGATAATAATAATAATAATAATAATAATAATAATAATGATAATGATAATAATAATAATGATAATAATAATAATTATTATTATTGTTATTATTATTATTATATTATAATATCCACAACTCGAGTCCAACTCAGGGTCGGGTTGACGGATGAGATGAGATGAATCCCCTTATATATAGGTCTGTGAATGACAAGGGTGCCAGCCGACCACGCCTGACGCACAGAGGCATATGAACGAAATGAAACGAAATGGATGAGATGATTATGGAGAAATGGCGGAATCAAATTGTAGCAGGGTAAAACGGCAGAAAACCCCGAGAAAAACGTGTCCAAGCTCCGTTTGTCGACCACAAAACCCACATGGAGTGACCGAGACTCGATCTCGGGACCCAGAGGTGATAGGCGAGCGTCTAACCTCTTGCGCCACGGAGCAAAATAAGTCGTAATAGTAATATAATAACAATAAAAACGTAGTAACTTACTCACTCACTCACTGACTCTATCGAACCCGTAGGATCATGGCCGCGCGGACATAAGCTCTCCATATATCCCTATCCTGAGCTAATGTTTTCCAATCATCCCCTGTATAATCTACTTCCCTCAAATCATGCGTAATGTTATTCTCCCACCTCATTCTTGGTCTACCAACTGGGCGTTTTCCCTCTGGTTTTCGTTAAACAGTAATAATAATAATAATAATAATAATAATAATAATAATAATAATAATAATACGACTATAATATTTGTATATCGAATTTTATCCACAATATAATGGTTTCCCGCCACCCTTAGGAAATTCTCAATTTGTAGTGGTCCTGGACGTCTTCATCTGTATTAATATAAGAACAAAATAATAGTGTTCTGTTTATAAGGCCTCTTCTTCCCCTTCCCCTGAACAAGCACAAATATGTAAAGTACAGTTTTGCAATATTATAATTTAAATACAATTTATAATAATTAAAAGAACATGAAAAAATACTGTATAGAATTCATGTACATAAACACCTTATTTTATGCACTATAATAATAAATAATAATAATAATAATAATAATAATCATCATCATCATCGCCATCATCACCCGGTATCATGGCAGCTACTGCCGTCTTCCGGAAACCAAACGTCATTCCTCTCTATCCATCCACTGACCTTCCTCCATTCCTCTGATATTCATAGCTGCTTGTACTCTTTCTATCCAAGTTTTCTTCGGTCTTCCTCTCTTCCTCCTTTCCATTAGAAAAAAATAATAATAGTAGAGGAACTTAGGGTAATTTGGATCCCTGTTTTGAATTGTTGTTTTTTTTCTTTTAATTAAGGGATTTGAATTTTGTTTAATTACAGTGATTATTATTAGTGAATATCATTATGAAATATCATTGTTATTTTATTCAAGTATGGAAAAATCTTTATAATTTATAAACTTATTTACATTACAAGAAAGTCCCACTTTAACTTCCATATTCGGATAAAGTGGACCCCAGAGTCCACTTTAGCTTTTAGTCTCCTTTTAAGTTTATTTATTGTATTAATTTATACAGACAGGCACAGATTAATCTGGAAATATTTATGACTGATCATAATTAAAAAGTGTTGATATTTATTTAATGTTTTGAAAAATTATTGTTGATTATAACATTCACACGTCATTCAACTGCAGAAAGTGACGATCTTTGGGTTTAGTAAAATTACAAGGATATTAAATAAAATGAATTAAGTGTATGATTTTTACAGATAGCATTCTCATTGATAAAATATACGTATTCCTGTAAAGTGGAGCCAGAGGGTCCACATTAACAGAATTCCTTTGTTATGTTTAATTATTTTATACAACCACCAAGTCAAATAATGTCAAACCAAACCCGTCAGTATATTAAAGCAGCATCTATATATATTATGATATATTTAGGAGTTTTTCAAACATTTGTAATACTCAATAGTAATTAAGAAATATATTACTACAAATTTTAGCTGATGATAACGTTCCACAACAATATATTACTAATATCTTCAACATCTATAAAGATAATGAAATCTCTGTTAAACAAGATGGCAAATTATCTTCTTGGGAAAAGATCAACACTGGAGTAAGACAGGGATGTGGACTTTCACCGGTGCTTTTCATTATATACATGAATAAATTAATAAATGAATGGAGGAAAACTCAACGAGGATATATACCCATCAATAGGAACCTCAAACTCGATGCTATTCTTTTTGCAGACGATTTAGCTCTTCTGGCACTTTCCGAAAATGATTTGCAACGATCAATTTATAATTTACAAAAAATAGGTGCCAAATTTAATATGGAAATATCAATTAATAAAACTAAAATTATGGCATTTCATGGGAAGGACCCCATACAAAGTAAAATCTGTCTCCAGAATAAAATTTTAGAGAGATCTAATCAATTTAAATATCTTGGATATTATCTCTCTATCTGGGATGAAAAGGATATCCCTGAAAAAGTTACTAGTTATAATAAAAGTTTAGGAATTATTAATCAAGTTATGAAACCATCCCTTGTACAAAAAACACCAGATTACGTTTATATAACACTTTGGCTAGACCAGTGTTGACCTATGGTAGTGAAGCATGGACACTAAGAAAACAACATGAAAGCAGAATAACGGCTTGTGAAATGAGATTCATGCGCAGAACAGCGGGTTACACCAGATGGGATCGGAAAAGGAACACCGATATCTTAAAAGAATTGAAGACTACGCCAATTTTGGAATATATTAAACAGTACCAACTAAACTGGAAACACCATGTTGAAAGAATGAGTTCAAATCGGATCCCCAAAGCTGTTTATAATTATATACCAAGAGGACGAAGATCACTGGGCCGTCCTATGAAACGCTGGAGGGAAAATTTTCTATAGGATCGTAACAGGCCTTGGCCTAATACTTGGAAGGAAGAAGAAGAAATAGTAAATAAGAATTGATTCCTAGCTTGAAAAACGTTTAAAGTGGTTATTTTCATAAATATCTCAAATAAACCCTTCTTCGCATAAAGAATAAAAGAAACTGTCATTTACACCATCAAAGTTGATGAGAAGAAGAAGTTAAAATATCTTCTGTTCGAGGGCAGCACCAATTAAAGAAGATATTAACAGGGTCCACTCAAACAGAAGAGTTCACATTACACGAACTTCCCTGTAATAATATTAATAATTCATCGGTTGTTTAATGTCTCTGACATCATCCGATTCCTAATAGCCAATTTTGTTCGTCCATCCAATCTCCTGGTTGTAGATGTTTCTACTTCGGCTATAAATATATTCCTTGACTCCAGGAAGGTTTTGGTGTTCCTTTGCCTCGTCCTCCTTCAGGTTTCAATTCCAAAACACATTTTGGTAGTCGGTCCTCTTCCATTCGCTTGACATGTCCGTATCAATAATTCTATTGATAAATGAACATTCAAATACAGCCATATCTAAAATAAAATTTCAAAACATGCGATATATCAGCTTCATTAATAATTGAATAATACAATGGCAGTGCCTATTATTACTTATGGATCCGAAACATGGACAGTGACAATACAACAATCTGCCAGAATACAAGCTGCTGAAATGAGATTCCTCAGACCAATAGCAGGATATCAAGGAACAGACAAAAAACATAACACACAAATAAGACAACAACTAAAAGTAGAGGAATTAAACACAACAATAGAGAACTACAGAACAAACTGGAAAGAACACTTGGCAAGGATGACTGAGAATAGAATACCAAAAGCAGCATACAACTATTCACCACGAGGAAGAAGTAGTTTGGGAAGACCAAGGAAAAGATGGAAAGAGCAGAAATTTGGAGCCGGAACAGGCTAGTAAATAAGCCTAAACCATGAAGAAGAAGTTTAATAATTGAATAATTGCCAAGAAAAGAGATATAAATAACAAAAATTCGAAAGTAGAGTTTTCACTGGGTTAGTAATCTTTCCGGAGAATATCACGGCATGGTGGATGTATAACTACCCCTACTCACTTCCAGACCTGTTTTATTTATTTTTAAAAGATGGCTTTCAAGCGAATAATGACTTATTTATGTGTAACGAAATGGCGAAAGCAGTTAAGTATTGAGTAGCAGTGCAGAAAGACAATTATTGCACATGTGCAAATTCATTCCATCACAGTTCTGTGAATTCTCTCAGAATCTTAGAGAAATTGAATGAAAATAAAGAAAGACTAAAAGAATGTAACAAAATATCATTAAATGGAAAATAAATATTGAACACTGATTCAATAAGAAATGTTTCTAACTGAATCAGTGTTCAATATGTATTTTCTATTTCTTATTGTAGCATTTTTAGTTAAATATGGGTTAGAATTTTTCCACTCTATAAATATATATCGTTTTTCCTCCCAATTCTGTATTAAATTGTTAATATTTAATTAGTAGCTGGTTATTTTCCATTCAAATTGGCTGTATATGCTTCCAATATAATGATAGATTGAAATGTATGTGATATAATAAAGGTAAAAGGTAAAATGTAAAGTAATCCCACTACCGGCCTCAGGAGCCCCTTGGGGTAGTAGGAGGTTAACCCTTAAATTGGCAAACACTGACTGACTGACTGACTGGATAAGGCAAAGTCTAGCTTCGCCCAGTGTGCTGCGTATGTTAGAACCCACTAGGGCTCTTTGGCAGCTAAGTTAATAGTTGTAGTTCACTTAATCCGAGCCTATTTGGCGGCGCTAGCGTTTGTGTGCGAATAGTGATGAAATTTGGACAGAGATAGGGATGTGATGACCTGAAGCAGGACATTAGAAACCACATTGCTTTCAAGCCGAGAGTCGGAAATCCAGCATTGTGGAATGAGCCTCGCTACTCCAGGTGAGAGCCCATCGCCAAATCTCTGGCTGGATTTAATGAGGAGTAAATCGGATAAATATGTTTCTATGTACAGCACGCCACTGGGGCAAGCGTCCCATACTGCGTACCATAAAATTTGCATGCAAAGATGTAAATTTGTGCATCTTGCTTACATTTTCAGTTATCAGGGCATCAATATGGGGAAGTTGCGCTACGTTGTGTAGGTCTGTCATCCTTGTGAAACGCGGTGCTTGAAAAATTATTTTCAAACACTTATTCTGTATAATTTGTATTCTTCGTTTATGCTGTTTTGCGAGGATGCTCCAGGCCTCACATCCGTACAGTAGCATGCTGCGGATCACGCTTTTATACAGTAAAAGCTTGATCTTACGTGACAATGTATTCGACCTGAAAAATGGGTATAAAATTGCAATTGCTGCATTTGCTTTATGTTGTAGATGTCGAATATGAATTTTGAACGTAAGCTTGGGGTCCAGATGGACCCCAAGATACTTCACTGAAGGTTCTAGGCGAAGATTTTGAGTTCCCAAGGTTAGTTGGATGGGTGACCGTCTGGTTGATTTAGTGAAACGGATCGCCTGGGTTTTTGTCGTATTTATCTTTATGTTCCATAACTGGAACAAAATATAGATACGGTTGAGAGCGGTTTGGAATACATGGATTCGATTAGGAAGAGATTTGAAGGTAGTCTGGTAAAAGAAACAGGTATCATCGGCGAATGATGCGGTATGGATGTAGTTGGCATAACAAAAATTTCTTCTGTTAGTTATTTGAATGTGACGGACCGCAATGAAAACGGAATCCTGTGTAACTGTTATTATTATGTATATTGTATAATTAGACACATATTTAAGTGGTTTATTTTTGTTTGTTTTCTTCTGATTTATTAATAATATTAAATTAATTGAATCAACTGATGTATCCAAAAGGATACATTACGAATTAATGGGTTAAGGCTCCCACTTTTTCTGGACAATCGGCACTTGATGTCAGTCCGGTTGTCAGCCCTGCGTGACGGCTGCCTTTACACCCAGAACAAGAGTCTGGTACTCATTTCCGTTAGAGTCTGACTCGATCCCATGTTTGGATCAGTTTAAAAGTCCTGCCACTACCGGGAGGTAATAGTTTCAAAATTTAACATTATACTTTTTTCCTTCGTTTTCCCAACAATCTGTAGTTTATGGGTTAGATCTGTTTTTCGGAATATGATAACATATTCAATTGGATATGTTAATTTGATAGAATTGGCTGAATCTAACGTAGAGACTCATTTAATGCTGCAATGAAACTACGAGTTACATAAGCTATGCCCTTATAGTTAGTATGATATCATAGGAATCAGCTGTTTGTTTATGAATTACAGTGACGTATGCAGAGGATATTTGTACTGTGGGTGACGGGAGCTTAGCTGTAATCCCTCTACCTGATAACCTATTGTAAGCTATAATCTCTCCGGACCTCCACACTAATTACTGACGTCACGCCTCTTGTCAAGGGGAGAAACCCTTTTCACACCCACTGCTTTAAGATATTATCTGATACCACTGTTGCTTTTACATGCTTATATTATTCGTCATCATCATCTTCTTCTTCTTCTTCTTCTTCTTCTTTCTTCTTCGTGGTAGGCCGTCGACCTGTTCCGCTCTCAGATTTCATCTTCCCATCGTCTTCTAGGACGTCCTACACCTCTATAGCCTTGAGGTTGGTACAACAGTGCTTGTTTTGTTAGCCTAGAAGAGTCCATTCTTAAAATATGTTCATGCCATTTTTGTTTATAGTTTTGTATTTTTTCATTTAGATTAAAAATGTTGAGTTCTTGCCTTATTGTCTCATTAGGAATAAGGCCTTTTAGAGTAGGCCTATATCCTGCAACGTATCTGAGGAACTTCATATCTGATGTTTCTAGTAATCTTCCGTCTGTTCTATTCATGGCCCAATTCTCTGATCCATATGTCACAATGGGGACCGTCATTACTTACTCACTGGCACTATCGAACCCGTAGGTTCATGGCCGCGCGGTCATAACCTCTCCATACATCCCTATCCTGGGCTTAAGCTTTCCAGTCATTCCCTGTATAATCTACTTCCCTCAAATCATAGTTAATATTTTTCTCCCAACTCATTCTTGGTCTACCAACTGGGCGTTTTCCCTCTGGCTTTTCTACAAGAAGCTTCCATGCACGTCTATCATTCCCCATACGCGCAACATGTCCTGCGCGCAGTCTACGAGACTTGACTGTTCTTATTACATCTGGCTTCCTATAAAGACCATGTAATTCACTGCTATGCAGTCTTCTCCATTCACTTGTCTGTTCATCTCTCTTTGGTCGAAAAATTTTCCTTAAGTACTTTATTCTCAAAAAACTCGTAATCTCATTTCCCCCCTTAAAATAAGAATCCATGTTTCGCATCCATATAATATAACTGGTAGAATAATAGTTGTATATATTTTCAGCTTATCGTTTTTTGAAAGGAGTTGGGACATCAAGAGTCTCTGCAATGCATAATAGCACGCATTTCCAGAATTGAGCCTATGTTTAATTTCTTTATGCATCTCATTCCTACTTGTGATTATTGTTCCTAGATATTTGAATTCAGCCACTTCCTCACCCTCATTTGCCATTAGCTGTCCATTTCCATTATACAGTGCATTTCTACGTGTGACCATATATTACCTTATAAAATTTTAACATTATTTTTTTTGTAGTGTTCTTTTAATAGTCCCACACATACTTCGAAATTTATAATTTGTTTCATATAACTTATGCTTATATAATAATAATAATAATAATAATAATAATAATAATAATAATAATAATAATAATAATAATAATAATAATAATAATAATAATAATAATAATAATAATAATAATCATTATCATCAGCAACACAATTGCAATTTAATTTGTAAATATATCAAATGGCAAAAAGTAATTTTCAGTAAAGCACCCCATAAACTGATTAATCTTTAAATTCGAAATGTGTTCCATAGGATAGATCAATTGATTTAATTTATGTAATAGTTTTAAAAAACACAAAAAAGCTAACGATAAGAAATTATTGAAATGTTTGTTGAATTACACAATACACCTAATAATAACAGTTACGCACGATTTAGTTTTCAGTGCGGTCCGCCACATTTAAATAACTATTACGATAAATTACTGTTTTGCCAATTTAAGGGCTAAAAATTGTCTACTAAAATTGTATTCCTAGTACCAGTTGTATTATTTTTATATGGGTGCAAAATATGGTCTTTAAGGGAGGAAAGGACATTACGAGTATTTGAGAATAAAGTTCTTAGGGAAATATTTTGACCAAAGAGAGACGAACTGAAGGCGAATAGAGAAGACTTACATAATTGAACTACAGTCTTTACAAGAAGCCAGATATAATAAGAATAGTTAAGTCTCGTAGACTGCGATGGGCAGGACATGTGGCACGAATGGGGAATGGAAGACGTGCATAGAAGCTTCCTGTAGGAAAACCAGAGGGAAAACTCCCAGTTGGTAGACCAAGAATGAGGTGGGAGAATAACATTAACCATGATTTGAGGGAAGTAGATTATGCAGGGACTGATAGGAAAACTTCAGCTCAGTATAGGGATGTATGGAGAGCTTATGTCTGCGCTGTCATGAACCTACGGGTTCGATAGTGCCAGTGAGTTAGTATTTTTGGTTAACATATATCTTCAGTCAACTCTTTTTCATGTCCAAATCATTTTGTTTATTTTTATGAAAGAAATGCTCGTCTTTTTCTGATATTATATATTTTTATTCATATTAAAACTGCATTTTTTTTCAAATGATATATTAAAAATAATAATAATGTTATGTTCCAAGGTAGTCGGGTATGTGATATGTACAGCCATCTTGCGGGATGCTGGAGAACTAGGAAGGTCGGGACCTTGCAGATAGCGCCGCCAGTGAGCAGACTCGTCATCTGAGAACAAGAGACAATCGATTATACAGATACTCTCGGCCTCCTCCCTCTTAGAGTATCGCAGAATTAGATCAAGGACGAATTTGATAGCAAGGGGTGAACAATTTTTTTTACTCATTAAAGTGCCCTAAACACAACTTTGTTGCTTAAATTTTAAAGATGCAACAAATTGTCACTACCAATTCAACCGTTTTGTTAACGTTTTGCTATTTGTTAGAATTAAAATTGCCATACTGTATATCGGCTTCAGTTATCTAGAGCTCAAGTTTCTTGCTTCAGTTCCCTAGGGTCACGGTCTCAGATCCTTCCTAGGTCACCATGTATCTCTGTCTTCTTTTTTTTTTTTTTTTAAGTTTCTGAAGGGGCTATTCCTCCGGGAGGAACTTTGAGTCGTGGGTCACGAATCTAGAGATTTTCGGGCTCGTAAAAGAACTTCAAAGTTTAATTAGAGCCCTTGAGAAAAATATAATCGACATTTCCCATCCAACTAATACCTTAGTTATCAATTTATTTGGTGTTTACTTGATAAAAATTCGTTATTTATTTATTTAATAAGTAAAGTAAAGTGTTCCCACAACAGGCCCGGAGGCCCTTGGGGTAGTGGGAGGTTAAGGCTCCCACTTTTTCTAGACAATCGGCACTTTATGTCAGCCGGATTGTCAGCCCTGCGTGACGGCCGCCTTTACCCCAGAACAAGCGTCTGGTACTCATTTCCGTTAGAGGCTGAGTCGACCCCAGGGCCATAGTGCCGCCAGAGGGTTTGGGTCAGTTTAAAAATCCTGACCCCAAAGGGACTTGACCCTCGACCCTCCGGCTTGTAGTTCAGTGCCTTAACCACTACGCTACGGCAAAGAAAACTATCAATGTTTTATATGATTATCATAAATGCCGTATATAAAATAATATAAGCCTTTCACAGTTTTTTTTAGTAATTAAATACCCTAGTTATACACAGATGAATGAGGTGGGAGAACATCAACTATGATCTGAGGGAAGTAGATTATACTGTACAGGGGATGATTTGAAAACATTAGCTCAGGATAGGGATGTATGGAGAGCTTATGTCCCCGCGGGCATGAACCTACGGGTTCGATAGTACCAGTGAGTGAGTAAGTAAGTTATGAACAGATGTATATTTGAGAAGACTATTTAACTCATGCTCCAAATCGGAGTCAATGACCAATCACGTTTCAATGTATCTTGTTTTACAACCAATCACAGTCGTGTTTCACCCGCAATTTATCAAATAAGTCTATCATATTAAAGAAAACTCCTCCTATTTAACATTCTGAATAGGCCAGAGCATTATTTTGCAGTGACTGACTCTCTAAGAAATATGGCTACCAGATATATTTATATATATATAGTGCACAAATGTAAACAAATACTGCTTGCGGGATATAATAGCAAAACATTCGTAGTAATTATTTATAATACAATAAAAAGAAACCACTGTTTGTACTTTCTTAAACGTATCATTTCCTAGGTAATAACGTTCCAGAAAATTTAATTGACATATTTACATTATATGACATAAAAAATTAATTAATAACGTATAATGTTGGTTATAAACAGTTTGTTGTGTTTTATTTTTTCTCCATTAGGGTGCATTCTTACAATATTGCGATCCTTTGGCAATAAATAATATAATCTGGTTGCAGTGATGAACAAATGAAACATAATAAACGTTTCTCATTTGTTTTCAAACATCGCCGTTTACATTAAATATAGAATATTTTAAAATAAGTATATTTAAATAATGATTTGTGAGTAAACAGCTTAATTTTATTCGTTAAATAGTCCTAACAAATGCCACTCTCTATTTCCAAATTCTCTGGATAAATTGGAAATCACTCGTTGCATTACTTATGATAAACTATTTCCCACTCGTTGACATCTATAAGGAAATAAGCGTAATTAAATTAGTTTGTTTATGTAACAGCCGCAAGGGAGCAGCTTCGCCACAATCGAGTTTAATGGGTGTACAGACAGACATTTGTCAAAGGGCTATTGTTAGAATAAGCTATTACTATATGTCCATACTTTTTTTTATAAACAATCAAAATTTTATTTTTATTGTTTATTTATAGGACCACCTCTGTAGTATTATTATTTCTTAGTATCCGTCATATTACTTTCCTTCAAATGACCCCGCATATGATTTTCAGCTCTGTCATACACTTTTCTGTTTGTGTTAGGCCTATGTCCGTAACGCGTCCAAAAATTAGACCATTAGGAATGGGAGTGAGCTTATGCGAAAATTTTAAAATCGCTCCAATTTACTAACTGGCACTATCGAACCCGTAGAGTCATGGCTGTACAGACGTAAGCTCTCCATACATCCCTATCGTTAGCTATTGTTTTCCAATGATCCACTATTTAATCTACTTCCCTCAAATCATGGTTAATGTTATTCTCCCATATCATTCTTGGTCTACCAACTGGGAGATTTCCCTCTCGTTTTCCTACAAGAAGCTTACATGGACCCCTTTCATTCCCGATACGTCCCACATGTCATGTCCATCGCATTCTACGAGATTTAACTATTCTTATTATATCCGGTTTCCTATAAAGGCCATGTAGTTCACTGTTATGTAGTCTTCTCCATTCATCTTTCTTTGGTCCAAAAATTTCCTAAGAACTTTATTCTCAAATATTCGTAATCCCCTTTCCTCCCTTAAAGTAAGAGTCCATGTTTCGCATCCATATAATATAACTGGTAGAATAACTGTTTTATATATTTTCAGTTTAACATTTTTTGGGAGATGGGAAGACAAGAGTCCCTGTAATGCATAATAGCACGCATTTCAAGAATTGAGCAGCTGTTTAATTTATTTATGCGTCTCATTCCTATTTGCAGTTATTGTTCCTAGGTATTTGAATTCAGCCACGTTTTTGAAAATTTCCCTCATTTGTCATTAGCTGTCTATTTATATTATATAATGTATTTCTATGTGTGAACATATATTTAGTTTTATTGATGTTTACTTCCAGTCCCAATTTCTTAGTGTTACTCAACAGAGTGTGCGTGTTAGTTACTGCAATTTTCGATTTTTCGCAACTAAACTAGGCAAATGCTACTGAAATAAAACGAGGAAATATTGAAATCAGAAAATTCTGACACATTATGCTTGAGAGTTTACTTGAAACCGGAAATTTTAAAATCGTTCTAGTGGCCGCCATGTTTGTTTTCTTGAAACTTAAACTGTATAAGCCTACTTATGAATTAATATTAACGAAAGAATGATACACTCTGCAAACCAGCGAAATCGACTTGCTGAGAAATTCGCTTAGTTTATGCAGTTTCTGCGTGACGCACTTTTTTGCCTGCTGTTTTCTACGTTTTTTTTTTCAACCTAGGCAACGGTTATGTGCTATTAAAAAAATGATTTAATCTAATTGTATCAAAAATTTAGGGATACGCAGTTTATTGTCATGTTTTATTTCTAGGTCTTACCTTCTTCTCTTCTTCTTCGTCACGGTTTAGGCTTTTTGCTAGCCTGTTCCCGCTTCAAATTGCTGCTCTTTCCATCTTTTCTTTGGTCTTCCAAACTTCTTCTTCCTCTTGGTGAATAGTTATATGCTGCTTTTGGTATTCTGTTCTCAGTCATCCTTGCCAAGGGTTCTTTCCAGTTTGTTCTGTATTTCACTATTGTTATGTTTAGTTCCTCTACTTTTAGTTGCTGTCTTCTTTCTGTGTTGTGTTTTTTGTCTATTGTTTGATATCCTGCTATTAGTCTGAGGAATTTCATTTCAGCAGTTTGTATTTTAGCAGACTGTTGTGTTGTCACTGTCTACGTTTCGGATCCGGAAGTAATAATAGGCACTGCTACTGTTTTGTATAGTTTTATTGTAAGAGTATTTTCTGGCTTTAATTTTCAAAGTTCTTTTTAGTGTTCCTGTTATATAATTAAACTTATTTAGTTTGTTATTTATATTTGTTTCCGCTGTGTATGATTTTTCGCAACCTAGGAAGTTATATTTTGTCACTTGTTCTATTGATTTATTTTCTAATATTATCTTTGTCCGAGCTGGTTGAGCGCCCTTGAAAACCATTGTTTTTTCCTGATGCTATTTCCATAGGGCCTATTATGTTTATATACCATTTCGTTTAATTTGATAAGTGGCCTTTGAACGTTTGGAACGAAATCAAAAAAGTGAAGTGAGGGCTTGTTAACGATGCACAAGTTCTATTTCCGGAATGTCTATTCAGAGGGCTGTGACATCATTTGTCACGTGGGGGGATGCATTACTATGCATGTCTGCTTCCATATTGACGCTTACAAAATGGGATTTGAACTTTTTTTAAAAGTTGACGAATTGATCAGATAAGAAGAGACTTTTTTGCTGCTCAGGATGTGTTGTGGCACTCGTGATTCCTCATGATAACGTATCAATTGCAACTTTATCGTTGTGCAGAAAAATAGTCAAGACGTTATAGTCCTGAAACTAATTTAATACAAAATTTATATAATTTCCTAATTTCATTTTCTATATTTCGAGGTTTTGTTCTGTTATAGTGGTATTACTATAACAACAACAATGATAATAATAATAATAATAATAATAATAATAATAATAATAATAATAACAATAATAATAATAATAATCCATCCATAGTAATTCTGCCCGAGGGCAGGTTTTTCACTGCAATCATAGCATTTTCGTGCTATGCTCTGCAGCTTTACTAGGGAATTTTAGGTGTGGTAGCTTCCTGTTGCTTTCCACACCGGTGAAGGATGATGATGATAAGGATGATAATGATAAGGATGATGATGGCCATATGATTTCGGGGACCGTTTGGGCCTTAAAGTTTTCCTGACATTTGTCTTACAAGTGAAGAAAAACCCCGATAAAAACCTCACCCAGAAAAACTGTCCCGACCGGACACCGAACCCGGGCCCGCTGCGTGACAAGGCAGGACGCTACCTCGGGACCACAGCGGTGGATTAATAATAATAATAATAATAATAATAATAATTATTATTATTATTATTATTATTATTATTATTGTCATTGTTATTATTGTTATATTGTTAATATTGTTATTGTTGTTATTATTTTCTTACTTTCTTCACCTTAGTTTAATCTCTCCCTTTTAATTTATTTTATATTTCCCATGCAATTGGGATATAATAATAATAATAATAATAATAATAATAATAATAATAATAAATAATAATAATAATAATAATAATAATAATAATTTTATTTATACGTGGGCTGTAACAAAAATAGTGGCAACACTACTGTAGAAGCGAAATCAGACGTAGTTAATTGTTGTAACTTCTGTCACATGTTAATATATGCCTGATATGTCTTAAAGTAAATGGATTGGTCCGTACGTCTTAAATCGTATGTGCTTTGGAGATAGACAGTTAGTCTCCTCTGAGTTGCTGCTCTAAGCTGTTGTGTTTCGCCATTTTACAAAGGAGGAACAACGATCTTGGTTGAAAATTCAATGTGCCATGGCCATACAGCACGACAATGTCATGAAGGTCTTGTGGAAGCATATAGGGTGGCGGCATTATTATACAGGACTGCACGGACGCACATGACACATCCAGTAGCTGGTCTGTATCATCGCTGGGAGCGGGAAGTGCTTTTCCATCTACCACATTCACCGGACTTAAGCCCCTGTGATTATGATTTGATCCCTAAGATGAAGGAACCACTTCATGACATTCGATTCTCGACTGTTGCCGAGATTCTGCTGGCATTAAGGCGGTCAGTAAGTTAGCTGCCTTGTCACTCAGCGAGCCCGGGTTCTGTTCCCGGTCCTGACAAATGTCAGGAAACTTAGGGCCTAATGGTATCCGAAAAGCATCATCATCATATCATCCTCATCACTTCACTAGTGTGGAAAGCAACGGGAAGCTCCCACACCTATAATTCCATAGTAAAGCTGCAAGGCATAGCGTGAAAATGCTATGACTGCAGTGAAAGACTTGCTCTAGAGCAGAACAATATAGATAGATAGATAGATATCATCGGGGTAATATAATTCCGCCCTACCAATATAAGAAATGGAATACAATTCCAGGAGAGGAAGCCAGACATGTCATAAAAAACAGCCTGTGACATACGAGAAAAAAATAAATAATTCTACCTCAGGACTAAAAGACAGTATGTAAAAGCTACAGGTTGCACATTGTTGTTTCTGGATTCACCCAGAGCGCGGCGCTGCTGTTGTGACCAGTATGACAATACTTTTTGGCTTTTATCGGCTCCCTTTTCCATTTTCAGAGGGGGAGAAAAAAACGAGGAAATATTGAATGACAAATGAAGCGAGACGTTAAGTGACCCTCTCTTACTCAGAACGATACTAGCGCTACTAGTGGTGGCAATTTCCAGTTCGATTCCCTTAACTCATTCAATTATATGAACTTCTCCCTGTATCGTCGCCATTGTTGTGCCAAAGATAAATCCACGAAGCAACATTTTCTTTAGTGCTTCTAAAGGAATGTATCGATTACAGGTTTCTGCTTTTTTATAATGCAGGAGCTACAAAATCAGCGATACCAATTTATTAGATTTAAAATTCTTCTTCTTCTTCCTCTACGCGTGAAAGCTGGCAGCTTGTTGCGTGTTCATTTACAACAGGTCCGGGGTATGGTGACGTCCTTCTATCGTAGTTGTGGTCTTCCTAAAGACGTGGTGGTGTGGCTTGTGAGTCCTAAAGACTACATGAGCTATACAGGCGGTAGTGTAACTACCAACAGGGCCTCCCATGCCTCGCAGGTCATGGAAGAAGGTCCAGACTAAAAGAGATACCCATCGAAGAAGAAGGGCTAGTAACTCACTTCAAAAATGTAAAATTTTCAATTACTCACAGAAACATTCACGAAGATTTAAAATAAGACATAAAACTTGCATACGTCCAATATTGGTTTGTGGAAGTGAATCCTTGTACATCCTTTTACTTGTCTTAGGAACCTCATCTCAGCCTTTATTGGATAAAGTCACGAATTACAGACAAAAATGGATTGATCACATGGATGGAATGAGTAAGGAGAGATATCCATTGTTAGCAAGAAATTATCAAGCAAGAGGAAGACGTGATGTTGGAAGACCTAGAAGACGTTGGGCTGATGCATTATGAAGTCGGAACGGGCAATTGCCTAATCCCTGGAGTGATGATGATGATGATGATGATGATGATGATGGAAGTGAATCCTAGACTCTAAGAATTTAATTTATACTTTTGAAAGAAAGATTTTGAGAAGGATATATGGGCCAGTAAACGAGAATTGAAGATGGAGAATGAGGTATAATAAGGACATCTATTACCTTTTTTAAGGAACCTGATTTATCAACTCTTGTGAAATTAAAAAAAAAAAAAATGCAATAGGCCGGACACGTTCAAAGAATGGACAATGAATGCATACCTTTATGCTGTCCGTTCTTAAAGTGATCCTCATGAAAACAAAACCATGTGACCTGCTCGCTTTTCATTGGTTATGTACACCGACGTACGTTGTAGAAGCAATAGTGAAAAAGTAGTTCCCTTCATTAAATTAAAAATATGTCCTCTGAATATATTTATCATTCTTTGTGAATTAAAATAATAATAATAATAATAATAATAATAATAATAATAATAATAATAATAATAATAATAATAATATTCAAAACATACAAAATAATCTAAAATATACCAAATCAATAATTACAACTTCAAATAGTTTATTACATATGGATGATGCTTCACTCGATTCTCATGAAACAAAAAGGTTGAAAGTATCGAGTCTTCTGTTGTTGTGTTCGTCATCTCCCTGTCAAAAGTGACAGTAATTGTGGCGCGAATGGCGGAAGGATTAATTGGCGTTTATGTTAGGTTCACTCTAAGAGCAGATAAGGTATAAAAAATGATAACCTAGGAGATACTTGGGAAGCAGCCAGTAGGAAAACCTAAGAAAAGATGGATGTACTAAGTGAAAGAAAATTGTCATCAAATTCTGAACTGTAGGAACTGGCAACAGATAGGATTGGATAGAGAAGATTGGAGGTCTCGCATTAAGAAGCCCGGGCCCACCATGAGCTGTAGCGCCATTGGAAGAATAATAATAATTTGTTAGATTCTAAACTTAGACTTACCTAATACGATCACATTATTATCTCTTGCTTAAGATACGTCACTCTCGTAGCCTTTTTTTGCCGAGCAGTTTAGGGCATCCTGTCTTGGTGTAAAGCTTACAGGACTTGGGCTGGTTTGAATCCCTGAGGTGGAAGGATTTTTTATGGAATTTCGGCCAGAATGGGACTGATGCCCACCAAGCAAGCAATGATTTATAGTTCCTTTGTTAGGTTCAATTCTGTATAAAAGTGAGGACACATTATACTTCTTCCTACAGTTTAGTGCAAGTCGACATGAGTCTGGACGTAAAGTTCTAGCTTGTCGCCGGACCAGACTTTAGTGTTAACTTACTAACAACTCACTTGCACTATCGAACCCGTAGGTCCATGGTAGCGCGGACATAAGCTCTCCATACATCCCTATCCTGAGCTAATTTTTTCCAATCATCCCCTGTACAGCCTACTTTCCTCAAATCATGGATAACGTTATTGTCCCGCCTAAATCTTGGTCTACCAACTGGGCATTTTCCCTCTGGTTTTCCTATAAGCAGCTTCCATTCATCTCTTTCATCCCTCATACGTACCACATGTCATGTCTATCGCAATCTACGAGACTTACTATTCTTATTATATCTAGCTTCCTATACATACATGGGTTGCTTCTTTAGTTTTGGCAACAATAGTGTGGAATCCAAATAAAACTAGGGTTTTCTAATAAGAAGCTTCCATTCACCTCTTTCATCCCTCATACGTGCCACATGTCATGTCTATCGCAATCTACGAGACAACTGTTCTTATTATATCTGGCTTCCTATACATACATATGTATCATATAGCTCTCTATTATGTACAGTGTGATTCAGAAATATGGCTATAAGTTTGATCGCATTTTGTGACGAAAATATTATTATTAAAGGAAATATGGTGTTATCATTGGAAAGGGAATCTTTCAAATTACTACAGTAGAACAAACAAATCACTTACAACACTAAGCAAGTCACTTTATTGCTTCAAACTGTTCGCCGTTTACATCCAAGCATAATTGGCAACGCTTTGGGAAGTCATTCATTGCGTTATGATACATGTTTAGAGGAATGGCTCAATCACTAATTTCAGCATATCGTTTTCTCCACTTTCCCACAGTCTACGGCTGCAATGCCACGTTAAACTCACGTCTTGTCCGTCTTACGGCCTCACGATCATTAGCATACGTTATTGCCCATGCAACAATTGTAATTTGCTGTTGCATATTCAACGCCATTTTGACTAATGACATAAGTTCTACACTATTTTGTTTTATTCCATTGTTGTAATTTGAATAATTGCCTTTTCAGCGGTAATTTCATATTTCCTGTAATGGTAATATTTTCATCACACAACGCGAACAAACGTATAGCCATATTAATGATTCACATCGTAGTTTTCTCCGTTCACCTGTCTGTTCATCTCTTTTTTCGGCCCAAACATTTTCTTAAGAAAGACTTCAGTCTTATTCCCTATATTTTTATTTAAAGCTGATTCATTGTGGGGCAGAGTGTTAGGTAGTACAGTATTTTTGAATCAGTTTGTAGCTGTGTTGGAGAATGTCCCAGCACGTACATGTTTGTGCCCTCATCAAAGGACTAACTGAAATAACTTGATTTTGTTTCTCTAATAAACAGATGAAGTTTGAATACAAAATCATGCCTCACCTGAACATCAAACTCGCTTTTTTCTTGGAAATTCTCAACAAGAAAAGCTTTGTACACCTTTGTAGCACTTGGTTCGAGGAATTCTGCCAGCAATATATTTCGTGCTTGAAGATAAGTCGTGCGAAATTCACCTAAGAATGTCCAATTGTTTCTTTTACATTCTTCCTAGTTGATTTTAAAATATTTAATTCTGAAAGTAAGAAAACAAGTGGAAAATATACAGCATTTTGAATGTCATATAATTGTTTTTCTACTGTTATCTGTCTCTCTGTCTATACCCATATCGATCCATACTGATACCTAATTACCTTTCTCTATATCTATACTCGTATCTATCTATACGGATATCTAATTAATGAAAAAATATAATTTGTACCGTAGGTAAGAAAAAATCATTTACTCTTTCTAACATATAATTATTTAAATAAATTTTACTTAATGCAGAATATTTTCTACGAAATACGATCACTTTTGTTTTTTATTATATTGAGCTGCATGTCATATGTTTCACCTAAAATATTTAAATTGTGTACTGAATATTAAAAATTGCTTTTATTTGTTGCTACAAGAGCAAATTCGACTGCAAATTCGTCTAATCCATTCTATATTTATAATTTTTTTAAACATGTTCAAGGCATGTAAAGCTTCTCAATTTTATAAATGCTATATTATTATTATTATTATTATTATTATTATTATTATTATTATTATTATTATTATTATTATTATTATTATTATTATTATTATTATTATTATTATTATTATTATTATTATTATTATTTAGTTATGGATCAGAATGTTGGACGATAACTAAAAGACAAGAACAAAGATTGGAAGCAGCTGAGATGAGATTTTTAAGAAATGTAGCAGGATATACTCTGCTGGATAAGAAAAGAAATGAAGATATAAGAAAGGAGCTAAATATTTTCAAACTTGCAGACCGAATAATTAAATATAGGAACGACTGGAAAGAACATATTGATAGAATGCCAGAAGGAAGATTTCCAAAATGATTGCTAAATTATAAACCGCACGGAAGGAGAAATGTTGGATGCCCACACAGGTGATGGTCTGAACAATTTTAACAATTCTTGCTTTCATGAAACCGGTACGAGCCAACAGGCTTAATCCATGGATGATGATGATTATTATTATTCATCAGCACCAAGGATTAGACCTGCTGGTCTGTTCCGACCTCATGTTAGAATTAGTCTATCCATCTTTTACTGGGTCTTCCAACATTTCTTCGTCCTAGTGGTATATAATGAAGAATCTGTTCGGAATTGTATTGCTATCCATTCTGTTGATGTGTTCCAACCATTCATCTCTGTATTGTGAAATTCTATCTAATAGTTTGAATTATTATTATTATTATTATTATTATTATCATCATTATCATTATCATTATTATTGTTATTATTATTATTATTATTATTGTTATTGTTATTGTTATTATTATTATTATTATTATTATTATTATTATTATTATTATTATTATTTTCTTCTAGTTCCTTCCAAGTATTAGGCCAAGGCCTGTTACGATCCTATAGAAAATTTTCCCTCCAGCTTTTCATAGGACGGCCCAGTGATCTTCGTCCTCTTGGTATATAATTTTAAAAAGCTTTGGGGATCCGATTTGAACTCATTCTTTCAAGATGGTGTTTGCAATTTAGTTGGTACTGTTTAATATATTCCAAAATTGGCGTAGTCTTCAATTCTTTTAAGATATCGGTGTTCCTTTTCTGATCCCATCTGGTGTAACCCGCTATTATTATTATTATATTATTATTTTATTATTATTATATATTATTATTATTATTATTTAATATACGAAATTTATAAACCCCATTTTACCTAAGGTTCATTAGGGTTATAATTTGTTACAAAGTTGTGAGTCACTATATAATTTTGTATAAAATTAAAGTTTTTATGAACTTTATTTTTTAGGAATATTGCACAATACAGTGTTTCTCCTTCGACCCAAAATGTTTTGTCGCTAGAGGTTCCTGTCTAAAGCATCTTATTCCCTCAGATCTCTAGCTTCCATGCTTCTCCTCACTCCAAGTATCCAACGTTCTCTAAGTCTGCCTCTTCCACTTCTTCCATTAGCTTCTAATTAAGGACTTTCTTTGGTACCGATATTCTTTCTTCTTCGATTCTAATGAGGAGTCCATACCATTTCAAACGTTTTTCTTCTATTTTTTTTCAACTTGAATAATTTCCCTTATTGTGCTGTTTCTGACCTTGTCCCTTCTTGAAATTGTTGTCGATCGCCTCTCCAAAAATCCATTTCTACTGCTAACAGATAGTTCACTCATTTTCTACTTATTGTCCAAGTTTCAGACCCATATAATGCACTCTATTTATACAAACATTAAAACGTCTGTTGTTTATTTCTGTCATAAAGCACTTCTGTAATGGCTGGTTCACTTAAACCGGGGCGGCGGTGTTATTTAGAAGACACGAAATTTCGAATTTTTCGTTCCAGAATAAAGGACAATCAAAGATAAATGCAACATTATGGAATTCCATTCTGCCCTATGTCAGAGACTGTCAAACTATAACATCATTCAAAATCAAACTGAAGATTTTTTTTAGTAAGAGTACATATCAATGAACTTCATGATCTAGTCACCATCCTTTAGCCCTCTGTCCTGCATCAAATGTATTCTTCCCTCTATCAATGTCTAAGAGGTGCATGGAAGCATCTTGTAGGTAAACCAGAGGGAAAACACCCAGTTGGTAGACCAAGAATGAGGTGTGAGAGTAACATTAACCACGATTTAAAGGAAGTAGATTATACAGGGGATGATTGGAAAACATTAGCTCAGGATAGGGATGTATGGAGAGCATATCTCTGCGCGACCATGTACCTACGGTTTCGATAGAGCCAGTGAGCTAGTTAGTTAGTTAATTATATATATCTTCATAAGTCTCTCTCTTCTTTTCCTCCCACTTGGAACCCACCCCAAACTCCTAATTGGCAATCTATCTCCATGCATCCTTTTCACGTGTCCAAACCATTGTAAGCCTAATTATTTATTTCCCACAAATTGCATATTTGTTTTGTTAAAGTGCATTAATATCCATCTATTCATAGTAATTCTGCCCGAAGGCAGGTCCTTCACTGCAATCATAGCATTTTCATGCTATTCTTGCAGCTTTACTAGGTAATTGTAGGTGTGGTAGCTTCCCGTTGCTTTCCACACCAGTGAAGGATGGTGATGATAATGAGAAGGATGATGATGATGGCCATATGATTTTGTGGACCGTTTGACCTTAAAGTTTTCCTGACATTTGTCTTACAGGTGAGGAAAAACCCCGATAAAAACCTCACCCAGAAAAACTGCCCCGACCGGGGATCGAACCCGAGCCCGCTGCGTGTACAAGGCAGCATACTACCTCGAGACCACAGCGGTGGACTGCATTAATATGTAAGACCGTAAAATGAAACCTAATATGAAATATGCACTTTTTTCTATGGTGTAATAAATGCTTAGATTTGTTGGATGGTCAGGAGACGGTAAGCATATGGGAATGTTACTGCACTGTTTTTGCACAGTTTAAAGGTCGGATGCTGGGGCAGAGGTAGGGGGTGGATCTGATGAATGGACTCGGCGAGGGTAGCAGCATTCCAATCACTCCATCCTGTAGCGCCACTTTATCACACCCTCAGTATTATTAAAATCTGTAGCTACACTTGTACCATTATCACCCCCTCCCCTACTTTACAAGTCAAAATTACACAGCCTTCTATAAAAATGGCACAGTTCTCAGCCTGTCTAATTTGAAAGCAAGTAATGCAGGTGTGGTAACTTCCCTTGTATATTTTAACGTCCAAGGTTCTTTTTTAAAATTGTTTTTCACTGAGAGTAATTAATATTAGATTTTTAAAATTTTAGAATATTCACCTGAAAGGTCCGTCTCCTCAACTTAATTAATCATTTAACCGTAGCGCTTTCGGGACTTGTCCCATCATCGGCAGGATTCAAAACTGGTGTTTCACTGAAGATCTGGTAGAGGGGGTTGCATGTATTTGGTTCGTTTTCGTTTATCAGGCTGTCGTTGTGAGCTGCTTTCATGATTTCCATCTCTTCGAGTACGTTTATCTTCGCTGGATTATTTTCTCTGTGCATTACTGTTAGGGTGTTTTCAATATTTAACATGCGATGTCCTTCATGGATAACGTGTTTTGCATAGCTTGATTTCCCTTCTGCGTGAATGAAGTCTCGAAAATGTTCTTTGAATCTGATGTTAAAACTCCTGTTTGTCCTTCCTATATAAAATTTGTTGCAGTCCTTACATGTCAGTTTATAAACTCCTTTGCTGTTGAAAATGTTATTTTCTTCAATGTTATTGTTTATTATGTTGTTTAATTTGTTATTGTTTCTGTATGCTATTTTGGAACACATCATGAATCTTATAAAAGTTAATATTAGATTACCAAGAAATAAACGTTATCTTAGTCAATTTTATTATTTCTTGGTAATTTAATATTAATAACTCTCAGTGAAAAACAATTTAAAAAAAGTCTTTATCTGCATTGGTTGAAAAAGATGCAAAATAGACAAAATGGTTTTTATCGATGGGTGACAAATGAATTTGGAAAAGATAAAACATCTCAACTTCAATTGTTGCTGTCAGAACCATTTGCAATTAATCGTCTCATTTGACTGACATAATGTTTATTTCTTGGTTATTTAATCCAAGGTTCTCTTAATCAATTACACTGGTCAACATGATTTTTGTCTCATGAGTACCAACAGTTGTATTTAATGCAGTTTTTTATCGTGATTTCAAATATGTGTTCGGAATTTCACCATCACACACAGTTTTTTTTATTTCAATTTCAATTAATGGATTTAAATAATTATTTTTTTAATAAACCTAGATTTCTTCCCGGGAAATCTTGGCGCAGTGAGCGATGAGCACGGGGAACAGTTTCATCAAGTGATTTCAGCTATGGAAAAGGATATCAAGGCAAATGGAATCCTGATATGCTGGCCGATTATTGTTGGACCATCAAGACGGATGCTCCACATGCGAAATATAGCAGAAAATCGTCATTCGTTACTTTATAGGTGAGTCCGAATGTTCAAATATTGTGTAGTTCCGAATGTAGAAAATATTAAAGTATTTGAAATTATAATAAATGTCTGTGTCTCGGAAATCCTGCGTGATGGAGAAAAATCGATATCATATTTCAGTTCAGGAGAAAAAAATACTATCAGAATCACATATTTTTCTTTCTGAGACAAAAAAAGTTCTTTGCTGCTCAGTGTTATTTACTAACTTTAATGATAATTTCAATTGTTTTTATTGTTAAAAGTTAGTATATATTTTTTTGTCGGCCGCGTTGGGATAGTGGTTATGTTCTTTGCCTAGTTCGGAGGGACGCGGGTTTAAATCCGGCCGTGATCTATGGATTAGGATGGAAAATCCAAGGAGCAAGTCCTCCAGGAGGGGCTTTAAAACCATGGGTCCCAAGTCTGATGATTTTCAGGCTTATAAAAGAACCACAAGCCTGATTAAAAAGGTCTTTGTGCAAAATTTACCGATCGTTTCCCATTCGGTAATACCTTAGCTACACTAGATGTCTCATCGAGGCTCTAGGCCGACCCCGTATCACTCGCTGACATCTATGGATAAACGAGCATAATTAAATTAACTTGGTCGATAAATTCCCACTAGGGAGCGCCCTAATCCCGTCACAGGGAAGGAAAGGGTTTAAGATGAAGGAGAAATAATATGTATTTTTTATTTTATTATTATTATTATTATTATTATTATTATTATTATTATTATTATTATTATTATTATTATTATTATTATTATTATTATTATTAGCGTATTCTGAAGGAATGCATGTGTTTTTAATGCCACCTACTGCACCCTATGTGCTTCAGATTGGCTGGATACGTAGCGTTCATATTCTATTTTCAATTTACGAACCGCTTCGTTAGACCACTTTTCGTGCATGTTTATGTTTGTGAAGTGTAAAGTGTGTTGTATGTGGCTTGATGATGAAGAGGAGAGATAAGATGAAACCCGACGCTGGCACATAGCGTATTCCTATCGAAAAGTACCAAGGGTGCCGCCAAATTAGGTAAAAGCCTGGCCTAGAATGAGATGGTTGAAGTGTACGGGAAAAAGACCTAAGGGATATTGAAATAAGGAATTGGGAGAGAAGAATTGAGGCCCTAGTTAACTGCAACAACTGCATACGCAAGCAGAAAAATAAGTAGAAAAAAGAAAAAGTAGAACTAATAGAAGAAGATTTTGACTTAGAATTGATAGAGAAAGAAAATAAGTAAAAGAAAAAGTAGAAGAAGAAAAAATAAGTAGAAGAAGTAAAAGAAGAATAAGTCAGGAAACAAGTAAAAGTGATGAAAAGATAATAGTGATGTAAGAAGTAGAAATGATTAAAGGAGTAGAAATTATGAAAGGAATAGAATCTATGAAAGGAGTAGAAGCAATAAAAGGAATGGACGCGATGAAAGGAGTAGACGCGATGAATGGAGTAGAAGCGTTGAAAGGAGTAGAAGCGACGAAAGGAGTAGAAGCGACGAAAGGAGTAGAAGCGACGAAAGGAGTAGAAGCGACGAAAGGAGTAGAAACGATTAATGGAACGGAAACGATTAATGAAATGGAAACGGTTAAAGGAATGGAAACGATTAATGGAATGGAAACGATTAAAGGAGTAGAATCGATTAACGAAGTAGAATCGATTAACGGAGTAGAATCGATTAACGGAGTAGAATCGATGAAAGGAGTAGAAGGGACAAAAGGAGTAGAAACGATAAAAGAAGTAAACGTAATGAAAGGATTAGAAACTATGAAAGGATTAGAAACTATGAAAGGATTAGAAACTATGAAAGGATTAGAAACTATTAAAGGATTAGAAACTATTAAAGGATTAGAAACTATTAAAGGATTAGAAACTATTAAAGGATTAGGAACTATGAAAGGATTAGGAACTATTAAAGAAGTAGAAGCTATGAAAGGATTAGAAACTGTCAAAGGATTAGAAAATATTAAAGGATTAGAAACTGTTAAAGGATTAGAAACTATTAAAGAAGTAGAAGCTATTAGAGGATTAGAAACTGTTAAAGGATTAGAAACTATTAAAGAAGTAGAAGCTATTAAAGGATTAGAAATTGTTAAAGGATTAGAAACTATTAAAGGATTAGAAACTATGAAAGGATTATAAACTATTAAAGAAGTAGAAGCTATTAAAGGATTAGAAACTGTTAAAAGATTAGAAACTATTAAAGAATTAGAAACTATGATAGGATTAGAAGTTATGGAGGGACAAGAGGTGATGTAAGGATAGAGGTGATGAAATTAGTAAAGGAAGAAATTAAAATAGGAGCCTGAAGAAATATATGAAGTACTGGAATTAAGAAGAAATTGAAATAGAAATGACAGCAGTGCTATTAGTAGAAGAAGAATAAGAAGTAGTAGTGAAAATGAAGAAGAATAAGAAGAAAATGATGATGATGGAATCACCAATAGTTTGAGATATATGCTTAAAACCATTCAAACATGGCATAATATAGTATTCGGTGAGAAATGTAAGAATGGATTTTCTCTTTATGATTGAGATGTCATATATATGTCTCCTTTATCTGAAGAAATTTCACTTGAGTTATCTTTTTCTTACAACCGTGTGAGTAAAGATTTAGATCCGCACCCCTTAGAGTTTTTTTTATTTCGTTCTCCCCAATAACAAGTATTGCCTTCCCTATGTAACATTTATCATATAGGCATGCAATTTCCCGAGCATCATTTTTCACCCGGCCGGTTCCACTGTTGCTTTCCATCTTGTCGGACAGTGGATGTGCCCTAGGGCGGGAGGAGAGGAGGAGGGTGATGTCGATCGGTCAGCCCCTGCGCCAAATAATGACACACAACTCACACCCCCATTGATTGCCTATTGATGACGGACTGCATTGAAATTGCAACCAGGGAGGTCATAGCAATTTTTTACAAGGCACTTGCTTGAAACAAAAGAACAGATCTCTGTTCAAAAACCTTACATCACATTCTTGAAAACTCAGCGGTGCTTTAGTGTCATGTTTTGTTTTGATATCATGAGACACTTGATGAATTATAATTTATTTATTTTACCTGTATTTACAATGTATGTAATATCTGACATTATAAAACCATACTTATGTTAACAGTATTTGATATAAGTTATAGATTTAATAATAATAATAATAATAATAATAATGATAATAATAATAATTTTTGTAAGCCCATGTCTTCCCTTTACAGAGATTTAGGCGCTCTCCCCCTACAGAGAAGAATTTGAACCATACTAATTTAGATACACTTGTTTTCTTATAGACGTCATTTTAAGTGGTCCGTGGTCAGCGTTCCGCCTCATACTGACATCTAGGAAACCAAGGTAGTACTAGGACGGGAAAATTAGGTAAATTTTGCTTAGAGGTCTTTTCATTCAGGCTTAAGGATTTTTTACGAGCCTGAAAATCTTCAGACTCGGAACCCACGGCTTAAAGTCCCTCCCGGAGGAATTGCTCCTTGGATTTTTCCGTCCTAAAAAATCCATCGACCCCGGCCGGGTTTAAACCCGCGATCCTTGGGACCAGAGGCAAGGAGCATAACCACTAGTCCACCGCGGCCGACTAATAATAATAATAATAATAATAATAATAATAATAATAATAATAATAATATATTTATTTTTATCTGGCTCAGTTAAGACCTTAACTTCATGTCTACCACTCAACCAGGTTTAAAAATACAATTATTATTTATTTTATTTATATTATTTTATTTCTTGGGTCACGCCATAGCATAGTTGGTTAAGGTAATATGCTACAAGCCAGAAGGTTGAGGGTTCGAGTTCTGTTGGTGTCAGAATTTTAAAACTGCTTTAAACACTTTTGGGGGCACGCCGTAGCGTCGTGGTTAAGGCACTGAGCTACAAGCCGGAGGGTCGAGGGTTCATGTTCCGTTGGGGTCAGGATTTTTAAACTAACCCAAACCCTCTGGCGGCACTATGGTCCTGGGGTCGACTCAGCCTCTAACGAAAATGAGTACCAGACGCTTGTTCTGGGGGTAAAGGCGGCCGTCACGCAGGGCTGACAACCCGGCTGACATAAAGTGCCAATTGTCTAGGAAAAATGGGAGCCTTAACCTCCTACTACCCCAAGGGCTTCCGGGCCTGTTGTGGGATCACTTTACTTTACTTTACTTTACTTTACTTTAAACACTTTGGAGACACCATAGGCCTGTGGTCGACTCGCCTCTAGCGAAAAATGAGTACCTTATGTATTCTTTGGGGTGAGGACGGCCGGAATACGGGGCTGATAACCCAGCATACTTATTATAATCATCATCATCTGCATTCATGGATTAGGTCTGTTGACCCGTTCCGACTTCAATCTCTTTCTAGGTCTGCCCACATCTCGGGTGCCTTTAGGTTTGTATTTTGTTATTGGTTTTGGATATCTATCTTCATTCATTCTGTCTATGTGTTGCTTCCATCTTTGTCTATATGTATCTATTTTATCAGTTATTGCAAAAATTTCAAGTTCCTGTCTTATTTCTGTGTTCTTGATTCTGTCTTCCTTAGTGCACCCTTTTAACAGATCTCAAAAAATTCATTTCTGCCGCCGTTATCCTACTTAGATCTTGTTTTTTATGTATCCAGGCTTCTGAACCATAGAGCAGTACCGGTACTGCCAACATTTTATAAAATTTCAATTGGGTCTCTCTTGTTGTTTTGTTATTTAGTGATCGTTTCATCGTACCACATATTCCCTGGAATTTTGCTATTTTATTAGTTATATCATTATCATAATTAAATTAAATGTCTCATCCTAGATAATTGAGATGGTTCACCTGTTCTATGATTTTGTTTCCTATTACTATTTTCGATGTGATTTGATTTTTCCCTTATTATAATCATGATGATTATTTAGAAGTATGGAAATCTTAATCTCTCACGACCCCAAGGGCCTCCCGAGGCCTGTAGTTGGATCAGTTTACCTTTATTTTTATGTAGGCCTACGTTTGAAACTTACTGTAGGAAATCCTGAGGAAAAGGACGCAGTAGATAATTCAAGAATGAGGTGGGAGAATTTTACTCGAGACTCGAGGGAGATTAATTGTACAGGAACTCATTGAAACTGTAGTAATTTATGATTTTGATATGACCAATTTCGTTGTCTTCTGGTCAGAATTTCTAACTACAGTTTATGAGCTCCCGGATGCGTTTCTCTCTCAGAACTCAGTGATTTTTCCTTGAAGAGAATTGTTACTGTGACCACCCAAATAACGTAACTCCACCTTCTAGACATCCCAACCTCTGAAGTGAGTTATAATTCAGCTAATATCAGGAGACAATGCCAGAAATGTCATAAGGAAATCTAGTTGTATTTACCAAGGAGTAACTATTTGGTTTTGATTGTAAGTTCTACCCTTAGAGGCTTTGTCTTTTTTCCCCTCTGTTTCAATAATAGAATTTATTTAGACTATTTTGACTAAGTTCTGGCTTAATTACTCTCTTGGTAGCTACTTCGGAGTGGGCGGGCAGATTACACTGAGCACCGCGACCTGAAGGTTCTATTCCAGTTTATTATGAATGGTATTATGCGAGTTGTAGGTCGTCTTTCGGGTTCAGAACAACAGGTTCTTCTCTTATAACTCATACCGCCATTTTTGGTTTGGACTCATGGCCACGAGGAGCGACTATAACCCTTTCTTCAGCCCCTCCTGCCATTTTTTATTGTTCAGGCTCTGAGTCATGAGCTAACATCCTATAGTCCATGAGGGCTAAAGTGTCTAGAATATTTTATAAAGAGAGTACTCACCATCTTCTTTCTCACTCATACGCATATCTCTTCACGGTGACAGCGGTAGGGCAGACACTCACTGTAGTGAACATAGATCAGTGGTGGCATTCCCTTTTTCTAAAGATTCTTCCTGGCAAGTTTCTATGTCTTCATTTTCATTTTCATCGTCGTCGGTATCGTCTAAATTTATTTCTAACCGATCACTAATTTCGTCCATTAAACCGTCTGCCTGCCAATATGACTCTTCAATCTTTTCAGTGTGTTCACACGATCTTCTCCAATTTTCTGCAGTCACTTTTAACAGAGCACTCTGAACCAGTCGCCACTGACAAAAATTACCTGACACAAAAGTGACTGGACGGAAGTGGGGGGTGGGGTGGAGTTTTTCTACCATTCCTAAGTAATTTTACAAGGGTAGCCCATTGTGTTTTGCGAAGGGTGGAAGAACAGTTCTCTAGACAAGGATAGCAGAAATCATGCCAACTTAGTCCTTTTACACTATAGTAGAGACCCGAGTAGATCCCGCAATCGCATATTTTTAACACCATATGTCAACCAAACTGTTTTCTCCAGCACGAAAAGAGGTGCAGTGTGATATGAAATGAATTAATGAAAAATGAAATCACAAGAAGGGGAAGGAAGGAGAATAGTTAGTGCTGGTGTGATGTAATTTTAGAAACGGGAGAACTCCGAGAAAAGCCTGAAAAATCTCGGTAATGCCCATCAACAATGCATCTCATGAACCTCTAGGATTCGAACCTGGGATCCCAGTCGGGGGAGCCGCGCACATTAGCCACACTTATACCAAAATTGTAAGTCTCCTAGTACTTCGAAATCATTTTTATGACATACTAGTTAACACCCGGCGTGCGCTGATACACCTAAATAAATTAAATGTGTTTTTTCTGTGTAATTGAATAAATAAAAAGAGAAGTCATTACAAATTTATACCGTAATTATTTTTAGATAGGGCCTACTCTGTACTGATTACCCGGCGTTGCCCAGGAATCTATTAATTCCGATTTTCTTCGTATCAATGAGCTGAAAGACAAAAATGGTTATTCTGAGTTATCCGTGAAAGAGAGATATATGCTGTTGCAGACTTTTTTGTAGAATTTTTTGAGGCACTTAATTCTGGCTACATTAATGTGGGTGTATTTGTTATGGTTTAGGCAGCGTAAGCCATTTTAGCATATTTTATAGTGCATTGATGAACTTTTCTTTTAGCTCCGGCCCTATAGTTTTTTTATTCAATACCCCAGGTTGTCATTTCGATATTTCTGGTGTTCTCTCCTGGCATTGGCGTAATTGTGTAACCCACTTCTGATGTTGTGGCACTTGAAGACGGTGTTAAGGTGCCCCAATGATGTGATGATAGTGGTGCGCGAGGAGAGCCCTTAATCCTAAACTTAATCTAAAGCGAATATGAATGATGATGATTGTGTTGGCCAGATGGTCTTCGGGGACCGCCTTAATGTTTCCTGACATTTGTCTTATAGGCGAGGAAAAACCTCGAAAAAACGTCACCGAGGAAACTTGTCCCGACCGGGGATTCAACCCAGTCCCGCTTCATGACAAGGCAACACGCTATCTTGAGACCACAGCGGTGGACCCGGCCCCATAGTACGTTCGATGATATTTATATACCTTAATTTTTTTTATCTCGAAATGATGGTAAAAACTCCTTTAAAATCGGTGAAGTAGTTTTTGAGTCCAACTGACTCACAGACACTCATTTTTATATTGAAGATTTGAAAAAAAAAAAAAAAAAAAAAAAAAAAGTGTGTTTTATAATAATTATTTTATAGTGTATTTAGGTTTGCATTAAATTATATTGCGAGATAATGTTATCGTTGTATCTGTTATGAAGGCATCGCTTGTCTTTTCTAAACGCTGCCCAAACTTCTCCGCGTGGCATTTGTGTTTTGTTGATGTGCAACACAGTTGAGAATTAAGATGGCGTACGTGGTGTAAAACCCGTACGTGCCGTGTGCAAAACTTAATAAACAAGGTTTGTAATAATTGTGATAGTTGCTTGAGCGTGTGTATAGTGTTTTAGTAATGTTTTACGGGTGTTTTGATGTGTGTGGAATGGACGCAGGAACTGGGGTTGTCTTGAATTCTGCACAAGGTTCGTAGATTTGTGTTATATATTTGTAAGTTTATTTTCAATTGATGTTATCAATAAGTCTCTCTATTTTAACCTTAGTTTGACCTTCATCTTAAAGGTACCTTGGCTCAAGTTGGTCGCAGATTTTTAAAAGACCTTACACAGATTCTATCATATTTTACTTTCAGGTAGACCTATTAATTTTTATTCAATACTAGCTAATACCCGGCGTACGCTTCTACTCCTAAATACATGTTAATGTGTTTTTACCACCAGCCGTGCGCTGTTATGCTTGCCCGGCAATCTGCTTATCGCGATATTCTCTAAAGATAAAAATGGTTATTGTGAGTTATCCGTAAAATATAAACATATGCTGTCGCGGACTTTTTTGTAGAGTTTTTTTTTTGAGATATTCAATTCTGTGTACATTCGTTTGGTGTATTTGTTATGGTTTAGGCAGCGTAAGCCATTTAAGTGTCAAAATAGGAACTTTTTTCACTTTTTCACTACAAAGGGTGATTTTTAGGGGTGAAGGGGTTGAGTATTACAACTCTCTTATAACCTATGTTCATCCCAGGAATCTCCTGCACATTTTGCAAAAAGCCCCATCAAAATAGGACGAACGGTGTGGCCGCGCATAAAATACGAACAAACAAACATACAAAGAAGCATTAATTTTGATATATTATATATCATCGGGATAACAACCTCGCCTTCCAGATACCCCAACCTCAGATGTAGTTACAATTCCACCATCAGTAGAAAATGCTGGAAATGTCGTAAGGCAATATAGATGCATTGGACAAGAGAAAATATAATTATATATGGAAAATTATGCCCATGAGGTCATGAACTTCGGGGTTGGATAGTACCACTTGTTAATTAATTGATATACGAGTATTTAGCTGTCCTTGATTTATAGATTGTACTTTTAACCTAGGGATCTCTTGGTGATAACATAAAAAAGCAGAACACTTGGTGAGTTACAACGTTGTTTCGGGAAGGTGTCAGTTATTCAATTGGAATAGCTTTGGAAGGAAGGGAAAGAAGATGAGTTGCTATTCCGAGCAGGACACAGATAAGAAAATGAAGTGTCGGGAAGTTGCATTCAAGTGAAAACACCCGTCCACCCGGGCACAGATATCACTTGGGCAGGTCATTATTCTGCAGACATACATCAATACTGCGCGCAAACAGCATCAGTGTTCCCAACTTATCTACATTCCAACCCAAATACGTGATTTTTTCATAACAATAATAATGATAATAATAACAACGATAAGTGCAAAAAATAATATATATGTATATATATATAGTCGACAGCATTACAGAGACTCTTGACTTCCCAACTCCTTTCAAAAAACGTTAAACTGAAAATATATTAAACTATTATTCTACCAGTTATATTATATGGGTGCGAAACATGGACTCTTACTTTAAGGGAGGAAAGGAGATTACAAGTATTTGAGAATAAAGTACTTAGGAAAATGTTTGGGCCGAAAAGAGATGAACAGACACGTGAATGGTGAAGACTGCATAACAGTGAATTACATGGTCTTTATAGGAAGTCAAATATGATGAGAACAGTAAGTCTCGTAGACTACGATGGGCAGGACATGTGGCACGAATGGGGAATGAAAGACGTGCATGGAAGCTTATTGTAGGAAAACCAGAGGGAAAACGCCCAGTTGGTAGACCAAGAATGAGGTGGGAGAATGACATTAACTATGATTTGAGGGAAGTAGATTATACAGGGGATGATTGGAAAACATTAGCTCAGGATAGGGATATATGGAGAGCTTATGTCTGCGCGGCCAAGGACCTACGGGTTCGATAGTTCCAGTGAGTGAGTTAGTTAGTTAGTCCACAGCTGTGGTCTTGATGTAGCGTGCTGCGTTGTCACGCAGCGGGCCCGGGTTCGATTCCCGGTCGGGGCAAGCTTCCTGGGTGAGGTTTTTTACGGGGTTTTTCCTCACCTGTAAGACAAATGTCAGCAATCTTTGAGGTCCAAAAGATCCCCGAACATCATCTAGCCATCATCATTATCCTTATCATCCTTCACCGGTGTGGAAAGCAACGGGAAGCTATCACACCTATAATTCCCTAGTAAAGCTGCAAAGCATAGCATGAAAATGAGCTTTTTTGACTATAATTTATTCTCAAAGATGAAAGAACATCTACGAGGCATTCGATTCCAATCAAGAGTTGATACCCAGAAACTCTAGATCGATCAGATGAGAGAGATATTCAGAATTGGTGCTGCAGATGGAGTGCGCTATCTTTCAATGATTTGGCAATGTATAGTTGGCTTGAAAAGAGACTATAAATGAAGTTCATAATGTTCAGAATAACCTACAGAGTGATTCAGAAATATGGCTATACGTTTGATCGAATTTTATGACGAAAATATTACTATTAAAGGAAATATGATGTTATCATTGGAAAGGGAATCCTTCAAATTACAACAGTAGATCAAAACAAAACGAATCACAGCTCACGTGCAGCTTGGCGGGTTGATTTTTGTGGGATAGCGTCGAACGCCTCCACAATTCTCTTCGTTGTTTCTGCATCCGTACTAATGCGAGGCCTTCCAGGAGGTTTGATTTCCTGCATTTTTCCCGTTTCCAGCAGTCGTTTTCTCCACCTCCCCACAGTCGACGGCTGCAATGCTACGTTAAACTCACGTCTTGTCCATCTTGTGGCCTCACGATCATTAGCATACGTTATTGTCCATGCAGCAATTGTAATTTGCTGTTGCATATTCAACGCAATTTTGACTAATGACGTAAGTTGTACGCTGGTTTGTTTTATTCCATTGTTGAAATTTGAATAATTGCCTTTCCAACGGTAATTTCATATTTCCTGTAATGGTAATATTTTTATCACACAACACGATCAAACGTATAGCCATATTTATGACTCACCCCGTAAATACAATTTTTGTGAAGTTGTAGGAATGCTGTAATTACTTATCGAATGCCCTAGTATATGATAAATACAAATTTGTAGTAAGCCCTTGGGTTTTTAATTCTCAAGGTTGTATTAGTTTGATGAAGATTATCCAAGTCCTGATTGTAATTCAGCGCACCGATCTCTGGAAGAAGCAGCTCCGTAGAGTCTTTAGCCCCCGATGCCAATTAGATTACAAGACACGCAGGGGTGGCTTAGGGGATGAAGAATCTGCACAAGAAACTCCATTATAACACACAGTATCGGCGGGACTTACAACTTTGTGCTCTGCTAACGTTTTCTACTTAGTGACAACAAGTTTTTCTTCGTTCTAACACCTGGACAGCGCTACTGCCTGGACAGATAATGGAATCAGTTACACAGAGCGACTGTAAACACGTTATCTCAATCAAGTAACTTGCACGCAGAGAAGATAATAACATTTGTACAATTGTAGAGGATTTTTTATTATTACGCATTATTATATACTGATACAATCCGCAGAATTGTAGATTCTTCTTCTTTTTCTTCTTCATCACGTTTTAGGCTTATCTACTAGCCTGTTCCGGCTCCAAATTGCTGCTGTTTCCATCTTTTCTTTGGGCTTCCCAAACTTCTTCTTCCTCGTGGTGAATAGCTGTATGCTGCTTTTGGTGTTATATTCTCAGTCATCCTTGCCAAGTGTTCTTTCCAGTTTGTTCTGTATTTCACTATTGTTGTGTTTAATTCCTCTACTTTTAGTTGTTGTCTTATTTCTGTGTTATGTTATTTGTCTGTTCTTTGATATCCTGCTATTGGTCTGAGGAATTTCATTTCAGCAGCTTGTATTCTGGCAGATTGTTGTGTTTCGGATCCATAAGTAATAATAGGCACTGCCATTGTATAATTTCATTATAGAGCCTTTCCTCACTTTATATTTCAAAGTTATTTTTAGTGTTCCTGTTATATAATTAAACTTATTTAGTTTGTTATTTATATCTGTTTCCGCTGTGTATGATATTTCGCAACCTAGGAAGTTATATCTTACCACTTGTTCTACTGGTTTATTTTCTAATATCTTAATAATAATAATAATAATAATAATAATAATAATAATAATAATAATAATAATAATAGATAGATCATAGGTTGATTAATGTCTTTGACATCGTCCAATTCCTAATAGCCAGTTTTGTCGGTCCATCCAATCTCCTGGTTGTAGATGTTTCTCCTTCATATATAAACATATTTCCTGACTCCAGGAGGTTTTAGGTCTTCCTCTGCTTCGTCTTCCCTTAGGTTTCCATTCCAAAACAGATTTTGGTAGTCGATCTTCTTCCATTCGCTGGACATGTCCGTACCATAATAATGATAATAATAATCAATTGAGTTGGTTTAATACACAAGTGATCTTCTTGGTGATATAATATTAAAATATATATGTAGTCAATATGCCCATTTCACCAATTAATGTTTTAAAATGGTCAACAAGTTTCTACAGCCAAGCTGTCATTCTCAAGACCAGATATTGGTCTTGAGAATGACAGCTTGGCTGTAGAAACTTGTTGACCATTTTAAAACATTAATTGGTGAAATGGGCATATTGACTACATATATATTTTAATTGAGTTGGTGTTTACTCGATGAAAATCCATATTTATTAATTAAATAAAAATAAAACGTAATTTTATTTGATTTTCATATTTATTATATAATTCAGTGACAGCTGTTTCGGTACACTGTGTGAAGAAGGTACAGTATACCGAAACAGCTGTCACTGAATTATATAATAAATATGAAAATCAAATAAAACTACGTTTTATTTTTATTTAATAATAATAATAATGCTAATAATAATAATAATAATAATAATATAATAATAATAATAATAATAATAATAATAATAATAAAGATAGTTGTTCTAATGTTAGTTCCTCGACTCCAAATTATAATAGACAGAGTAATGAAAATACTAAAGATTATTGAAACATCAAAAGAGATTCTCAAACTTTTTAAGATAAAATGCACATAGTTTAATTTTCTTGATACATACGAGGGTGGTATATACTGTAGAGAGAAGAAACTGTAAGAAGAGAAAACACAAATTCAGTAAAGTTAAAGTAAACGGTGGAGATATAAAATTCATGTAGTGCCCATATCACAGGTTGTGACAGTCGGTATTTAACCCGCGGTCTGTGTTTAGTTAATGTGTTCTACGTGAGCCAACCAAGTCTCGCAATCTCTCTTTATCTGTGAGAGCTTTTTCTGCATGTACCAGCCATTCTCCTGCATCCACAAGTAGCTCTTCTCTCACCCTCTACCATCCTTATTTTATATTTCTTCAATTCTTTTCTCTTTTACAGATATTACAATATTAGCACAGCATTAAATTCTACATTATTTTACATTAAGAAACTCTCTGGGTTATGGAACCCGCTTGTTCACTACGGCACTCATTAAGACTCTTCAATGTGCCCCTGACCTCGCCTACTATACCCTGTTCATATTTCTAAAATTCATTCCAAATCACCTTTGAGGTTATATAGTAAAATGTTAAAATATTAAAAAAAAAAAAAAAAAAAAAAAAGTACAGAATCTTCATTTTAAGACCCAACCCTAGCACCTGACAACCGCTCTTCGCACGGATCTCGTATGGTAATCTCAGCAAATAAATCTATGTAGCTGTGAAAATTGTTAGAGATTTTAGAGATTGCAATGGAATAAAATCGATTTTTGTGATGTTTATTCCTTACCTTATGACTAGAGACCAGATGTTAAGGAAAATGCCTACAGTTATTTATTATAGATATTGTAAAAGTGACTTCATATAAGTTCATACCGACGACCCTAGAGTTGTTTTCCATGAAATTAATTTTGCCTATAAATGCATATTTCAGCTTACAATGCCTATAAATGCCTATTTGCCATTTTCCTCGAAATTAACTTAGTATTTCAATGAAATTAATTGAAATGGTCAAACTTAATGACACATATTGCATAGAAACACTTTAATTGACGACTGGCAATGTTATTTTTTATGTTGATAACACTGAATTCAGTCTGTAGTCCTCGTTACAGACATATGCTTCAAAGACAAAGTTGTGCGACAAATGTATGTTTTTTTTACCTTTAGAATAGTTGTTTCACGATGCCTAAAGAACGGACAAGAGTAAAACAGTTAAAAGACAAATGACTATCGTGAAAGAATTTGGTGGGAATATTCTCAGGTGACATTGTTTTGCAAAGTGTGTAAAATTTCAGTGAATTATGCGAAGAAGTGCCATGTTTCGTAGCACGTACACACTGCAAAACATAAGTTTGCTCTTTGTAAAAAGGCAAAACAAGTTCCAAAATCATCTCTAATATCTTCGTATGCTATTGATGGCATAGTTTATAATTTTACGTAAGGCTGTAAACTTTTGTTGTAGTCCATTTTTGTAAGAGGCTTTTGATTTTTGTGCCTACATTAATGTTTTTAGTGCCTTTTTGCCTGCCTATTTTGATCTTTTTAAGTGCCTAACATCCGGACTCTACAGTTATGACAAAAGATTTTCAAAATTATCTCCTTCAGCCTCAATACAACGTTTAAACCGGCGAAGAAGATTTTAAAGCAACCTATTCAATTCCTGCCTAGAAATTGGAGTTAACGATTCGAATACTTTCTTTAAATTCTTCTAATGTACGAGCATTTGAAATCCTGGCATTATTTGGGGACAGTGCATTAGAAAATGACAGCAAAAATTACGAGAACTTTTGTAAGATTCTTCTTTGCATTGTAAAAAGTACACATACCCTTTTCAGTGGACACAGCATGTTAACTGAAATCACCACAGTCACACCTGAAACCAAATTCTAGTTGTTTAAAAGAATACTTCGGAAAACATTCTGTCCTACAGTTATAGACGTAACACAAAAAGGGTGGTGGTAGATATGGTGTGATGTACCTTACAGTTATACAAACAGGGGTAGATAAGTTGAAGTACCTTACAGTTATAGAGTAACACAAAAACAGTTTTAGATTAGTGTGAATGTACCTTAAGTTATGAAGTAACACAAAACGGGGTTTCGCTATAGTGTGGATGACCTTCCATTATAGAAGTAACACAAACAGGGTTTATTTTGGTGATTTTTGTTTTAGATATAGTGTGAATGTACCTTACAGTTTATAGAAGTAACACAAACCGGGGTAGATATAGGTGTTTTGCATGTACCTTACAGTTATAGAAGTAACACAAAACAGAGGGAGTTAGATATAGTGTGAATGTACCTTACAGTTATAGAAGTAAACACAAACAGGGGTAGATATATGTGTGAATGTACCTTACAGTATATAGGAAGTAAACACCAAAACAGGGGATAGATATAGTGTGAATGTACCTTACAGTTAGAGAAGTAACACAAAAACAGGGGTTAGATTATAGTGTGAATGTACCTTACAGTTATAGAAGTAACACAAAACGGGGTTAGATGATAGTGTGAATGTACCCGTACAGTTATGAATAGTAACACAAAACAGGGGTATAGATATAGTGTGAATGTACCTTACAGTTATAGAAGTAACACAAAACAGGGGTAGATATAGTGTGAATGTACCTTACAGTTATAGAAGTAACACAAAACAGGGGTAGATATAGTGTGAATGTACCTTACAGTTATAGAAGTAACACAAAACAGGGGTAGATATAGTGTGAATGTACCTTACAGTTATAGAAGTAACACAAAACAGGGGTAGATATAGTGTGAATGTACCTTACAGTTATAGAAGTAACACAAAACAGGGGTAGATATAGTGTGAATGTACCTTACAGTTATAGAAGTAACACAAAACAGGGGTAGATATAGTGTGAATGTACCTTACAGTTATAGAAGTAACACAAAACAGGGGTAGATATAGTGTGAATGTACCTTACAGTTATAGAAGTAACCACAAAACAGGGGTTAGAGTATAGTGTTGGATTGTACCTTACAGTTATAGAGAGAACAACAAAACAGGGGGTTAGATTTAGTGTGAATGTACCTTACAGTTATAGAAGTAACACAAAACAGGGGTAGATATAGTGTGAATGTACCTTACAGTTATAGAAGTAACACAAAACAGGGGTAGATATAGTGTGAATGTACCTTACAGTTATAGAAGTAACACAAAACAGGGGTAGATATAGTGTGAATGGAACCAGCTTTGCCGCCCACCTGCCAGTTAACTGACAGGGAAACGGGGGTGCTTTTGCCGCTTGGCCTGCTGGCTAGTTGCCAGACGCTTAGGGTTGCAATTTAATCTGAAGGCACTGTGTCTGATATATCAGTCGTCCTCAATTAAAATGCACCAAAGTACATGCTGAAGATTGTGCCGGTTCGCTCATGGTAGGATATGATCACTCAGGGATGTTTTAAATTATACACTTATTATTTTAGTTTATTGGATACATTTGACTATACAATTGTATGTGTACAGTGTTTTATACTTCACTCGATGTGGAGTTGATGAATTACTTCCGCCCACGTGTTTTAATATCACCTTCGCGAACGGTTACTGAAGAACTTGACTATTGTAGAACGTAGGAGCGTGAGAGAGTTTTCACACGCGTCCTCGCCTTATAAGGGCGATGACACCTCCCATAAAGTCGCCATCCCCACTCCGAGTGTACATGTTATTCATTATAGCTTAGAAGGTTAGGTACCATTCGTTTGGGTTTCTATGTTGGTAATTGGCTCGTGTGCACTTTTGTGCGCCTTCCAGTTATTAATATTAATGTACTCACGAGTCTATTACTTCTTGCCACAAGATGGACCATGTTCCTGAAAGGTTTACATGGTTTTAACTACTTATCGAAAGTTTATAGAAATAAATCAATTTTAGTTCAGGATGAATGTTATATCAGCTACCTATTTTAATATTTTACCATTTTATACCCAGTTCATATTTATGTTATGCGATTCCTAAGGTCAATCCGAAGTGTTTTATAAAAATATATTACCAGGGCCTATCATGTATGTACGGATGGGGTCGTGGTAACACTACTCACTTCTGGTTTCGAGGTTCGCTGATTCAAACCCGTTCAGTGTCGTTGAATTTTTAATGCTGTAAAATCCCGTGTAAGACTTATTTTGGTAGTCTCATAGTGTGTGATAAGCAGGAAATACGCCATGGGGCATAGAAGAGGCGCATATAAATTTCTTATAGGAAGGCAAGAGGAAAGAGCCCATTAGGTAGACTAAGAACGAGGTCAGATAATAATATTTACCATTACTTTTAGGAGGTAAATTATACAGAAAATGAATGGAAAAATATTAGCTCTGGATAGGGATGTATGGACAGCTTATATACTTGCAGCTATGGACGTTCGGGTTCGATAGTGTCAGTGACTTAGTGTATTATTATTATTATTTATTATTATTATTATTATTATTATTATTATTATTATTATTATTATTATTATTATTATTATTATAAGTACAGAAATGAACGTTTTAAGAAGATCAGCTGGAAAATACGGAATGGATAGAATACGAAATAAAGAAATAAGGGAAATTATGGGTGTACAAGAGGAGCCGAACATCATAGACATCAGAGAAAAGATTACCGTTGTTATGGTAGATGAAAGACTGCTAGAGCAAAGATTGCCTAACATTGTATGTATGGATCCATGGAGGGAAGAAGAGAGGATACCGAGAAAACTTGATAGAAGGGGTAAAAGCACTATGAATATCAAGGATGGAGGAAGATCAATGGATGGACAGAGAGGAATGGCGGAAGACGTCGGCAGCTGCCATGATACCGGATGATGATTATTATTACTATTATTATTGTTATTATTATTATTATTATTATTATTATATTATTCTTTTATCATTACCATTATCATCATCTATTCACTACTTTAAAAAGTAATTTTGAGCCATCATTGAGGTTAGTATATAAAATAAGCAGAATTAAAACCCTAACATTTGTACCTCAGATCTCTGTCATCCTTAACTATGTAAAACTTCATCATAAAACTTCATTGTTCCCTTACGACATTTTCTATCTTCACCTTTTAATAAGGAACTTTTTCCGAACTCGAAAGGTAATTCTTAACGCTGGGATGGAATTTTCGAAGGGTCTCTAACTACTCACTGGCATTATTAATCGTAGCTCTGGCGCGCGGACATAGCTCTCCGCCATCCCTATCCGATTTAATATTTTGTCACCTTCTTCTAATTGCTTCCCTCAATCATGTCAGTATTTTTCTCACCACCTCTTATGGTCTACCACTAAGTGTTGGTCTCTAGTTTGCTCCAGAATTTTCATCCTCCTCTTTCATTCCCTATTCGTCCCATATGCTGCCCATCGCATCTACGAGACTTAACTGTTCTTGTAATATCTGGCTTCCTATAAAGACCATGTCGCTCACGGATAAGTAGTCTTCTCCTTTCTCTGTCTGTTCATTCTCTTTGGTCCAAAATGCCTAGAACTTTATTCTCAATACTCGTTAATCTTTTCTCCTCTCTTAAGTAGAGAATCCATGTTTCGCAGCCATATAGTATAACTGGCAGAATAACAGTTGAAGCTTTAACAAGAATCTTTTCTGCGGGACCTTTTGCAAAATAATTATGGAACCGGCTGGTGATTGTGCTTTGTGTGGAGTGTAGCTTATATGGTTGAGATCTTTGGACATTACGACGAATGAGAAAAAGCGGTGGAAGCTTTTGAGATGTGGGTTTTGGAGAGGATGGAATGTATAATATGGATAGCCAAATAAAAAAAAAGATGGATTGACCACTGGCTAAGAAGAAACTGCCTGCTGAAGGAGCTCTAGAATGAATGGTCAACGGAAATACATTAGTCAGAAAAAATACCATCAGATGATAGACAATAATTCAAATAAATGGTTGTGTTGCGGATATAAAAAGGAAACGCTGAGTTAAGGAAAAAGTGGATAATGCCTGAGTTTGCAGTGAAAGACCTGATCTTGGGCAGAACACTATAAATGAATGAATATTTTCAGTTTAACTTTGAGAGAATTTGGGACAAACAAAAGTCCATGCATTGCATAATAGCATGCTTTCCAGACACCAAAATTAAAAAAAAAATATTTTTCACAGTGACACTGCAGGTACAAATTTGATAATTTAACCTTATTGTTGTTACTACTATTGTATTATGTTTTATTATTATTGTATTGTTATTATTATTGTGTTATTATTATTGTTGTTATTATTATATTATTATTATATTATTATTATTGTGGGGCACGCGTAGCGCAGTGGTTAAGGCACTGAGCTACAAGCCCGGAGGTTCGAGGGTTCAAGTCCCGTTGGAGTCAGGATTTTTATACTGACCCAAACCCTCTGGCGGCACTATGGCCCTGGGGTTCACTCAGCCTTCTACTGAAATGAGTACCAGAACGCTTGTACTGGGGTTAAAGGCGGCCGTCACGCAGGGCTGACAACCCGGCTGACATCACGTGCCGATGTGTCTAGAAAAAGTGGGAGCCTTAACCCTCCTACTACCCCAGGGCCTCCTGAGGCCTGTTGTGGGATCACTTTACCTTTATTATTATTATTGTTATAATTATTGTTATTATTATTGTTATGTTATTATTATTATTGTTATTATTATTGTTATTTTATTATTGTTATTATTATTGTTATTATTATTGTTATTATGTTATTATTGTTATTATTATTGTTATTGTTATTATTATTATTATTGTTGTTATTATTATTATTGTTATTATTATTTTGTTATATTATTTTGTTATTATTATTATTATGTTTATATTGTTATTATTATTATTGTTATTGTTATTATTATTATTGTTATTATATTATTGTTATTATTATTGTTATTGTTATTGTTATTATTGTTATTATTATTGTTATTATTGTTATGATTTGTTATTATTATTATGTTATTATTATTATTAGTTATTATTATTATTATTATTATTATTATTATTATTATTATTATATATTTATTATTATTATTATTATTATATTTATTATTATTGTTGTTATTATTATTATTATTATATGAGATTTAGCATCTAAGTAAAGTGTAAAGCTAATTTTTAGACACTCTATGGTAGGATAGCAGTTTGCACAACTAACCCATTCCTTTTCTCTTTATCAGTTTCTACAATCGCATGCAGTATTTATGTCAAGCAGAAAACGAACAGAAAATTAGAATTATGAATGTAATTATGGTAAACCCAAAGTAACATGAAGGAGAATTATATATTCATTTAAATGGGGGGGAGGAGGGGTGTCTTCTATCTCCTTCTCTAGATATGGATCGTAGACCATTAAAACAGGGGTAGAGCACGTCCTATGAAGAGTGAGAGAGGGGGGCTGTAAGGACTTCCACCGCCCCTTGTACTTCAGAAAAATAAACGTGCCACCTCTACAACCCACCGTATCTTACTTTGATACCGCCGTTCTCTCTTGTGTGTATATATATCCTCTACTCTCTGCTTCATTTTCTGTACCATGTATATTGTCATACTTTTTATCTACACTAATTTCTCTTACTGTATTTTATATTCTCTTGTCGTGTTTGTTAAATTAAGGAAGTTGAGGTAAATTGTTTTTTTTTCACGCGATGTATGTAGCGAATTTAATATTTTTACAAGATTTACGTTGGTAGTTATATTATATGGACTCTTACTTTAAGGGAGGAAAGGAGATTGCGAGTATTTGAGAATAAAGTTCTTAGGAAATTTTTTGTACCAAATAGAGATGAACAGACAGATGAATGGAGAAGACTATTTAACAGTGAACTACATGGTCTTTATAGGAAGCCAGATATAATAACAGATATAAGTCTCGTAGACTGATAGTCAGGACACGTGGCACGAATGGAGAATGAAAGACGTGCATGGAAGCTTCTTGTAGGAAAAGCAGAGGGAAAACGCCCAGTTGGTAGACCAAGAATGAGGCGTGAGAATAATATTAACTATGATTTGAGGGAGGTAGATTATGCAGGGAATGACTGGAAAGCATAGCTTAGGATAGGAATGTATGGAAAGCTTATGTCCGCGCGGCCATGAACTACGGGTTCAATAGTGCCAGTGAGTTAGTTTTTATGCTATGCTTTGTAGCATTACTAGGAAATTATAGGTGTGGTAGCATCCTGTTGCTTTCCACACCGGTGAAGGTTGATGATGATGATTTTCGGGAACCTTTTCATTATAACGAACGTAATCTTTTACAGATCATACGTTATTTTAAATAAGATGCGATTTAAGCGCCGTACAGCAGGCTATACAAAATGGGACCGTAAAAGAAATGAGGAAAATTTTGGAAGACTTGGATGTAGAACCCATTCTCAATCATATACAAAACTACCAGAACTGGAAAAGCTCATATTCGACGAATGCCATCTCATAGAATTCCAACAGCTATGCTTCGTTACTGCCTCCCCCCCTCAAGGCAAAAGATCGCTGGGATGTCCAAAAAAAGCGCTCGATCGAGAATTCCTCTTCCAGACCGTAACAGGCCACATGGCCTAATATTTGCATGGATGATGGTCATAATGATAATGTTGTTCTTGTGCTGGTGCTCCTGGTCGCATGCAGCGGAAGTATGCCTAACATACTAATATATGATAATAACAATAATAATAATAATAATAATAATAATAATAATAATAATAGACGCGACGTAGTAGCAACGTTGAATTTCGCGGGCGAAAGCGAGAATAGTGGTCTCGCATTGGTAAGAATAAATTTCGAGTCGCTGACTAGCCAGTCGAGGAGACCCGCGCAGACCATCGAAATGTCTAGACTTTCCTTCCTCACAAGTACTATCAGCTAGACAAGCTGAACAAAGGTTTTTTTTACGAGATGTTACTTCTCCCCCTCACTCTTTTTCAACCTGGCTTGGGACAGGGTATGGCGGGTTTAATAATAATAATAATAATAATAATTAATAATAATAATAATAATAATAATAATAATATAATAATATTAATAATATTAATAATAATAATAAAATAGCAATAATAACAATATGCTCTAATTTTATTGCATAAACTTACACCTTTGAATTTACTAGTAAAATTATTAATATTATCTTCCAACTCTTTTGTATGGTAGCGAAGTATGGACGTTGAAACAGAAGGATATACAGAGACTTAGATCTACTGAAATGAGATACCTTCGGAGGACTGCAGGACACACACTACTAGATCACAAAAAAAAAATGAAGACATCTTAGAAGAATTATACATGGAACCTTTAGAAAACAAAAACTTCTGATTATAAATCAAGATGGATGCAACATGTTCATCGAATGGAAGATCACAGGATACCCAAACAAATGTTCAGATATCAACCTGCAGGAACAAGAAGACCAGGACGTCCACTCAAAACACTTCTGGATGATGTTTCTCTTGAGGCCGAAAACAGGTCAACAAATGATCTAAATCCGTGAATGTGCTATAACGATGATGATGATAATTATTAATTGAATTTGATGTGTAACTTTATATGTACTACATATGTTGTTGGAAGTTGAATACATTGAGGCATATTACAGTGTATAGTAATGTAATATGTCACTTTTAATATGTCATTTGATTGAAAAGTACTGAAATATTAAAAATATATCATGAAATGACCAGAGTCCCGAAGTAGGCCTACCAACATTTGCCTACCTTTCGTGGAGGATATGAAGATTGCTAGCAGGGTCTGTTTAGTCAATTTATACGTAAATCTTGATATTATGGGTTAAGTTACTTGTTTTCACAATTATTTCGTATGACGGGAAAAATTTAGTGTAAGAAGTTAAGGATGTGCAATTTTTCACAGTAAATGTAGTTGAAGGACTCGTTACTTAAAGGTAGTCTTCTTCAATAGCAGGATTTCCTGCACAGGAAGAAGGAAAAGAACTTAGTATGCCAAGTACGTCTTATACATCGCCCTGCTGCGTCAAAACCACATCAAAAAGATCCTCTCGACCCACCAGCCCTTCATCCTACACTGCGGAGAAAAACGGCTCATCTACATAAAATAAGCTCTCGATATCTTAGAAACTCGTTCGTCTTTTAAGCCAATGTTGAAATCCAAGCTTCCTGTACATTTCACTTATAATATCAGTATGTATAGATGTCTTAAGCATGCAGCACTAAAACACACTTAAGTGTGATATAAGAGAAATTTGTCTGCTATTTCACGCCTAAATTTGAATACCGACGCTAATGGCCTGAACTGTGAGATTGTCATTAAATTAAAGGTTTAAGGAACATAACATGTAAGCCACTTTTTCCTTGAAACCTACAAAACGTACTTCTAATTGTAGAACATACATAGAGCAAATTCTTACTTGAAGATTCAGAGGTAAGTAAACGCATGATTACTGTTCCATACTTCTAAATGATATTGCTTCTCACAGACCATCTAATGTCATCTGAAACTCCATTAAAAAAAAGTGATTTACGTGGTGTGATCTTTAAATAATATACACGATCGTTCAACGGCTCACTCACTGAGTCTCTAAGTCACTCACTATGAATCTCTCATTATCACCCATCCACTCATTTTCCCACTCACTCATTCATTCATTCACTCACTCACCCATCCACTCACTAACCCACTCACTCCTCTCACTCAACTCAACTCAACTAGCTCATTTAATGATTCAGTCAATCACTCAGTCACTCAGTCTGTCACTCACTTACTCACTATCACCCCACCCATTCACTCATTTTCACTCACTCACTATTTCTTACTCTCGCTATCACTTACTCACTCACTCACTCACTTACTTTCTCACTCATTCTCTCATCACTCAACTCAACTAGCTCATTTAATGACTCAGTCACTCACTCACTCACTCTCTTACTATCACCCATCCATTCACTCATTTTCACTCACTCACTATTTCTCACTCTCTCGCTAGCACTACTCACTCACTCACTTACTTTCTCACTCATTCTCTCACTCAACTCAACTAGCCTCATTTACTTACTCAGTCACTCAATATGTTACTCTCTCGGTACCATCCACCCATTCACTCATTTTTCACTTACTCTTTCTTACTCTCTCACTATCACTCACTCACTCAGTCACTCACTCACTCACTCAGTCACTCACTCACCTCACTCAGCTCAATTAACCCATTCACTCAGCCTGTCACTCATTCACTCTCTCACTATCACCCACCCATTCACTCATTTTTCACTTACTCTTTCTCACCTTCTCACTATCACTCACTCACTCACTCACTCACTCACTCACTCACTCACTCACTCACTCACTCATTATCTCACTCAACTCAATTAACCCATTCACTCAGTCTATCACTCACTCTCTCATCACCACCCATTCACTCATTTTCACTTACTCTTTCTCACTCTCTCACTAATCACCCACTCACTCACTATTTATCTCACTTAACTCAATTAACCCATTAACTCAGTCTGTCACTCACTCTCTCATCAGCACCCACCCATTCACTAATTTTTTTTCACTTTCTATTTCTCATTCTAACTCATTATCTCACTCAACTCAACTCATTCACTCAGTCTGTCACTCACTCACTCTCACTACCACCCACAGTCACTCGACACACCTACTCCCACTCGTTTTACGCTCACTCGACTCGTTCATTCTATCATCTTTCACTATCACTTACTAATTTCAAAGCATAACATTGAATCCAGAATCCAGTAATGGCAACCCACTTTGCGAAGCAGATGGACTCCCTGCGTGAAGAGTAAAGCGGTGGTTGGTTAGTAGGTTTGGTAGTAATGCCGAAGGGACGTTGCGTGAGGCAGGATTCAGGATGTCAGGGTGTTGAGTTGTGGCGGGGACAAGGCAATTGCGGGCAGGAAGTCAAGGTTATCCATTTCACACCAATTCAGGAATTTTTTTTACTTCCCTGTAGTTTAAATGAGAGCTATAATGATGGATTTTAGTGTATTGCAGTTAACAAAAACGGGCACATGCATTTTTAGAACACTTGGCTGGTATACCACAACGTTCCTATGGTGAGAATTTACATGGTGGTTAGGTATGCAATGATTGACAGTTCCCTTGTAAGTACGTTCATACCCAGTAGTACTGTGATATTTGTTTAATAACAATGTTAGGTATGAGTCGTTAAATGTTTCAACTTAAGTTTAGAACATTTTGCTCTATGATTTCCCATACAACATTCTTATTTATACTGTTGCACTACGTACTTTTTCCGTCTTTGCCAACATTTTGTGAGAGAGATCAGTTGTATGAAAATAATTTGCAGTACTCTTTACATCAATTAAATCAGTTATGCCAAGAATATAATTTTAAAATATCAAAAGAAAAAACAAAAATAATGGCATTTTGGGGAAACGAACATATAAGATCAAAAATCGTTATAGACTACAAAGCTCTGGAACAAGTAACAATTTTAATTATTTGGGTTGTAATTTTACTATAAACACAAAACTGAAACAGACATAAATATGAAACTGTCGAAATTTCAAATGATATGCGGAACTATACATAAAACATTAAAGAATAAAACAAGAAGAGATACTAAATTGAAGTTTTATAAAACATTGGCAGTTCCTACATTACTTTATGGAAGCAAAACTTGGGTAATGACCAGAAAATTACAAAGTAGAATACAGAGCGCAGAAATGACTTCCTTAGAAGAACAAAAGGTTGCACAAGATTGGATCAGATAAAAAATGAAGATATTAGAACAGAGTTAAATATATGTCCATTGAATGAGAAAATCAGAGAATATAGAGAGAAATGGTTTTACACATGTGGAAAGAATGAATGTAACAAGGTTACCAAGAGCAGCATTCAACTACAAGCCAAGAGATTCAAGTAACGTAGGAAGGCCAGTGAAAAGATGGACAGAACAGCTGTGAGGCGAAACAGGCAATTTTTGCCTAGCCCGTGAAGCGAATTAGAAGAAGACTAACATTTTGTACTATTCTAAAGATTTTTCAACGATTCTTAAAACATTTTTTGCAATATTAATAATTTATCTATGAAGACAAATTCTGGCATTTATCTCTCGAAGATTGTTTCTATAGAATCGTATTGCCCATGCGCGTTTGCTTATGAAAAATCCGCCAGACAGCAGAACATTCGCAATTAATTTCAATACATATCTTAAGACATGGATGTTCACTCGCGTCATTATGTTAGGTTCCGATGAGTCAAGTCAGTGTACATCAGGTTGGCTCATTAAAATTAATTAAAACATTACAGTAGAATTTTAAAGTTAAAAAAAATGATTCCACAAAGTAAATTTTTTTAACATACTCTAAAGAGTTACAGGGCTATTTATCTTCCCATCACCCCAACGAAATCATTTAACGAATGTAAATCAACAAACAGTTTATTAAATAATATACATATAATTTATTCAGTTAGGTTATGAAGGTGCAAGATGGTAGCCATCCTTTTCTTATAAACATGTTTGGAAATGAATTGCAGAAGTTGGTCAGACTGATTACACATATATGTGGAACCTTCTGGCGACAATTACGAAAATGTTAGCGCATGCACACTGCATTAGAGTTTAATAATTTTATTAATGTGCTATGTGGTCTCGAGGTAGCGTGCTGCCTTGTCACACAGCGAGCCCGGGTTCGATTCCCGGTTGGGATAGGCTTCTGGGTGAGGCTTTTTCGGGGGTTTTCCTCACCTGTAAGACAAATGTCAGGAAGCTTAGGGCCCAACAGTCTCCGAAAATCATCCGGTCATCATCATCATCATCTTCATCATTATCATCATCCTTCACCGATGTGGAAAGCAACGGGAAGGTACCGCACCTATAATTCCCTAGTAAAGCTACAAAGCATAGCATTAAAATGATATGATTGCAAGTGAAATACCTGCCCTTGGGCAGAATTACTATGGATGGATGTATGGATATTATGTTATTGATTTTAATTTTTAAATTATTTCGTTGGGGTAATGGGAAGATAAAAGTAATTAAAAAAACATAAATGTATGATTCTTCAGTAGTTAGAAAAATGCATTGGTTGAGTTATTGTACAGTGTTTCCGATTCTCCTACAAATAAAAAAAAGCCCTGCTATCCTGTAAATAGAATTTCACCAAATATTTTAGTTTGCAGAATTAAGGTATTATGAAAGAAATTGTATCCATCCATAGTAATTCTGCCTGAAGGCAGGTCCTTCACTGCAATCATAGCATTTTCATGCTATGCTTGCAGCTTTACTAGGGAATTGTAGGTGTGGTAGCTTCCCGTTGCTTTCCACACCGGTGAAGGATGATGATGACGATAATGATAAGGATGATGACGATGATCATGGCCATATGATTTCGGGGACCATTTGGGCCTTAAATTTTTCCTGACATTTGTCTTACAGGTGAGGAAAAACCCCGATAAAAACCTCACCCAGAAAAATTCCCAGAGCGGGGATCGAACCCGGGCCCGCTGCGTGACAAGGCAGCGGTGGACAGTAATTGTATAATTAATCGATTTGTGTAAACATATGTATAAAAAAATAAGGATATGTTTAAAACTAAAATTTCTGTTTTATCATATTTTCATACAGTAATGCTGCACTTGTGCTACTTATTCACGCAGTGGAGGATTTGGTTTTTTATTTGCTTTTCTCTTCACTTGCGATGCCAGGCAGGCATCTCATATGTAGGCATGTGCCTGACTCTCAGAACAAGGTGAATATTGAGGCCCTCCTAATGGCGTCACGACGCCTCTAACGACCTGAGATTACCTCAAACTGAAGGCTGTGTCAACAACACTATGTCTTATCTTCGGCATGCAAAATCAACCACTTTTTACTGTCACAAACTTTTTATGAGTAAATTAAAACAAATGAGGTTCATAAGATTATTTTTAAAAATACATGAATACATTGGTACTCAACAGGTCAATTGTGAATACAGGTTAAAAAAAAACCAGCGCAGAACATTCTATGGAACATTACATGATGATCAGGAATTAGAAATATTATTTTTTTATTTACAGGGAAACCAGATCACCATTTAAAATGTTACAAAATATAAAAAGATTTAATTAACATAGATATACATAACTAACTCTAACTCAATGGCATTTTTTAACCCATAGCTCCATGGCCGCGCGGACATAAGTTCTCCATACATCCCTATCCTGAGCTAATGTTTTCCAATCATCCCTGTATAACCTACTTCCCTCAAATAATAGTTAATGTTATTCTCCCACCTCATTCTTGGTCTACCAACTGGGCGTTTTCCTTCTGGTTTTCCTACAAGAAATTTCCATGCACGTCTTTCATTCCCCATACGCGCAACATGTCCTGCTCATCGCAGTCTCCGAGACTTAACTGTTTTTATTATATCTGGCTTCCTATAAAGTTCACGTTGTTCACTGTTATGCAGTCTTCTCCATTCACCTGTCAGTTCATCTCTCTTTGGTCCAAACATTTTCTTAAGAAATTTATTCTCAAATATTCGTAATCTCCTTTCCTCCCTTAAAGTAAGAGTCCATATTTCGCATCCATATAATATAACTGGTAAATAATAGTTTTATATATTTTCAGCTTAACTTTTTTGAAAGGAGTTGGGACATCAAAAGTCTCTGCAATGCATAATAGCACGCATTTCCAGAATTGAGCCTATTTTAAATTTATTTATGCATCTCATTCCTATTTGTGATTATTGTTCCTAGGTATTTGAATTCAGCTACTTCCTCAAAATTTCCCTCTCTTGTCATTAGCTGTCCATTTCCATTATATAATGCATTTCTATGTGTGACCATATATTTAGTTTTAGTGATATTTACTTCCAGTCCCAATTTCTTAGTGTTATAATAATAATTATTGTCGCGTCAAGCGCTCATGTAGGAATTAGATGGAATCTCTTTAAATTAACTTCATAGATGTTTACACAAACTTTCGAATTTCATTTTTATTCCACGACAAATTCTCTGACTTCACAATTTTTTTTTGCTAATAAAGCCTCTATTCACAATATATTATATTTAGTTTAGTGAATTACCCATCTTAACTTTGTGGAATGAATAAGATGAAATCTGCTGTACGCTGATGTGTAGTCTGTTATGATGTTCGTGGTTAGACACACATCAAGTATTAATGCATCACCCATACCACCATTTATTTGGGCTGGGCCTAAGAGGTCCAAAAGTTGCTACAACTTACCCTTTGGCCGTATTCTGTTCCAAGTTGACACAGAGATTCGGAGTCATGAGGACGTATACGAGTGTACCCCATTAGATCACCACAACCACATATTTTAAACATCTGTGTTTTACTAAATCAGACTATTTTTTTACCTAACGTGAGATGAGGTGAAAGGTGATAGTGATAGGGAATGAATAAATGGAGATGAAATGAAATTATGGGGGATATAAAGAGTAGTGAAGAGTTTTGGTGGGATGAAATTAGAGAATTGTTATAACCCGGAGAAAAATAACGAAAAATCCCGAAAATAAGTTAAAGACGTTTACGAGCCAGAAAGTTTCCACATTCGGAACTTATGGCATAAAGTTCTTTCCTTGGATTTTTTCATAAGTAATGCCACGAGTGATTTCCAATTTATCTAGTAAGTAAAGTAAAGTAAAGTGATCCCACAACAGGCACGGAGGCCCTTGGGGTAGTAGGAGGTTAAGGCTCCCACTTTTTCTAGACAATCGGCACTTTATGTCAGCCGGGTTGTCAGCCCTGCGTGACGGCCGCCTTTACCCCAGGACAAGCGTCTGGTACTCATTTCAGTTAGAGGCTGAGTCAACCCCAGGGCCATAGTGCCGCCAGAGGGTTTGGGTCAGTTTTAAAAATCCTGACCCCACCGGGACTTGAACCCTCGACCCTCCGGCTTGTAGCTCAGTGCCTTAACCACTACGCTACGGCGTGCCCCTCAAGTAAAGTGATCCCACAACAGGCCTCAGGAGGTCCTTGGGGTAGTAGGAGGTTAAGGCTCCCACTTTTTCTAGACAATCGGCACTTTGTCAGCCGGGTTGTCAGCCCTGCGTGACGGCCGCCTTTACCCCAGAACAAGCGTCTGGTACTCATTTCAGTTAGAGGCTGAGTCGACCCCAGTGCCATAGTGCCGCCAGAGAATTTGGAAATCAAGAGTGGCATTTCTTAGGACTATATAACGAATAAAATTAAGCTGTTTACTCATAAATCATTATTTAAATATCCATCCATAGTAATTCTGCCCGAAGGCAGGTCCTTCATTGCAATCATAGCATTTTCATGCTATGCTTGCATCTTTACTAGGGAATTGTAGGTGTGGTAGCTTCCCGTTGCTTTCCACAGCAGTGAAGGATGATGATGATGATGATAATGATAAGGATAAGGATGATGATGATGACGGCCATATGATTTCGGGTACCGTTTGAGCTCCAAAGTTTTCCTGACATTTGTCTTACAGGTGAGGAAAAACCCCGATAAAAACCTCACCCAGAAAAACTGCCCCGAGCGGGGATCGAACCCGGGCCCGCTGCGTGACAAGGCAACACGCTACCTCGAGAGCACAGCGATGGACTATTTAAATATATTGTTTTTAAATATTTATATATTTAATGTAAACGGCGATGTTTGAAAACAAATGAGAAACGTTATGTTTCACTTGTTTATCACTGCAACCAGATCATATTATTTATTGCCAAAGGATCGCAGTATTGTAAGAATGCACCCTAGTGGAGAAAAAATGAAACACAACAAACTGCATATTAATTAATTTCTGATGTCCTATGATGTAAATATGTCAACTATATTTGTCTGGAACGTTTATTACCTGGCAAATAATACGTTAAAGAAAGGGCAAACAGTATTTTTTTTATTTTTGTGGTATAATCAATTGCTACAAATGTTTTATAGCATATCCCGCAAGCACTATCCGGTTACATTCGAGCACTATATTTACAATCTGGTAGCCACATGCATTCTAGAATTCTTACATCTTAATATATAAATTGTTATATTCAAGGTATTTCTTAGAGTCAGTCACTGCAAAACAATGGTCTGACCTATTCAGAATGTTAAAAAGGAGGAGCTTGATTTTAAAGTGATAAAATTAAATTGATAAAATGTGATGAAAACGACTGTAATTGGTTGTAAATCAAAATTCATTAAAATTTGATTGGTCATTGACTCCCATTTGGGGCATGAGTTAAATAATCATTTTAAAAGCCCAACAGGTTTGACTCCGTGTTCCTTGGAATGTTGCCTCTATACTATGAATGTCGATACCAGATAACAGCCGTAGATTGTTTAAATGTATGGGAAAATATTAACGCTGATAAAACAGCACAAATATCAGGATATAAGAAAGATTTAATTTGTCGCAACAAACATATGTCAATAGAAAGCAAACCCCGCTTACACAAAACGATAGTGTTCGACCAGTTTATCGTATATGGAGCAGAAACTAGGGCCGATACAACAAAAACTAAACAAATAATAAGCACATGCGAAATGAAAATCTTAAGAACTATTCAGGGGAAAACATTATTTGATAAAATACACAATACAGAAAGTAAGGACAAATGTCATATTCAAGGCATAACCAAATTTATTATAGATAGACGAAAATATTGGAAGGGTCATATAGAAAGAATGGAAGAAAATCGGCTTGCAAAAAGAGCTAAAGAAGATGGACCAATGGACGGGAGAAGAACAAGAGGAAGACCAGCCAAGAGATGGATAGACAGTGAATGCACATTCAATACGTCTTCCTACGAGGAGTGATTTTGTGGAAATAAACAGGATGAAAATCCTACAAATTAAGTTTAAGAAGAAGAAGAAAATATTAAAATAAAAAAGTTTTAATATTTTATTGCATGTTTCTTGGAACAATAATATTCGTGTATAAAACCTTTTTACTCAATTTTCTACATCATATAGCAGTAACCACACAATATGCAAATAAATTCTTTACATGAATGTTCGTACATTTATAGCTGTTCTCCATAACTCTTAGCCTTCCTTCCCAGAATGCTTTGCAGAGAAACAACGACCTTGCAGAGGCTTGAAACTTCAAGTCTTTCTAAATGACTTTTTATGGGGTGCATCAGGGGTAAGTCTACATTTTTACAAAGGGGAGAAAAGCAAGAATTTCAAATGACACATGAAGAGAAAGAAAGAAACAAAAAAAGTAAAGTGCGATGGTGGGAGGGGGTAATTTACAACATTTTATTTGCTCGTGGTACAAGTCGAGTGACGTGTAGCAGGTTGCATACAAATCAAGGGGTTTTGGGGGTGGAAGGATGGGTTTTGAAGACTCGATTCCCAGATGTAGTATATAAAAACTTTGCATTTTAGTAAGTGAGATCGCTCCTCATTCCCCACCGATAGATGGCAGGGAGGTTCCCAAGTTATAAAGTGTAAATGGCACAATGGTGTGTCATAATATTTTTTATTCTTCTTTTTACGTTACTTCTGATGTAATTCTCACATTCTCAAATAGTTGTTATAGACCTCAAATTTGTTTCTAAATTACCCCAAAGCAAAGTTTTATATAATGATGACGATGATGATGATGATAATAATAATAATAATAATAATATAATAATAATAATAATAATAATAATCTATCTATCTTCGAGTTTTTACAGCTGCTGCGAACTTCCCGTGCCAAATCTCCAAAGCCTACGATCTTAGGCATCTTCAATTCTTAGCCGTCTTGCTTGCATTACTGTCTTCTTGTTTTCCTTCCATGTTAACTTTGGTCTCCCTCTTTTCTTCTATATTCAATGTCCGTTTTCGTTGCTTTTGTCTTTCGTTCTTTTTTCTGTCCGGCTTTGACTGATTTCGTCTTTTAGCATTTTGTGTTTTTTTCTAATGTGTGGGGAGCTGGCCGACAGCATAAACCCCCAACCTGGAGGACGAGGAACATTTCTGTCTGAGTTTTCCTCCCATAGCCATTGAAGATCCCTCTTCACCGCAAGGCAGCGTTTCTCTATTTCCCTTGAAGATAGGGTTGCGTCTCCTGCCAGATCCGCCGTGTTGAAGGACTCCTTGTGCGCCGACTCTGCCGTTGAAGTCTTCACCGTAACCCTGGCTAGGGGCCCTTACAGAATACTATCAGTCGCGGCCAACTGAACCCTGGTTTTTTACGAGGTTGTTACTCCTCCCCCTCCTCCTTTCTCATCCGGGTTTGGGACCGGCCTTGGTGGAGTTATAATAATAATAATAATAATAATAATAATAATAATAATAATAATAATAATAATAATAATAATAATAATAATAATGATAATAATGTTTTATTTATTCTGACAGAGTTAAGAGCATAAGACTTTCTCTTCCACTCAACCAGCATAAATACAAATAAATATTTGACAAATATAGTTACACACTATACTAATTATAAACAGAAAAAGATACATTAAATGTAGCAATGTAAATTTCATGTATATGCAACATTTTATACGACAATAACAATAATAATACTTACGATAATAATAATAATAATAATAATAATAATAATAATAATAATAATAATAATGTTTTATTTATTCTGACACAGTTAAGGCCATAAGACCTTCTCTTCCACTCAACCAGAACAAATGCAAATAAATATTTGACAAATATAGATATACACTATACTAATTATAAACAGTTAAAGATACATTAAATGTAGCAATGTAAATTTCATGTACAAACAACATTTTATACGATAATAACAATAATAATACTTACGATGATAATAATTATAATAATAATATCCAACCATCCACAGTAATTCTGCCCGAGGGTAGGTCTTTCACAGCAATCATATCATTTTCATGCTATGCTTTGCAGCTTTACTAGGGAATTGTAGGTGTGGTAGCTCCCCGTTGCTTTGCACACCGGTGAAGGATGATAATGATAAGGATGATGATGATGGCCATATGATTTGATTTCAGGGACCGTTTGGGCCTTAAAGTTTTCCTGACATTTGTCTTACATGTGAGGAAAAACGCCGATAAAAACCTCACCCAGAAAAACTGCCCCGACCGGGGCTCGAACACGGGCCCGCCGCGTGACAAGGCAGTACGCTACCTCGAGACCACAGCGGTGGGCAATAATAATAATAATAATATAATAATAATAATAATAAATGTGATAAATTATACGATAAACATTAATTACGTGCAAGAGTAGTAAACAGAATGGCAAGAATACCCTACCTCCCAGCGCCAAACTCGTCGGAGGAGGACATTAGTAAAGCTGCTAAGCATAGCATGAAAATACTATGACTTCAGTGAAAGACCTGCACTCGGGCAGAATTACTACGGAATACTATCATCATCATCATAGTACATTCACGAATTTAGGCCATTTGTTGACCTGTTTCGGCCTCAAGAGAAACACCATCCAGAAGTCTTTTGAGTGGACGTCCTGGTCTTCTTCTTCCTGCAGGTTGATATCTTAACATTTGTTTGGGTATTCTGTGATCTTCCATTCGATGAACATGTTGCATCCATCTTGACTTATAATCAGAAATTTTGTTTTCTAAAGATTCCATGTGTAATTCTTCTAAGATGTCTTCATTTTTTTTGTGATCTAGTAGTGTGTATCCTGCAGTCCTCCGAAGATATCTCATTTCAGCAAATCTAAGTCTCTGTATATCCTTCTGTTTCAACGTCCATACTTCGCTACCATACAAAAGAGTTGGAAGAGCCAGTGTTTTATACACGTTCAGTCTTGAATGCTTTTGGACTAACTGTGGCTTGAAGATAGAATTTATTAACCCTAAAATTCTTTAAAATTTAGATATTTTTTCATTTACATCCTTTTCTTCTTCATATCTATCCTCAAACCATAACTTAAACACAAGATCACAACATAGTCTCTTACTTAATATACCGCAACATAGGACATCACATCACTCCATGTCATATACCATCTCCACTTCTCGCAACTAGAATTCCCTACCACAAGAAATAAGGGGCTGCCGGACATTGGCATCTTTTAAAAGAAATCTAAATTTATATTTGCTCTAAACTCGACTTCATTATTATCCAGTGTAAGATATATATATTAATTGGTGTTTCCCGTATAATGTATCATATTTATATTATTATTATTATTATTATTATTATTATTATTATTATTATTATTATTATTATTATTATTCTTATTATTCTTATTATTCTTATTATTATTATCGTATCATTATTGTTATTACCCTATAAAATGTTGTTTGTACATGACATTTACATTGTTACATTCATTGTATCTTTAACTGTTTATAATTAGTATAGTGTATATCTATATTTGTCGAATATTTATTTGTATTTGTGCTGGTTGAGTGGAAGAGAGGGCCTTATGGCCTTAACTCTGCCAGAATAAATAAAGTATTATTATTATTATTATTATTATTATTATTATTATTACTATACGAGATATTGCATCGTAGATATATAAAATTATTCACCTGCTCCAATATTTTATTGTCCAGTACAATTTTACTTCTGACAGGATCTACACCTTGAAATGCCATAATTTTTGTTTTTTTGTAGATGTCTTTAATCCATATTCTTCTGTAATTTTGTTGAGTTCATACAGACCTATCTGCAGATTATCATAAGTAATGCCACGAGTGATTTCCAATTTATCTAGAGAATTTGGAAATCAAGAGTGGCATTTGTTAGGACTATTTAACGAATAAAATTAAGCTGTTTACTCACAAACCATTATTTAACTATAGTTATTTTAAAATATTTATATATTTAATGTAAACGGCGATGTTTGAAAACAAATGAGAAACGATTGGTATGCTTCATCTGCTTCTTTTGTTTATCACTGCAACCAGATCATACTATTTATTTCCAAAGGAACGCAATATTGTAAGAATGCTCTCTAGTGGAGAAAAAATGAAACACTTCAAACTGTATATTAATTCATTTCTGATGTCGTATGATGTAAATATGACAATTATATTTTTCTGGATTATTACCTGGGAAAAAATACATTTAAGAAAGTGCAAACAGTGGTTTCTTTTTTTGGTGGTGTAATAAATTGCTACAAATGTTGACATGTATGCACTATATATACAATCTGGTAGCCGTATTTCTTATAGGCTCAGTCACTGCAAAATAACGGTCAGACCTGTTCAGAATATTAAAAAGGAGGAGCTTTGTTTAATATGGTAATTATAACACTGATAAATATTTCGTGAAACACGACTCTGATTGGTTGTAAAACAGAAATCATTGAAACGTGATTGGTCATTGACTCCCATTTGGGGCATGAGTTAAATAGTCTTCGGAATTTGCTATTATTAATGGAATACTATGGAAGCTTTAATACTCGGAACCAGAGGCGAGCATGTTAACCACTGGTCCATTACACTTCACTTCAAATATGTATTTATTCCTTGGATGTTATGAGTAGTGTGACGTATTTTAAAGTGAGTTTGTTGACTTCTGAAGTAATTAGCGGTAATGATTTTTGGGAGGAACACGTAAAGCACACAGTGATGACCGGAGAGGACGTGGGAACGGACGCGCCACGCTACGTGCTTGAGGAATTAATTCACTACGCCACCGCACGTGACAGTCTGTTAAACTTAACACGATTTAAACAGTCATCTGTTACAGTACTGATGAGAAAAACATCCCTGGGACATCCACTTTATCTCTCAATAATTACAATAACAATAAAAAAAGTTGATAAAATAGTACTATTAATAGAAATAAGATCAAAAATCGTAATAGACAACAAACCTCTGGAACAAGTAACAAATTTTAATTATTTGGGTTGTAATTTTACTATAAACACAAAAACTGAAAGAGACATATATATGAAACTGTCGAAATTCCAAATGATGTGCGGAACTATACATAAAACATTAAAGAATAAAACAAGAAGAGATACTAGATTGAAGTTTTATAGAACATTGTAGAATACAAAGCGCAGAAATGAACTTCCTTAGAAGAACAAAAGGCTGTACAAGATTGGATCGGATAAGGAATGAAGATATAAGAACAGAGTTAAATATATATCTACTGGATAAGAAAACCAGGTAATATAGAGAGAAATTGTTTACACATGTGGAAAGAATGAATGTAATAAGATTACCAAGAGTAGCATTCAACTACAAGCCAACAGGTTTAAGGAATGTAGGAAGGCGAGGGAAAAGATGGACAGAACAACTGTGAGGCGGAACAGACAATTTACCTAGCCCTTGAAGTGAAGAAGAAGAATAGAAATAAGAAAATATGTTAATAATAATAATAATAATAATAATAATAATAATAATAATAATAATAATAATAATAATAATAATAACCTATCTATCTTCGAGTTTTACAGCTGCTGCTGTCCTCCCGTGCCAATCCTCCAAAGCCTACGATCTTGGGCATCTTCAATGCTTAGCCGTCTTGCTTGCATTAATGTCATGTTTTCCTTCCATGTTAACTTTGGTCTCCCTCTTTTCTTCTTTCTGGTCGGTTGCCATTGATATAGTTGTTTTGGCCATCTTTCATCTTCCATTATTAAACATGTTCTAACCACTTTAATTCCTTCTCCTCAATTCTTCAATTATGCTTTCTTCTGCTTCCATTATGTTTCTAATTTCCTTATTATTGTGACATGTTTTAAGTTTGACTTTCTGACACTTCTGCTAAATAATCCATTTATAGAGCTATTAGTCTATTCTTGTAATACTTAATGATTGTCCATACCTCACTTCCATACATTGCAACAGATTCCACCAATGTTTTATCAATATATTTTTTGTGTCTTTCCAAATATGCTTATCCCACCATATGGAATTTAACGATGGTATTATTTTGCTACTCAATTCAATTCTATGTTTTATATTCTCTTTTCCTATACCTTCAATGTTATCCATAATTATTCCCAAATATTTAGTTTGTTCCACTTACTTTATTTGGATTCCTTCCTCCAATATTAAATTTTCTCTTTCATTGCTATTTATTGCCAGATATTCTGTTTTTTGTAAATTTACTGCGAGACCCCATGATTCACATGTGTTTTTCAATATTTTTATCATGAATTCCATAATAATAATAATAATAATAATAATAATAATATAATGGCACTGTACATCAACTATATGTAGACTTCAAAAAGGCATATGATTCGATTAAGAGGGAGAAGTTATATAGTATCCTGCTGGAGTTCGGAATTCCTAAAAAGTTAGACTTTAACGAATGTGTCTAAATGGCACAAAGGGTGCTTGTAGGTAAACAGTATTCGGATACTTTTGAAATCCACAATGGGTTAAAGCAAGGAGATTCACTATCTACTCTACTATTCAATTTTGTACTAGAGCATGCCCATGGACTTTGGAGAGTGAAGAAGGCCTACAACTCAACGGTATTAATAGGCTCTTAGTTTATGCTGATAGTGTAGTACTATTAGGCGATAGCGAGCGGATATTAAGGGCCAACACGCACACACTATTGAATAACACTAAGAAATTGGGACTGGAAGTAAACATCAATAAAACTGCAGATGTATAATGCAATAATTAAACCAATGCATTGTAATGAATCATATGTTTGTTAGCCTGTACTATGACTGATCAAATACATAACAATAGTAATGGGTGAAATAAAGGCCTATTAGTATTCTTCTTCTTCTTCCTTCCAAGTATTAGGCCAAGGCCTGTTACGATCCTATAGAAAATTTTCCCTTATGGGAAATTCTCGTATAAGACTTGAAAGCATAATAATAGTCCCTTCGATTGGTTGCTGGCCAAAGGAAGGCAAGACCAGTGATGGGGCTGCCATCTTATAGCCTCTGGTCAGGCTTTTCTGGAGAAGAAAATAAAATAAAGGAAAGACAAAATGGAAAAAAAGGAAGGACTCCCTAGCCCTCGGATGCCTAATAGCGTTGGGATCGAAAAAAACAAGAGTTAACCAAGAGAGGTTAGATAGTAAAGTTAAAAGAGTGTAAAACACAAGTAAGTGGAAGAAATGTTTTGCACAGCTTGGGCACCTTGTGGTCGCCATCCACATATCCCCTAGATGAGGACCCCTGTGGGGCCTATTATTATTAAGGAAGATATATGGTCTTGTCAAAGATCCTAATACCCTTGTCACATTGGTCAACACTGGAGTTTGAACCCGAGACCTTCTGAATACGAGTTTCAAACGCTACCCTTTGAGTCACTCGCTTGGTGTGAACTGAACTAGAGAATGCTGGTTTTGGACAGGGGCACATTCAACAAATGGTAAACTTTTTTTTTTGAATTCTATGCCTCGTACATAAATTAAAATAAAAAAAAAAGGGAAAAACTCACAATTTATTGTTGCAGTATGTGAATAATTACCTGAAAGAAATATATATGTTGATTTTATTCCCAAAAAATCTGACAAATTACTTACAAACTGCAGCGTGTCCATAATATGTGTATCAGATTCATATTGAATGTTCGAAAATACGATCACATTTCTCCATTATTCCACGAATTGTCATGGCTACATCTAAAAGAGAGAAGAAAATCGCACTGTCTAATTCTCTTATTTAAGATCCTACATACCTCGATTCCCAATTATTTATCATCCCGTTTCCAGTATCTATCCTCAAACCATAACTTAAACACAAGATCACAACATAGTCTCTTGCTTAATATACCGCAACATAGGACATCACATCACTCTATGTCATATACCATCTTCACTTCTCGTAACTGGAATTCCCGACCACAAGAAATAAGGGGCTGTCAGACATTGGCATCTTTTAAAAGAAATCTAAATTTATATTTGCTCTAACCTAGACTTCATTATTACCCAGTGTAAGGTATATATATTAATTGGTGTTTCTCGTATAATTTATCATATTTATTATATTATTATTATTATATTAATATTACTATTATTATTACTATCGTAAGTATTATTATTGTTGTTTGTACATGAAATTTACATTGCTACATTTATTGTATCTTTAACTGTTTATAATTAGTATAGTGTATATCTACATTTGTCAAAAATATTTATTTGTATTTGTGCTGGTTGAGTGGAAGAGAAGGCTTTATGGCTTTAACTCTGCCAGAATAAATAAAGCATTATTATTATTATTATTATTATTATTATTATTATTATTATTATTATTATTATTATTATTATTATTATTAAGAACAGTTAAGTCTCGTAGACTGCGATGGGCAGGACGTGTTGCACGTATGGGGAATGAAAGACTTGCATGGAAGCTTCTCATAGGAAATCCAGAGGGAAAACGCCCAGTTGGTAGACCAAGAATGAGGTGGGAGAATAACATTAAACTATGATTTGAGGGAAGTAGATTTAACAGGAATGATTAGAAAGCATTAGCTCAGGATGGGGATGTAATGGAGAGCTTATGTCCGCGCGGCCATGAACCTACGGGTTCGATTGTGCCAGTGAGTATTATTATTATTATTATTATTATTATTATTATATTATTATTATTATTATTATTATTATTATTATAAAATGAAATGGAAAGTTGTGATGAATGTAACCTAAAATTACCATAGTTGAAATGTAAAATATGTATTAGTCATTGCTCATACAGTGTAGGCACTTATTACAAAGATCAGTTAACAAACAAGTGACGCTAAACTAATCTTGTATACTAACTCACCTATTTTCTCACCTCAACTTTCCCAAACTAATACTAACTTTCCCATCTAACACAAAATTGCCCATTTTATGACCTTAATTTGTCCACTAATACAGATGGACTCCTAGGATAGAATCCCCTTAAATATTAGTAAACATGTTAACAAATTGCTCTAGCGGGAACGTGTGTTATCACATTGAGCAATATGACACTTTATTCTCCGATCGAATACTCACAGGTGGCACGGTGGCATAGAATAGCACATTTTTTCATTAATGTAACTAAAAATTTGTTTAATTTTGACCAGAATATTGCAAGGAAATAAGAGCTGTAAAATTAGTAACTCAGAGATAATATAAAATACACCATAACAATTCCATTTCCACTCACTTAAAGAAAGAGACTAACTTATTCCACCCCTTCTTCAGGTTTTTCTTGCATTCACCCTTTGAATGTCTTCCCCTTGTAATTTCTGGGAAGAAAGAGAGAATCTTAAAGCTTATGCATTAATATTTTGCTTGTTAATTCATTTTTACTATCATCCGAGGACTTGTGATATGATGGTTGTCTAGTCTCAAGGTGGTGCGATATAAATATTGCCGTCTTGAAGTGGAGATAAAGTTTACCCACCAGGTCGCAGCACTGCAGTCATCCATCATAGACCTCTTGTAAATTTCCCTCTTCTTTCTCCCTGTAATAATATTTATTTTCCCTTATACTTGGTTAATAAGTTTGTGGATATAAAGGAATCTGATTTTTAAAAGTGTTGATGTTAAAATTCAAAATAATTTTCTTCTTCTTCTTCTCCCTTTCCAGGATTAGATCAATGCGACCTGTTCCGGTCTCAAGTCCATCGTTTCCTTGACCGTCCCAAAGATCTTTTTCCATGCGGTTTGTAGGCGTTGATCGTTTTGGGTAATCTTGTATTGTCCATTCTGTCTAAATGTTATTTCCGTCGGTATTTGTGCCCTTCTAGTTTATCAAGTATTGAAAATATCTCCAGTTCAATTTTTATTGACTCATTATGTAATCTATCCATACGTGTACATCCTTTACGGTTCTTAAATTTCATTTCAGTGGCTTGAATGTGTGAGATATATATTTTTTTGTAAGTACCCAAGATTCAGATCCATATGAAAGAACAGGAACAGCCATAATTTTATAAAACCTCAGCTGAGTATTTCATCGAGTCTTTCGGAGGGTTCTTCTTATGGTGCCGCACATCTTTTGATATCGGTTTAATTTATTAATCATAGCTGTATGTTATATCTGAACCAAGATAGTTAAAGTGTGCTGTCTGTTCTATTATTTCATATTGATTACCAAAATAGTTTTTATTTAATTATTTAGAGAATAGAGTATTAGATGTAACGATGGGCCACATGATTTACATGAAGATGTGAATATTGTCACATAATTGTATTAAATAGAAAGTTCCTAGGACGGCTCCATGGTGCAAGCGAATAGAGCTCGTCTCTCACCGCTGGGGTCCTGAGATCGAGTCTCAGCCACTCCATGTGGGTTTCGTGGTTGACGAAACGGAGCTTGAACAGGTTTTTATGGGGGTATTTCCCTTTTTCCCCTGCCACAAATTTCATTCCACCATTTCCCCATACTCATCTCATCCATTTCGTTCATCCGCTCCTGTGACGGTGCGTCAGAGATGATCGACCGACACCCTGCAGTTCAGAGACCTCTATATATATATATATATATATATATATATATATATATATATGTTATAATTAAATCTTTAACATTGAGCAATGCAAGCTTAATATGGTATGATAAGAAAAATAAATGCCTGGACGGGATTCGAACCGGATCTCTGAGTCTGTACCTCAGTGTGATATCCATTACACTACCAGGCGAATCCAATTCAAACACTTATTTTTCTTATATATGTATTATACTCTTCATTATTACTAGATGTCGCGAGAACACTGTCTTCACTGCCATCTAGTAGCTGACTATATCAAGTAAGCAAATTAAAGAGAATATTTAATTATAACAAGAAGATTTAATTATAACATCGATAAAGCGTCACTGCATAAAGTAAAATAAATATTCTCTTTAATTTGCTTATTTGATATAGTCAGCTACTAGATGGCAGTGAAGACAGTGTTCTCGTGACATCTAGTAATAATGAAGAGTATAATACATATATAAGAAAAATAAGTGTTTGAATTGGATTCGCCTGGTAGTGTAATAGATATCACGTTGAGGTACAGACTCAGAGATCCGGGTTCGAATCCCGTCCAGGCATTTATTTTTCTTATCATACCATATATATATATATATATAATATATAGGGGTTTCATCTTATCTGATTCCTCGTCCCGACCCTGAGTTCCACACGAGTTGAGGATACATGTACGAAGTTTCTATGTCGCTCTTTCTTTCCAATTCGTGTTTCCTCCTCATCGCAATATATGATACTTAATTCTTCATATTACATTTGATTTCTCTAAAGATCGTGTGGCTCCACTCTTAAGTAGTCTTCTCCAATTACCTCTATGTTCTTCTCTCCTTGGTCCAAATGTTTTTCCTAATGCATAGTGTCTATTCAGACATAAATTATATATTATTAATTAAATAAAAATAAAACTTATTTTTATTTGATTTTCATATTTATTAAGATATAATTCAGTGACAGCTGTTTCGGTACTTTGTAACTTCTTCAGACATGTTAACATCATAATTTGTTAACATGTCTGAAGAAGGTACAGTGTACCGAAATAGCTGTCACTGAATTATATCTTAATAAATATGAAAATCGAATAAAACTAAGTTAGGCTTATTTACTAGCCTGTTCCGGCTCCAAATTGCTGCTCTTTCCATCTTTCCTTGGTCTTCCCAAGAGTTTTATTTTATTTAATTAATAAACATAGA
>JASPKZ010001609.1:600000-870000 GCA_030220185.1 Diploptera punctata | reverse complement strand
ATGGGGATTAAATTTGAACATGAAAAAAAAAAGAAAAATTTATCAATTGGTGAACCAGAACAAAATTTAATTTTTGAGTCTGGAGAAACAATAAAATCTTATAGTGAGATCACATATTTAGGAATTAAAATAAATAAAAATGGGAGTTATGAAGAGGAAATAAGAAATAGAAATAATAAAGGAAAATTTGCAATTGCTTGCCTCAATTGAATATTGTGGGATAAAAATATAAGTAATAAAAATAAAATGAATATATATCATACAATTGTTAAAAGCAGCATTACTTATGGAGCAGAACTTTGGCCATTAACAACAAAAACAAATAAGTATATTTTGGCAACGGAAATTGATTTTATACGAAGGGCAGCAAGAATTTCAAGAAGAGAAAAAAATTAGGAACTCAGTTATAAGGGAGAAACTGAAGATTGAAGGCGCTATTTTAGATTATATTAAAACTCAGCAAATAAGATGGCACGGACATGTCCAGCGAATGGAAGAGGATCGACTACCAAAATCTGTTTTGGAATGGAAGCCTGAGGGAAGACGAAGCAGAGGAAGACCTAAAACCTCCTGGAGTCAGGGAATAAGTTTATACATGAAGGAGAAACATGATATCAAAGACATTAATCAACCGATGATCTATTTTTATTTTTGTGAACATTTGTATTCAAGTTTTCATACCATATTCACCGTACAATTTTTAAGCACAGGCAATGGGGGGGGGAGTATTTTGCTTTGGTCAGGTTAAAAGGATTTTTGAATCATCAATAAAAGAATTTTGTGGAGGGCTGCGAGCACCATAAATTTGGCTTACGAGCGAAAGGAAATAGCTTCCAGTTGCATTGAAACTACGAGAGTGGAGTAACTTTCAATCTCTTGAGAAATAAAAAATGTTTACGATTTTAATAGTTAGATGTGTAAACGTTTCCAAATGATTTAATCTAAACAATATATCAACATCATGACAACAACAGAATTATTTTCAATCTTCATTTATTTCATAGATATCTATGTTTTCCATAGATTTATTTTACTGCCTTGGCAAAACAAACTCGTCTGAAATATAGGAATATAAAACTCGACATCATAAACAAAATTATATCTCTGCATGAATAAAATGCCTTTACTCTGTTGAACTGTTCATTTTATTTTTATCTATAAATGTTTTAAAATCTTAGGTCATATGAAATCAGTGCCTATCGATTAATAGCCTCTTTCAAGAAAAAAATAATTCTGAATGATCTATAGTAATGTTATTCTTCTTCTTCTTCTTCTTCTTCTTCTTCACTTCACAGGCTAGGCAAATTGCGTGTTCCGCCTCACAGTTGTTCTGTCAATCTTTTCACTGGCCTTCCTACATTTCTTGAACCTCTTGGCTTGTAGTTAAATGCTGCTTTTGGTAATCTTATTACGTTCATTCTTTCTACATGTCTAAACCATTTTTCTCTATATTATTTGATTTTATCATTCAATGGATATATATTTAACTCTGTTCTTATATATTCATTCTTCATCCGATCCATTCTTGTGCAGCCTTTTGTTCTTCTATGGAAGTTCATTTCTACGCTTTGTATTCTACTTTGTAAATGTTTGGTCATTACCCAAGTTTCACTCCCATAAAGCAATGCAGGAACTGCCAAAGTTTTATAAAACTTCAATCTAGTATCTATTCTTGTTTTGTTCTTTAGTATTTAATGTATAGCTCTACATATCATTTGGAATCTTGACAGTTTCACATTTACTATTATTCTGATACAGTAATGTTAATTTTTATTATAATATCTAAGTATATGCCGCAGTGGGCCAATGGTTATGTCCCTTGTCTCTAGTTCTGAGGGACGCGTATTCAAACCCGGCCGGAGTCGATGGGGTTTTATTGAGGAAAAATCCAAGGGGCAAGACCTCCGGAAGGGACTTTAAGCCGTGGGCCACCAGGCTGAAGATTTTCAAGATCATAAAAGAATCGCAAGCTTGAATAAAGAGGGTAATTTGAAAAACTTATCGACCGTTATCCACATAAGACCTCAGTTTGTCCACTAGGAGACTCACTGAAGCGATATGCCTACCTCATATCATCTGGCGTAAATAAGTAAATAACTAGATTAGCTTGGTCGAAACATGCCAACCAGGGAGCACCTTAATCCTCACACGAGAAAGCAAGATATAATATATATGTGTGTGTGTGTGTGTGTTTGTGTGTGTGTGTATGTGTGTGTGTTATATTGCAGATTTGCGCGGATATAAGGAAGGTTAAGAAAGTTTTCTTGGGTTTTCCGCGTCATGAATTCAAGGTCGTCAGTTTTGCCACAGATTCCGAAGTTCCGGCATGATCCCGAAACGTCGGAATCAGTGTTAGAGGCCGACCTTGAATCCATTACGCGGAAAACCCGAGAAAACTTTCTTAATCATATATATGTAGTGAGTTACTTGATAGCTATCTATCTCACTGATACTCGCCAGAAGGTTCGTAACCGTTCAGATATATCCCTATCCTGAGTTAATGTTATCCCAATAGTTATCATCATTATGAACATATTGAGTTTAGGTTCTTTTATGAACTTGATCCTAAGTCTCAAGATATAATTGACAGGCCCATCGTTGTTTTGATCTATCTCTACTTATGAATCCATGAGGTTCGTAAAATAAAGTTTTTTTTTAATGTTTGGATCCATTTGCTTTAAATGATCCTACTAAATTGTTCTGATACGTCTGAATGTCTTTTAAAATGTTTGTAACCCTTAAGGTTCCCTTTGTATCAATGTTTTATTATTTTTAATCAGGTTAGGGCCAACAGTGTACATACAAAACTCATTGGGCTGTTATATTCGGGATTTTTCCAATCGTGCCCTGTAGTATTAACCTCCCTCCAATCAAGGTTATTATCATCCTCGTATCTCATTCTTGGCCTACCTACTGGACGCTTTCCCCCTGGTTTTCATAAAGAAGTTTCCATGTCCTCTTTCATTCCCCATTCGTGCCACATATTACATATATTACAAAATGTAATTATATAAATTATGTATAATAACTGTATTAATTAATATGACTACGTTTATTTTAAGTTAATTTTTAGGCTGGTAGTAGTTAATTACAGTGCACAATCATTACATTTTTTGTATATTTTATTTTACTGGTTGAATGGAATATAAGCCTACGGTCATATGACCACTCTGATAGTTTAAATCAAACCATTATATTAATAATAATAATAATATAATATATATATTATTATTATTATTATTATTATTATTATTATTATTATTATTATTATTATTATTCTGACGCATTGTTGAGCCGGCTTTTGAATTTTGCAGGCTACGGCGAGTGTCTGGTCTCACTTTGTATGGTAGAGGAGGATTCATGATCCGACGACTCGCGAGTTGGTGGGGTCCAGATGCATATCTAGTTAACTTTCTGGAACGTTCTCTCTTGCGTTTCTTCTGGCGGCAGCCGGTGTGAGCTGCCGACCGCGTCGAAGAGTTTCTGGATGACTTCGCCGGTTAGGCCTATGTAAGACTCGAAGGAGATCACTAGTCAGCCCGTCAATGGCAAGATGTGTTCACAATAGTCAGTCAGTCAGTAGTTGTGGACGAGTAGAGTGAACTTTTTTAAGTAGTCTACACTGTCTACTAGAGTCAAGCTTACACTCGATAAAGTTGTGATCGGAAGCATATTGCTGTAGCTCTGTGAAATGTGGAGTATTCGTGCTACTCGTCACAGAAAGATAGTTATGATAATTAAAAATACATGTCTCTAATTATAATTAATTAATTATTCCTTATATTTTTGGCCCCGCTATTTGAGGATTGCGTGGCTGCATAACTTAGCGCAAATGTCGTATATTGTGACTATAACTTATGATAAGAACTACTAGAAATTTTAACACAAGAGACACCTAGAGCATTTTAAAGATTTTAAAAACGGCGGGGAAAATCAAATTTCGCCAAACACGTTACAAACACAATCGACAGCACTCTTTCGATAATACACACAAAAAATGATAAACGGAAGAGGAAATACAAATACTGAAAGAAACAATAAATGATAACCTGCTGAACAAATGCTGCCAGATGAACCCATTATACAACATGCTCGTAAAATATAATCAGTACACAATATAACAGCTTTGAAAGTGGAACTAGTTCCGAAAGGGCAAGCTGAATATTTTAAACAATTTTACTTTGTTGAGGACGACTGCCATCACAGATACAATTTTTATCACTTAAAATATCCAAAAACAGCCTTAATGGTGATCGGTAATGTTTTTTTAAAGTATTGATAATGTCATGAACATGTTTCAAGTTATCATCAACCATAAACACCTAATTATACGCAATATATACAATATGTTACAGTGACATGATATTTACCGTAGCATATTATCCCATATGCCCTTCTTATGGACACGGGTCCATGAAATGAGTGCTGTGCTACAGCTAGAGCAAAGTGGCACATTCCGCACAGTCGATTACTGACTCACTGCTTGTTGGGTACGATGCCCTGTACTAGAGAAGAAATATAATTTCAACCCAATCTACATCAGGTTTTATAAAATTATGGCTGCTACTGTTATTTTATATGGATCTGGATTTAGGGTACTTACAAAAAAGATATCTCACACATTGAAGCCACTGAAATGATTTTTTTAAGATCCGTAAAAGGATGTAGACGCATGGATAGATTACACAATGAATCAATAAGAAATGAACCGGAGATATTTTCAATAGTCGATAAACTAGAAGAGCACAAACAGATCAACACCTACAAACTACATGGAAAAAGATCTTTGGGACGGCCACGGAAACGATGGACTTGAGATCGAAACAGGTCGCATTGATCTAATCCTGAAAAGGAAGAAGAAGAATATCTACATAGTCTACGGTTGAACACCGAGTCGCTAAATATGCGAGAGCTAAATAATTGAACTCTATACCGATTGTAACAAAGGGATTTAACTGCCGAAGAGCCTCAACGGCAGCACCCTGGGCGATGCTAAGTCATTGCCAACACCTGGTGGTGCTGGTAGTAGTACTAGTAGTAGTAGTAGTAGTAGTAGTAGTAGTAGTAGTAGTAGTAGTAGTAGTAGTAGTAGTAGTAGTAGTAGTAGTAGTAGTAGTAGTAGTAGTAGTAGTAGTAGTGGTAGTAGTAGTAGTAGTGGTAGTAGTAGTAGTAGTAGTGGTAGTAGTAGTAGTAGTAGTAGTAGTAGTAGTAGTAGTAGTGGTAGTAGTAGTAGTAGTAGTAGTAGTAGTAGTAGTGGTAGTAGTAGTAGTAGTAGTAGTAGTAGTAGTAGTAGTAGTAGTAGTAGTAGTAGTAGTAGTAGTAGTAGTGGTAGTAGTAGTAGTAGTAGTAGTAGTAGTAGTAGTAGTAGTAGTAGTAGTAGTAGTAGTAGTAGTAGTAGTAGTAGTAGTAGTAGTAGTAGTAGTAGTAGTAGTAGTAGTGGTAGTAGTAGTAGTAGTAGTGGTAGTAGTAGTGGTAGTAGTAGTATAGTGCAAGTAGAAACATTGAGTCAAGGAGTCGGCGAGTGTGAAGAACTGTGTTATAAAATGAACAATCAAGAAAGGACTCTTACAGTGTTAAATTATTTATGTGAATACATTGAAATGTTGGGAAAGAAAGTAAATTTGGAATTTTTCCCAATCATTTGTAAATTTAAACTAAAGAAATTCTATGTGCATCCATCACTACCGTCATCCGCGATATGCTTATTATTATTATTATTATTATTATTATTATTATTATTATTATTATTATTATTATTATTATTATTATTATTGTTATTATTATTGTCATTTCAAGACGGTGATAATTGATAGAATCCCTAAGAAGATCTTGGAGTGGATAATAGATGGTAAAAGAAGAAATGAAGACGTAAGGTATGTTGGATCGATGGTGTGAGAAGAAGTATGAGTGAAATGAGACTCAAAAATTAGGGAGTTCAGGAGACCGCTACAATTGGAGAGCGCAACTTTCTTCAGTGCGACTGAAAACCACTTATTGTTGATAATTCTCAAATTAATTTTTTCGTCTTCTTCTTATTATTATTTATTTAGCAGGTTTGGCAATATTTCACATTTACCAGTGTCCAATTAATGTACTGCATTTTCGTCCACATCATTCGAATGTCCAATGCTCAACAATTTTTCCCTGAAGCAGCTCAAAACACCATCAATTCACGTTATTTTGGTCTTCTTCTTCTTCTACCAAGTGGCACCTATTTTAGTATTCTTCTTGGGAATCTTTTTTCTGTCATTGTTTTGACATGACCATTCCATTTTAAATGCATATTTTTTATGAAATCCACAATTGAAGTTAGAACATTTATATTTTGAATAATTACACTGTTTTCTTATTTCATCTTTTAGAAATTCCAGCCGAACGCCTCCAGAATATATATATATATATATATATATATATATATATATATAGGTATCAGGTTCAAATCCCGGCTCAGGCGTTTATTTTAATTTTCATACCATATATATATAAATATATATATATATATATATATATATATATATATATATATCGTGGAAAGCAACGGGAAGCTACCACATTGTAATTCCCTAGTAAAACTGCAAAGCATAGCATGCAAATTCTATGATTGCAGTGAAATATCTGCCCTCGGGCAGAATTACTATGGATGGATATATATATCATAAGTCCACCGCTGTGAGATCAAGGTAGCGCGTTGCCTCGTCACGCAGCGGGCCCGAGTTCGATTCCAGGTCGGGACAGGCTCGTGGGTTAGGTTTTTACGGGGTTTTCCCCCACTGTAATATAAATGTCTGGAACCTAGGTCACATACAGTCCCCGAAAATCATCCGGCCATCACCATCATCCTTATCATTATCATTATAATTCTTCACCGGTGTGGAAAGGAACGGGAAGCTACCACACCTATAATTCCCCAGTAAAACTGCAAAACATAGCATTGAAAATGCTATGTTTGCAGTGAAAGATCCGCTCTCGGGTAGAATTACTATGGATGGATATACCATACATGTTTTCCTAACATTTGCATTGCCATTATATACCGCTTTATTATATTATTGCTTCACAATTCAAATCTGGGTGTGAAAGAGGCAACAAATTTTGCCCAGAGATTCATTTTTCAGGCTTCAGTTCCTTTTAACTGTCGAAAATCTACGACATGAGACCCACGGTTGTAGTTCTGTTCCGAAGAATCCTATACTTAAAATTTATACACACTTAATATACACCGATATCTGCTAGGTTTGAATCTGCAAAGTCCAGTTTTAATCACTGGTTTAACAGTATTTCTACAGACCACTAAGGAAACACAAGAAAACCCACGGAGACTCTGGACATCGCCAGAATTTTAACCCCGGACATTTCTAATACGAGTTCTTAAACGATCGGCCTGAGCCTAGTCGTGGTGTGTGTCCGGAATTTTGCGACTCAAGTAACATGATGAATAGATTACGCAGTCGCTTCTCTAATTGGAATTAAGAAGAGAATTCGGCTCGAATATAATATATAGGAGTACAATTTGTTTTAAAAAATATGAAAAATAAAAATACACGAGATAAAAATGGGAACAAGGAAAGCTTGAAGCATTCCAATTGGATGACAAGGAAAAGATTAACAGAGAGACCCACGCAAACGTACGAAAGCTGTAACAAGTCGAAGCCTTTATGTAAAGAAGGATTTTCTTGACAAAACTAGAGTCAGTGGCGTAACGATACATTTAATCAGAAAAAGTTACGCAAAACTAGATATTTATATTTTTCAACAGGAATATCGTATACTCGTGACATTAAAATTTTCTAGATCTGGAATTTTTGCGAAGAAAGTAAGGCACAACTTGTCATCAATTCCAGGATTCTCATAAGGCGGGCCGCGAAATTAGTTCATTGTGCTATAAATAGCAATAGACGATTCCTAGGTATTAGGCCGTGGTCCATAACTGATGTTTGTCCCAGACGTTTCTCCCTCAGCTGCGTAGAGCATCTTCAGTAGCCAGTTCCTCTAGGTGGTGTTCCCTGGTCGAAAGCTGTATATGAGTGGCAGAGTACTTGTGGCTGATGGTGACGGGCACCGTCTAGTGTGCTGCGTACTGTAGACTACCAGACTTTCTTGGCAGCTAATTCCCTTGTGGCTGTCAATATAGGGTTGTGGATCTTTAACCCTAGCCATGAGGCGGCAGGTTAGTTCGTCTAACGAGTTGATAGTTGGGTTTAAGGGGGGGTGATGGGTACAATGTTCGACATTTTCGGTCAAATTAGCATTTGTTGTTTTTTGTATTAAAAATACTATGTACCTTAAAGTATAAGTTGGCTAAGTTTCAGTGTCCTATGGCGCTTGTAAGTCTCCCAAATGACTAAGGAGGGCATGTATGCTACATTCTAATTTAACTGCATGCAAACGTTCAAATTTGATTTTCCACACTTTTATTTTCGTTGCATTTCAATACATTTAAATCAAAATAGCATTCACACATTTAATGCTAGAAGCACGAAATTTTAACTGCATGTCCCACACACTATGGCTAATAATTCTGTGCAAGGATTTGAAATAAAGTTCATAGTTTTTTAAATAACAAATAAAATATATGTAGTAATTTTAAAAAGAATCATATGTAGAGGGTGTATATATTTTTTTGTTCCTTTATTATAATGATATAGAAAAGTTCATGCACAGTACATCGCGTTGTTCTAAATAAGTCAGTTTTCGTGTAGAAAAAAATTCAAAAATTTGCTCATAAATTATTGGACTTATTAAAAATTTAAATATGCAAATTTTTAAATGGATTTTCTTCAATAACTAAAAAAATCTTTAAGCCTAGAAGGATGAAACTTTAATATAGCATTACATATTATGGCATGAATGTGTGTACAAAAAATCAAGTATGTAGCTTACAAACTGTAGAAAATAGAAATTTCAGCCATCACCTCCCTTAAAAATAAACGTTAATCACACCAGAAAAATCCAAGGTGCCTAGAAGGCTCTTAGCCTACCAGCCGGTTGCTGCTTCATATCCACATGTGTTCATCACAGAGGTTGATGATCATCCAATTAGTGTATGGGTAAAATATGGTCAGCATATCAGGTCATCCAGCCCAGCCGTTGTAGCTGATTTTATCAACCTGGTCACACTAGAGTAGAGCGTCAGAAACTGCACTGGCGGCGAGTCGAGAGTCGGAAACCAAACAGTGCAGAATGCTATTCTAGACGAGGGAATCTCGCACAATTCACGATGTAGTCCATCCGTGGAGATTAACTTACGCAAAGCACAAGATAATAAGTCTTGTTCACAAAGAGAAAATATTCCATGTGATTTTGTAACTCAGCCAAAATGGGCTGGATATCCCGGAGAATAGCCTCCTCATGATCACTAAGGGTTGTGTTGACATTGATCGGAACAGTGTTGTTCTCATTAGGGTTTCTAGAAGAAGTTAATATGATAAGGCCTCAGTGCATGAAACAGGATGATTCTCCTTCACCGAATGAAGATACGAGGTTCGGGTTTAGGTGTTGCAGGTGTGGGAACAGGTTTTTGAACCTTAAGATAAGTTTCCTAAAGTATCCTAAAAGCTGGGCAACCATGAAAAGATGCAGAGTGGCCCGGCCCGCCGCCATTTTCACATTTAAGCAAATTTGGATTTCATAGCCTGGGCCTTAACCGGGCAGACATTTTGGTTTGGACCTCAGCAAAGACAACACAACCGGGAGTGCGACTGAACCTAGGAAAAGAATGGTGAATAGACAGGTACCTAAAACACTATCAATATCAGACTTTGGCATGTAGGCCTCTATAGCCACAACTGTATATAAGATCGTTTCAAGCTGTATATTTCTCTAGCTGGAGTAGTATTCTACAACTCTAAAATTCAGATGGGAAGGGCTTAACCAAATTGTTATCCGTCTTAGAAATTTGTTTGATGAACTTGAGAGGAAATCCCAGAGAGAGGATTTCATCTTTAATTTCTTAATTAGGTTTACCTGTAGGGAGCTCTTCAATAGCATCCTCAACGGTAACTCCTTAAGCTGAAAAGTATAATATTCCTTTTTTAAGGGAATCAAAATACTTATTTAATTTACAAATGTAATCCACTGAGGATGCGCAGTATTGCAGACCCTCTCGTGTATGGACTACTTTTAGTTGTCCACTAATAAGTGGCTTTATCTCTCTCCTCATGCGAATACATCCCATGACCTATTGCAGTGATTGGTAGTTTTTTTAGTTTAAATATCGCGAGAGTGTCCAGCCACTGCTGCAGCTAACATCCATGGGGGATTGCATTACCTGTTGGGATGGTCCAGCAGTTGACGTTGAAGGTTCAGCTAGAGCTGAAAATTTATTTTGAGTTTTAAATGCTGGGATTGTACCTAAATTCATTACCGGTTTCTTGGAGCGGCTTGATTCAAGAATCAAGACAAAATAACTACTCTTGCAACTCTTTTCTATCTTTTTTAGATTTTTCTTTTTCTTTTTTTTTAGAGGAGGAGACTCCTTTCGTGTATCGACGCTGGCGTCGGATCCAAGTTTTGATCTTCCACATCAGCAACCCGAGAAAAAAAAAGGCTGACGGAAGTCCCATGGCGCTATCTATATGTTCCCTCATCATGCTCACGAAGAGTGTAAGTCCAGGCGGTAGGTTTTGAATAATGTTACTGATTCGACCCAAGCACTCGGACTTACGTCTCGAGCTGCGTCAGGTCTCTCACACTCAGTAAATGTCGACTAATAGTTCTTGATAATAAAGAATATTCCACGAATTTGAAGGATAGCTAAATCTAAATTAGAACTTTTATCATAAGTATAATTATTTAGAAATAATTTAAATTTGTTGAGAGTATCCTCCCTGAGTATGAGAAATATTTTGTCTAAATTATTCATGTCCATCACTGAAATCCTCGAGCAGAAGCCTTCTTGGAAATCGGGACAGTGAAAATTTACACTTAAGCTATTGAGCTATTATCATTTATTAATTAGTCGTCGTTGGAGGATCAATGTTCTATTTATAGGTACAGCTAGACTTTAATTTTCTCTCGAATGTGAGTTTAAGTTATGGTGGAAAGATAGTGAATGGAAACAAGTTGAAGTATAAAGGGATAATAAAGTGGGCAAAGTGATGTTTAAGAAGCAAAGACAATATACCTTTCGCATGTCTTCCAATCGGTGCCGAGACAACATTTCAATTGCTGAGTTATATAATCTCACATATGGAGGTTGCATATAAAGAGTGCACAAGCATTATGAACTCGTTGAAGTCTTTGTCCGAATTTGATACTCGTGACGCTTAAGAGAAGTTATAGCAATCGAAATAAGGCATAATAAAATTTGTGATTAGCATTTTTTCCAACGAAGAAGGTAGTATATTTTTTTCTCAAATGTTTAAGGGAATCAGACATTGAATACATATTTTACAAGCTTCTCTTAAATGGACCTGTCAACTAAGATTTTAGTTGAGATATACACCGAGATTTTTCAAGGATAGTTTTAATAGAATATCAGTTTGATTTAGATTTACAGAAACTATCGATGAATAATCGACTTCTCAGGGTTTGTAATAATGTATGTTTCATTAGTCCTCATTGCTATAGAGTCAAGATCTACATTAAGTTATTTATTTGCATCGTCAAATAGTCCCGGCCTAGAATGTATTATATATAATTGTAAGTCATCAGCCTAGATATGGTATTTGTAATGTTTAATGCTGTCAGTGATATTGTTAACACATTAGTGACGGGCCACGGATATCTCCGTGTTTAAATGTCCAGCGCTAGACGACCGGCCATGGAGATTTCCATTTTTACGTTTTGTATAGTTTCCCCGCCTCTTCGCTTTTGAAGAAGGCATGCAATTTTGTTTTTTTTTCATTGTGAAATAAATTTAAGTTGTTTTTGTACCCATCTCTTCTCTTTTATGAAATTTCCATCTTTAGAGAAAGAGTTGTTTACAGTTTTAAGACAGACGGCTGGTGAAATATGGAATTTTAGTGCCGGTAGTTAGGCGATTATGGGATACGTATGTAACCTGTAAATGTATGTTGCAGAGGGAAAAAATTAGAAGAAACGCTATTTTAAGTTCTGGAGACGAATTTATATCTGTGGCATCATGTCTACCAGGATAATTATTATAATAGTATGGCTATAGCTGAATATTTGCTCGAAAGAAATACGAGAGTTTGTGGAACAATAAGGATTAACAGGGGCTTCAAAAATTATTTGTGGAAATAAACACAAACCAGGAAAAAGTGTATTTTGTAGAAAGGCAGAGTTTTGCTTCAAGCATGGAAAGATAAGAGAGACTTAGAATGGTTAGCACATAACATCAGGCAACAAGAGAGTGGGAGGAATACTTCAATATAACAAGTATGTGAACGGCGTAGACAGGGTTGCCCAGTACCTAACATATTACTGTATCCTTAGAAAAACAGTGAAATAGAGCAAGAAAGCTGTATTGTGGCTTCTGAATTGTGCACTCTTTAATGCTTTCAGGTCTATAAATTTCAAAATCCTAACAACAAAATGTCAAACAGAAGTTGTTTGCATGAAACTGCCTCTTGTTTGGCAGTCGTGAAATTAGGAACAGATGACAGGGAAGAGGAAGAAATACAGAGAGAAAAGGAAACCACTTCTAGGACACTAGGTCAAAACCCACCAGATAGGCTGTCAGGAGACATGAAGAAACATAAATTAACACCAATTGTGACTGGAAAGAAAAAAATACCCTGCAAAATTTGCCGCATTTGCAGTGAACACAAGAAAAGAAACTCGCTACATATGTTCCTTTTGCACTGTGCCTTTACATAAAGGAAAATGTTTCCTACCCTCAATTTCTACAAGAAGGTCTGGTGAGAACACTAATAAAGAATTGCTTATGTATTATTGTAATTGACTGTAAATATATTCATGTAAAAACCATACTGTACTAGCGCGGATTAAAATTTAAAAGTCCACCCCAATGAGAGAAATGCCCGGTCCAGCAGTGATGGGTGGAACGTACAGCTGTCGGTCACCAATGTGTTAATGTATATCAAAAATAAAATTCGACCTAATACTGAATCTTTTGTTACACCGCACTCTACTGGCCTCCATGAAGAGAAACGGTCATCTACAAGAACGCGCTGAGCTGCCGGAGTACATTTTATTTACAGTACCAATAACAAATTTAATTAATTATTTCACATGTAATATACATGTGTACATTCAAAGCATATGGCTTGTAGAATGCAGATTCCATCCAAAAATTGTTAAATACTTTCTCCTTATATTTTGCAATTATTTTAATTATGAAGAGTGTTCATTGCTCACGAGAAATCTAATTCATCGGAACACCTGGTTGCTCTCGCTTACATTTTATACCCACACATGCGTTTGGCATTCTCCTCCAATATTAAGTGCCTCCGTAGAAGCAACGAGACTGGGTAGCTCGGGGAGCAAGATTCGAGCGGGAGTGAATATATACTTGACCGACTGTAGTTTGTGGACTTATATTTCTTAATCAGAATTATCATAAAAATTATTAAGTTTCAATTCCCAATATATTTTTCTATATGTGCTAGAGAAGTACATTCCTCGTCCACCGTTGGGGTCTAGGGGTAAGCATCCCTGCCTCATATGCAGGCGGGCCGGTGCTTTCGGGAGTTTCTTCATCTGTAAGAAAAATGTCAGGAAACTTTAAGATCAAATGGATCTCGAACATCATCAGGCCATCATAATCATTACATATTAGTCAAGTTTAATATAGATTTTTTAACGAAATATTTTTTTATCTAGTCTCGGTAGAGGCCCAGGAATGAGGTGATTACTCGTTCGCCGAGTTCCTTCATGTTCTTATGTGTTGTCCATGTGTGATCAAAAATATAGATATATGATTCAAAATGTATAATTCCTCTCCCGTCAGGTCGTGCCACTGTAAAGTTTGGTTAGTGAAGGGTACCCTAAAGTACATATAAGATGAGTTGTTACAGTAAGATGAAGTACATAACTCCATAAATGTTAGATTATTGTTATTATTGTAAAATAGATGTATGAAATTAATTAAACTCTTTTTTTTTCAGATGATATACCTTATTTTGAGAGGTTGTTGCATCCTGTAGGAGGAGATGAATTGCGCATATTAGTAAATTCAGATTTACTGACATCCTGTGCATACAAATATAATAGAGACTATTTCGAACATGAATCAATTATTACATATGCAACTTATTGGATGAATTGTCAGTTTTCATATCGAAATAAAAATTAATTTCTTGTCTGAAGGTGAGTTTAATACATTCTCATTGTTCTACAATGAATGCACCATTAACATAAATATTCTATTTCCTTTCTACAGATAGCGGAACCCCTGCATATTTATAAGAAATTCGTTAATGAAATAACAGCGTACGATGCCGAAAGATGCCTCTTCGGTGTCTCAGGAGATTAAGAAGAAAGAATACAGCGAGGACTTCATTACTCTAAAATCTGGAGTTTCTTCTTATTTCTTTACGACAGAACTATTTAATATCCCGGAGGAGGAGAAGTTTCTGTATACTTAATTACAACAGAATATACAGACCTACGAATATTTTGCAACACAGGGACAAGTTAATAAAATTCTAGTAGTTACATTTCTTATCGAATATTCAAATATTATGATTTGTTTATTGTTACACTAGGCGTTGTGGTAGATAAAATAAATGTTGTGATTTTTATTTATACATGTTTTATTCCAGATGTTATCCGCTCGAAATAGGACAAGTTATAAATGTTTACACTTATAATCGTAACAAGTTACCATCAGGTGAATGTTCATCGTTTTATGAAAGGATTGTAATTAACGAATACTACTTTTATCAATACGGTGCAGCTGTGTTGAGAAACCATACTATAGACTCTGAAATTAATCCCAACTTGGAAGGCTGCAAGGTTTTCCTTAACGGTATGCTAAATGAACTTAATGCATATTCTTGAAACAAGAATATATTTAAAAATCGGAAAATATCACTACATAAAATATATATCACATTTATAGCAAATCCAAGAAACTTTATAAATTCGAATTACGGTGATATGTTCCAACGAAAGGTGAAGATTTGATTTGTTACTACATAATATCTTACTATTGGTTTTTGCATAAGTCTGAAGATTGTCCTACGTGGTCCATTATTTTGTGTGTATTTTCAAATTATCTTTCGGTTTGTATAGTATTAAATATTTTGTTTGCATTCATTATTATACAATATATGTCACGTAACATAAAAAATAAATATATTGCACATGGTGGCTTAATTTTGAAGGTTTACATTTAGAACATACGGATCCTAAACACATTATTTAAATGTTTATTATTGATTTCGTACATCTCAATGATGGATAAATCATATTTGAAGAGAAAAATTATACGCTCAGACCGGGACTTGAACCCGGGACCCTTGGTTCTCTAGACCAAGTGCTCTACCAACTGAGCTACCTGAGCAAGTACCGATCTAAACGCAAATCTTTCTCTATATACATTGTAATACTTGCTCAGGTAGCTCAGTTGGTAGAGCACTTGGTCTAGAGAACCAAGGGTCCCGGGTTCAAGTCCCGGTCTGAGCGTATAATTTTTCTCTTCGAACATTATTTAAAGATTATATACCTATCTTGGCTGATACGTTCTTTTCCAATAAACATAAACTTTAAATATTTTTATAATTTACCTGATCTAGTTAACCAGCAGCAGGTTGAAGAACATGAAGAACTATTTGAAGAAAACTCTGACATTATAATTGTAACTGTGATTTGAAAAAAAACTCTCCTTTTACGAAATTAATTTTTTCCACCTTCTTCTACTTTGAAGCTCGCCGTAACTAGTGAAAAAAAGAATTATCCTGCTTTTCATTCCACTCCGAATATATAATTACAGCTGACTGTTGTAGTGGTTTGAAGAGAATCCCAAATCCTCGACGTGACAAGTTATTGATCTCACCAATAGTCATCAATAGCGCTGCTGTTACAAAACTGCTGTCATTTTGTTAAATGGCTGATCCTTTGAAACTCATGACGGCAGTAGTAAATTTAAAGTTGAAAGAAAACGAAATAAGAGTGAATGGAAGAAAAATAAAATTGAACTTTATAGAAGGGAAGATACTGAGTATAGCTGTTAATGCAAGTGATAATAAGGTTGCATCTCGCAAAACAGGCAATTCTTGGTAAATTATCTGATGAAGGAATGAAGGAGCAAATAAATACACTGTCCTCTAAGAATACCCGATTCCGATTGAGGGTCTTTCCACTTTTCATCGGTTGCCCTTTTACCAGCCGGCTGCTGGCCCTTCACATCCACATGTGTCAATCACAGAGGTAGATGATCAACAGCCAGTGTAGGGGTGACATGTGGTTAGCATGTCGAGCCCCCCAGCCGTTATAGCTGGTTCCTCAACCTGGAGCCGCTACTTATTGTAGCTACCCAATTGCCTCACGATGCTGGGTGGGCACCGGTCCCATACTGGCCGAAATATCATGAGAAAATTTCTTCCCCCATGGAGACTCGAACCAGCGCAAGTCCCGTAGCTCTGCGCCAAGGCTTCCTACCTTAACCACTCGGCTACGTCGCCAAGATGCTTATTTCTATGGTCTTATATTTGAGAGTATTATTGTCAAAAGTCAAACAACAATAGTAGATGATTCCAAGCAGCGATAAACAACAATATATATCAAGTAAGTGGGTGTGATTAACAACGTATTTAAATATTTAATTCTTCCGACAATTTATTCTGAATTTGTATTAACTTAATTATTTTATTCGATGTTTTAGGTTAAACTTGGAGAATAAGAAACTGTATGCTGTAAAGGGTTTGCCAGATTATTTGGTATCTAACACCGAAATATAACAGACGATGCCATAACAGGTTCATGTCTAAATCGGATGAAGTGGAAGAACAAATTGACACTCACATATTCTCATTTCCCTACTGCGTTCAGCATTAATAGTTCAAGAGTAAAGCAGTGATAGTTACGTTCTGAATTGGATGTAATGCAAATGTATATGTAGTTTTTTAAAAACATCCTGAAACGTACTTGCTAAGAAAGGGTGGTGTTTATTCTAAGTATGTAGAGTACTTAGTAAAGCATGAATATTAGCTGCACTATTTTCAGGAATATTTCAATAACTTATTTGGTAAACCAAAAAGTGATATGCGGTTTATGTAAGGAGTATCGTGTCAAAATACGTACTGAAAAAATGAGATAGTTAAGAAACGTTTGGAAGATGTTTTGAAAACTCACAAATTAAAATCTGACAATTTTAAAAGGAAAATGTGAGAGATAACGGCATATCTTGAAACTCATGTAAATGAAGAGCCATATAGTAAAATATTCCTTTTCCACATCTTCCAGTCGATGAATTATTCTACAAATGATAGCTGTAGCTTCATAGATTTGCAATTACAAATCTGGGAAGTGATAAAACCTTAAATCCTTAATCATATTTACATGGCGAGAAAATACAGCAGAAAAGTGTTTGAATGAAATTCTATTTTGTTTAAATGTTTATGTTAAGAAGTATCTTCCTGAAGACTGCGAGAAGTTATTTTTATTTTCAGATTAATGCATTGGGCAGAACTATAATATGACCATGATGTAGTATTGTTATCATCCAGGAGTACGTCCACAGATTTTTTAAATTTACTCAGATGTTCCCTATCACAGGATACTCCTTCCTACCTTGCGACCAGAACTTAGCAACAATTGAAGAGAAGAAGAGAACAGTGGAGATTATTGAGAAGTACGAAGAGTGGGCAAAACAAATAAAGACAAAATTTTCGTATATTGCTTACAAACAGAGGAAGTTACTGATTCCCCAGCATTATTTAAAGAGCATTTCAAATATAGTTCAACAAATGAGAAAAGAGGTTTTGTGCTACAAAGTGCAAAATATTTAATTTGAATTGCTCCTACATGAATGAAGTTTCTGTTGACACAACTATGAGTGGAATTATGCCACAGTATTTCCTTATCTTGAAGCCTAATATGAAGCCTGTAATCCCTCATTAATAGACTTACAAGAGACCAACGAAAATTCAACAAAAAGAGACTTGATGATGTCAAGTTTCCGATAAAGTACTTACAACCTGATGCTGTCGACTCCGTTATGTCACTTTATCAATCTCATGAGCATATACTGAAGATGAAAATTATGATTATATAACAAAAAGCAAGTAGAATAACTTTGTAAGTAATGTTGAGTACAAGATTGTAGTTGAAATAGTAGTAGTTATAATATTTTAATAACATTTATTATTTTGGAGAAAATCTTATATTTATTCCAAATGGTGCGCTGTGAATGCAAGAACTTCTCAAGTGTACTCATTTTTACACCCATTAACTGTCCGAGAACAGACACAATTTTTGAAAATTAACTTTATTAATTTCCGAGTATTTCACAGATACTTCACAAATAATTTTATTTTAATGACGTATCTTGCTTCACTATTTATTTGGTCGTCCTGTTCGATCTACTCGCTGACAATTTGACTTAGAACGACTTCTCGTCTTCGTTCTTGAAGTCAACTCACTGGTTCACAACCCGGACACAACTAGCACGTCCAGTCCTTGTAAGTGCCTAAATATGAGAAGATAAGAACATTCAGAATATCCAGTAGAAACTTTTCCCAAGTGGAAGATTCTCTAGTTAGATAGTCAGATGTCTTAGAATAGATTAATCTAGAAATCGTTTCTCTAGAAAGCACGTCTAGAGAGATCTATTTCCGTCCCCACACGACCCAATCCAAGTCATGTTAGCTTAAAATGCATTCTGCTGCCGCCCGAGAAATTTGAGCAATGTATAATAAATGAATCAAAATATATACACCCTGTTTTATAGTATATTACGATGCGAGGTTGGGAAGTGGATTCTACAGGACAGAGGAAAAAGTTTAAAAACCGAGCGATAGCGAGGTTTTTAATTTCCGAGATTCTGTAAAACAATTCACAAACGTGCACTGTACATTATTTTTTGCGCGATGGTGTTATAAAAATAATAAATAATAGTAAAATAATAACATCTTTCTAGAAAATATCTGCGTTCATTATAAACAATTGACTATCGTTAACAGTGTGAGCAATTTTTAATAGTTGAAACAGCAGGAAGATCTGAGACCAATTTAGCGATAAAATGGCGGCGAGTTCGTATATATTGTTTTGTATTATTTCAAATAAAGTTCATTTTATATAATATGCAGTGATATGTTTTGTATAATATATATTAACACTACCGTTTAGATATTTGTTGCATATTCATTGTATGTAGTATACAGAGAGGGCAGTGGTTTTACTTCCCACACGCGTATTTGTAATATGTAATATTACAGTACAGTTATTTTATTACAGTATAGTTATTTAGGTTGGCAACCCCCAAATGTTGGAAGTTGAACTTTCGATCAACGTCGCCATTGCTCTAAATACAACAAAACGCATTATCGCGCAAAAAAATATTTTCTTGTAGCATTTTGTAGGTTTTTACTTTGCCCGATAATTTTCTAGTTAATTTTTCTGTATGGCTGTAATATTTGATGACATCGATGCATTTTTATTTTCATTATTGAATTGCACAACCTTTAACAAGTTATGATGTGGTTTTCGTAGCAGTTTTTCTACCCATACGTTGGTTCCTTTTTATATCCAGTAAAAGTAGGACTTTATTAGCGAAAAGAACATAAAACAAAACATAATAATGTGTAAATTGATCGCACATGCAGCAAGCAGTATGTGTTTTTGACAGTCCATATCGATACATCAACGTCTAGTAATAAACTAAACGTAATATTAAATGCAATTATATCACAAATTAAACAGTTATAGTAAGTAGTAAAGTTATTAATTTGTATAATAATGATAATAATTGCAGATTTATGTTCATATTTCATATTCATTCTCGAATGAGCGATGCTCCTATTTTCTTCGTCTTTTCAAGAAATCAATCCACGTTAAACAAATGTTCTGTGTTTATCATTAATTTGTACCATGCCAATCTATCATGATTTGAACCTCCCGGCAACAACTGATCCATCCAATATATCATATACTCGTATGTTTTACAATTCCATAGCATAAATATATTTTGTCATTAGGACATCCGCACACTGCATATATTCGCGTATCGAAATATACAGCAATTATGAGAAATCTCCATAGCCTTTGCAATTTCAGATATCTTCGTAAACACAGTGAACATTTTCTCATACAATCTACAATGATATCCTGTGATATATATATCCAAATACCTCCTCCTATTTTTTTCCAAACATACTTACGATTTTCACTCTTCCCCAACCTATCCCAATGTTTTTGAGTTCCCTCCTAACTTCGTTCTGCCAGAATTTCGGATGTACGTTCCTATTTATAGACGACCAATGCAAATGGAAGTAGGCCTTCTAAGAATTAATACCCATGGACAGTTCAGAGGTTATTCAAGTGGATTCACAAATATCTAAATACTGGATACGAATATGATGTAACTATAAACAAATTACGAGCGTTAAGAATTTTCTATAGAAGTGTACGTCCGTCTACAGTAATGCAGAAAGTGAGCTCTTCAGAAAGGATTACTAGAAATAAAATTGAATTTAAAACTTTTCTTTAATTTTTTTATTATTTATTAATTTTTGAGTTTAGTTTAAGATAGGCAGGGATAAGCTTGGTAATCCTGAGATTATATATGACTTGCATCTTTTTACATATTCCAGTCCTAGAAAATGTTTCAACAACACCATGAAGCAACACTTATATTATTTAATTATCATAGGCAATTTCAAAATATTACCAAACCCATTCCGATAAGAGGTGACAATTTCCTCTCATCCAATACTCTTTTTTATGTCATATAACATTAGGAGAGCAAAACTGCATATATTTTCAAAAAACGTGATAAAAGCAAGAATATGTTTGACATGACAAATAGATCAATAAAAATGTTAAAGGTCATTTGTAATAAATTTTTATTTCTAGCTAATACGCGAAGTGCGCTGCAACGTCTAAATAAATTAAATGTGTTTTTATATTTAGCCGAAGAAGTAAAAAGAAAAATAATTATAAATTTATATCGTTATCATTTTTAGATATCCGTACTGATTACCTGATGATACGCAGGAATCTACTTACCCCGATTTTTATGGCACCAATCAGATGAAAGACAGAAAATGGTTATTGTGAGCTATCAGTAAAAGACACATATATGCTGCCGCGGACATATTTGTAGATTTTCCTGAGATGTGTACAATGATTTCATGTATTTGTCATGTTCAGGCAGCATAAGCTATTTAAGCGTCCTAAAGGCTACGTTTTTAGTGCACTGATGCATTTTTTATTATCTCCGGCCCTAAATTACGTAGGGTAATATGTTATACACGTCAAGTGTCCCAGGAAAAATCTCTAAATGATAAAAAAACACATTCAAATTGGTCAAGTAGTTTTCGAGTCCATAAAGGACAAAGAGATATAAAATCAGAGTAAGTTAAGGTTTTCATCAGAACATAAATATTAAGCTGATGTTACAGAGACAATGACTACAATAGTATGGAATTTCTTTGCGGTACAGAAGAAGTACTCAGATATATATTTTCCAACAGAACCGTATGAGAATCTCTTACCAGCGAAACCTGCAAGATAAATTATATGAAAATGTTAATTATATAATTCTTTACCTGGTAAGTCAGTCGTCCTCAACTAAGTTATTAAACTTCAAGTTATTCTAATATGGAGGCCTTTTAAAAACAATGTTTCATCTTCTGCGTTCTAACAGGTATTGGAACTGTTCAGTTCCAGATAAAACGCAGAAGATGAAACATTGTTTTCGAAAGGCCTCCATATTAGAATAGCTTGAAAAAGTTTAATAACTTAGTTGAGGACGACTGACTTACCAGGTGAAAATTATATAATTAACATCTTATTACATAACCTCAACGGTGCTTTAACATGAATTTCAAAATTGTTGATGAAAACGTTGTGCAAATATTTAAAGAAAATCTTAAGATCCGATTTAAAAATGAATGCTGTTCATAATGCTATACAGATAATTCCGTTTTGAGGGTAGATCAGAAGATGATCATGAAAGGAGACTATCATATGGATTCGTCATAGCATCATAGACTATAGTATGGCATTAAAATAAACACAGAATGTATGTGCATATATAATGATACAGTAAGATGGTGGATGGTGTATCATGTGCTGTACTTAATACTGAAGTCATTAGCAGATTTTAATTGGAAATCGCCGGCAGAGTTGTTGAACAGGTCATGTGTTTTAATGTTCATAGATAATAATATATAACAATATACTATTTTCATTGGTGAAATCAAGACCACTGCTTTGATGCAGCATTCAATCCAGTGATAAGATGTTTGGTATGAGGAATTGGGTGGATTGTGATTGTCTCACATTGTATCATGCAACCTTGCACTGAATATTAAGACATAAGGGGGAAGGGGATTAACATTCCAGTATGATATCGATCTGACTAATAAAAATATTACACTATAGTTACATGTCAGGATGTAATACAGAGACTGTCCAGGGTATCTGGTTGTTTGAAAGATGTTGTGTGAATGAAAGAAATACCTTAAAATTGAAAGTAAAATAAACTTTTACAATAGCACAGTAAAACCAGTGATGGCACGAGGTGATGAATCTCAGGTAAGGACAAAAAGGCACATAAGACTATGAATACAGCTAACTGAATACGCTATAAACCATAGTAAGTGAAACCAAATTAAACTGAATGAGAAACGAAGGTGTGTGACAACAATGCAATATAATGAATGTCAAAAATTATACGAACTTTAAAAAGAGAGTGAAAGTCTCATATGGTTAGAGATAATAATACTGCTTAACTATAAGAGTTGGATATTTCTATCCAAGGGTCAAATGAGATATCGCCAGATTGAAAAAAAAAAGTTGGAAAATGGGACAGATTTTAACTTAAAATTGATAATTTCCTGTATGATGATAAACAGGTCACGAGATTAATTCAATTAATAATAAGAGGAAGATGCGATATTATAAATTATTGAACTATTTCCAAACACGTAAATCGTTAATTCAGCTTAGAAAAATATCACATAAAGTGACACCATAAATATATATTTAACAATTGCTTTAAATAATTTTATAATATTGTAGCTTTTTTGAAAACCACGCAGACTGCTACCATTTGTGGGCAAGAAAACCACGCTAATGCTATCATTAATCCGGGATCGGGTTTTGTAATTGCTATCTCTATTAACGTGGATCTGCTTTCCTGCACGGTTATCTATCACGAAGTTGCTTGCCTTGGGCCCATAGAAGGCAGCAATTGATTCATCTTTCTCTCTCAAATATATAGACATAAATAGTTAATGATTCTCAAACACATAGAGTGAGTGAAAAAGATAATAATTGTCATTCCAGAAAGCTAAACAGCATAATAGCAAGGGAGCTGGAAATGATTTCCTACTTGAGTGAATTTCCGTCTAGGATTGAGAACAACTATGTGCAGATCAATAAAGCAGCAGATAAATAAAAGATGACCTTTAATATAAACAAGTTGTCTGAATTAAAAACAAACGAAAAAGGACTTTGATCATTCAGAGAGCAACACAAAATATAAACAAATAAATAACAATATTCTTACAATGGAAAAATACACACCATACCTCACGCTACACTCATACTTGCGTCCGAATCAGGGACCACTTCTTCCCTGGTCTGCCGGACCAACTAAAGCACGCCGCTTCTCGGCTTCAGATCAGCTTGTCCATTAGAGCTTGATTCGCATCGCGGACTGGATGCCGATTCAATCTTTGAATCTGCTCAAAGAACTAAACGATGACTGCTTGAAAATTGAATGAATGAATGATAATGTTCTGCCCGTGCACCACGTATATGAAGGTTCCGAAGTAGAGGGGAGATGCGCCGTAGACACCGCGCGACAGGAAGGGTAAAGAGGGGAGAGTGGGGGTAACTACAAGGAGAAAAGGATATTGGCATAGTTCATAAATATTCCAGTGTAGGGAGGAGAACGACGTTACAATAATGAGCCGAAAAACACACTTTCGGTTCAATATACACAAATATAGTTAAGAAAAAAAGAAGAGAAAAAACTTCATTTGTAAAATTTACTTCCCTGCAATTGAGGCCTTCACGCATTGGGCAACTGAATTATCTATAATTATTGAACATCAATATGCGATGTAAATACATTTAAAAAACTAGTGCAATTTAAAATAAAAATTACATTATAAACAGCATGCCAATTAATTCCTCATTACGTTTAAGTTATTAAAGGGTAATTTAGTATTGAATATTAATTATTATACTTTAATATAAAAATAATGGGGATTCGTGTTAAAAAGATCTTTGCGTCAGACATAATTCTAATATTACTTATTGTAACTAGCTGTTTATTTATTACATAAATAATGGAGTAGGTATTAAAAATAAATTAGTGTCGTTCTCTAATTATTATTGCTGTGGTATTTATTTAATGTGCTAATGCAATGCAATGCTACATTTTAATATTGTAATCCGCGAGGTACAAAAGTGGGAAGGTGTATTCTTTTGAAGTTCCTGCAATCTTACAAATTTAAGTTTGTGTACAGTAAATTGAGTGTATATAAAGTAATATCTTGCAATCATAAATTAATATTCAGAATAGATTATGCAACAAGTTACTTCGGTAATTATTAACTTTTAGAATATGAAATTTTTTATTTTTAGATACTTGAACCTAAACATATAAATGTTCCCTGAAGACGTTACTGGCGTCTCGAAGGGTAAGATACCTGATGGAGCTGCCATCTACGACTCGATTTCAAGCCGTCTGCTGTATTAACCGCAACAGAAGGGGTACCTCTACCGCTCTGCTGACCGTGGAGGATTTTCTTCTTATTACCCCGGAGATCGGACTTCACATTTGTCCCCTGAAGAATAGGTGCCTCTTCCGCGTAGTTGTACTATCCGTTGAGGTCATTACCCGTATCCCTGGGCAGGGGTTCTCGTTATACCCCGAGAGACTGGGTCCTTGACAGAACTTTGTCACTAGTAATTACTGTTCACCCCCGCGACGAGAACGTATCTGTCAAGAGTTACCCAACTGAATATAGTTACAGCATTTGCCCCCTACTGGCGTTGGGCCGGGTTAATAGCCTTGCATATTTCCAGGCCTAAGGCTTGAAGATGGATAGACCAATTCTAACATGAGATCAAAACACACCAGCAGATCTAATACTTGATGCTGATGATGATCATGATTATATTAGTTTTATAATACTAGAAGTGTGAAAATATGTTGGCCTTGTACTTTGTTGAGGCATAGATGCAGCTTTTTTATTTTGCTGAATGCAGGCCAATGTTTTTTCTTTGCAAAGCTAAATTCAGGTTAAATAAACGTTGTCAATATAACAAGTAATATCATAACAAACGTATAACTTCGTTCTACAATAATTCCACGGCGATTCCAGAGGAATGATGTTTTTATCGAGTTTCTCCCGGGATACTACTGTTTCCATAATTTCATTCCACTATCAATCGACAAAGTCCTTCCCTCCCTTTCGTGTCATTCATGTTTCATTCATTCATTTCAAATCACCCTTCAGCTTATCACTTGTTAGCAAAACTAGTTTGGTTGGTACCCGCAGGTGTTGAAAATATGTGATTGCGGGAATCCAGTAGGTACTCACCAAGGTATTGAGTCAGGCTTCAGAGTCTGAACAATAAAAACGTGCAGAAATGGCCAACGGGAGTTCCTCTTCGCGGCTTCTGACTCAACATCAAAATCATGGTATGGATGATGGGAGTTGAAACTGGTGTGTTGGACCTGGAAGATCACCTATAACTGACATAACGCTGAAAAGTGGGGTCTCATTCGATTTATTTCGACTGACACGGAGATCAGAAAAGTTTGCCCTCCCGGTCTGAATATAAAACTGAACTAAACAATATTTCCACATCATCAGTCATATTAAAATGTATTGGAACATTAAGAAGTTAGTTGCAAATTTTGCGATACCTTATTCTTAACTAATACCATTGTGCTGTGTTAATATATTATAATACATAGGCATAACACATTTTAAGTGACATAAAATTTATGTTACAAACACATGTGCTGAATATTGAGAATTGTTTCACAATATATTTCTGGTTCTTACAAGTATGATATGTAACATAGTATTGTTTTATTCTGTCCTAAAATCCATGACCGAAGTCACATACCACAGAGGACAATTGTTTAAAGCGTGATACTTCTTAATCCGAATCCCAATACAAAAGAGCACGTTTCTATAATGTTTTAAATTATGAACGAATTTCTGTATTTAATCAATCAAAAAAAAACTAAATTATCATAATAAAACAGAACACACTGAATTAAAGAAATTTAACATTCTTTTTCAGATATTGATTATCATTTTGATAGGATGTTGCATCCTATCAGTATGTCAATTGCATACAGAAGGAAACTCAGGTTTACTGGTACCTTGTGCACTAAAAGCAACCAGAGCATATTTCCAGCCAGAAGGCACTATAATATTAGCAACGCAAGCTTGTGAAACTGTCCAGTTTCCGTTTCTAAACCAAAGTGAAGTTATGACTGAAGATGAATTTAATATTTCCATAAGTATCCAAGATGAATGCGTCATCAACAAAACCATTTACGTCTTAGACATAGAGCGCAATATGGAAATTCATCAGAATTTGCTTAAAGAATGGAGATCCTATGAAGTCGAAAATTGTCGGTCAAATTTCACAGATTTAGAAAAAGTAATGCTGCGAGAACTTCATTACTCAAACAGCTGGAGTGTATTGACATTTCCTTATAACAGAACATTTGAGTATCCTGGAAGGGGTGACATTTCTGGATACTTAATTACCTTCAGAATATCGGAATATTACGAAATGGAAGATCATATATATCGGTTTCTTACAGCATTATTTCAGTACCGAATGTTAAAACTTTCTACTTTTTTTCTATTTTTAGTAAGTGGTGAGACAGACAGATTCAATGTAAACAGTTGTGCAATTTCATGTTCTCGATGTTATCATTCTCGTTTACGACGAGTCAAATGAAGTTGTTAATTTTTACACGTTTAATCCTTACAAGTTGCCCTCAGGTAAATGTGGATTAATTTATGAAAGTATTTTAATAAACGAATGCTATTTTGATGAAAACTACATCGTTATGCTGAGAAATCTCACCACAGAGTTTGAAATTATCCCAAATTTAGAAGGTTGCAGTGTCTTTCTTTACGGTACATTAAGTGATCCTCTTACAATTGAGAACGATGCAGGTGATCCTGTTGTAATTTCAAACAAAAGCGTGGTTTTTATACTTTTTAAATATGTTCTAGATGTAATGAAAATGTCACTTCATAAAAATAGAGTGCCTATGCAGGAAACTGATCGACTTTTAAAGCTTGATCTTAATGCTGAAATTTACGATACGAAAGGTTGACCGTTACTACACAACAACTTTCTATTGGTTTTTGTATAATTCTGAAGCTTATTCTCATGGTCGACCATTTTGTGCGTATTTTCAAATTATCTCTGGCTTTGTATACTTTTTACTCTTTTCTTTACCGCAATTTTTCTACAATATGTATCACGCAATATTAAACATAATCCTCCATCGTGGCTTAATTTAGTAAGTATACAACTAGGTATAGGAATTCGAGAACCCAAAGCACTTTATTGGAGGTTTATATTCCTAGCCTGGCTGATATATTCTTTATCACTAAATACAATATTTCAATGCTTTTTTACCAGTTATCTGGTAGACCCACTTTATCAGCATCAGATTGATACATTTGAGGAAATCGTTGAACAAAACTACGAACTGATATTTACAGAAGACAATTTTGTTTTCATTGATAGCGAGTTTAATACAACGTCTTACATGAAATGGATTTCAAATGAGGAAAGTAGTTTGTTGTATTTACATAACGGCGTGAGGAGAGCATTGTACATTCCTCAAAACTCAGTCACTTACTTTTACAACAAAATATGTGACGGGAACATTAGAAATAAATTGCACATAATTACCACTTACCAAAAACAATATAATTTAATTGTCGAATTCACAAACAAACATTTTGAAAAAAGATGTTGTGTGTTGTTGAATCGCTTGATTGAATCAGGATTTCCTGAAAAATTTTCTAATGATATCTTGTACCCTAAAGGTATGCCACTAACTTCTAAAACATTATCAGATCTGGTTGGCTATTTTTATCCCTTTTCAATTATACACATGAAATCAGCACTTTTTTTCTATTTCATAGGATTGGGTGCGAGTATTTTAATATTTTTAATAGAAGTTATTTACATAGCCCACCTCTATAGAAAAGGGGTAGTATTGCTGCCTCGATTCCCGTCGGGAAAACTTTCCTATGTGAAGTTTTTTTTCTCAAAATGTCTTCACGTGTAAGGACCGAGTAGTGTGGGGAGACGTAAACATGCCTATAAGTGGTAAATTCATCTAAGCTGGGATTTATGGTATATTTTTAGAAGCGCTAATTAAATTCAAAACTATGCGAGTACATAAAAGGAAACATTGTTTATAAATAATAACATTAATGGTATAATATGTTTTTTTTTTGGTTTCTTTTCCCTCTGTATTCATAAAATTGTTCCTTATACATATGAAATGTAATGAAAACAGTGATAAATTTAGTTTCCAACCACAATATCATATGATTTACTTTATATCCATCCATAGAAATTCTGTCCGAGGGTAGGTATTTCACTGCAATCATAGCATATTCATGCTATGCATTGCAGCTTTACTAGGGAATTATATGTGTGGTAGCTTCCCGTTGCTTGCCACACCGGTGAAGGATGATGATAATGATAAGGATGATAATGGCTGGATGACTTTTGGGGACCGTTGGGCCATACATGTCCTGACATTTGTCTTACAGGTGAGGGAAACCCCCGAAATCAATCTCACCTAGGAGCCTGTCCCGACCGGGAATCGAACCCGGGCCCGCTGCGTGACAAGTCAACACGCTACCACGAGACCACAGAGGTGGACGTATTTTATACTAGAAAATTACCCTACGTTGCCCGGATATTGATTTATTCCGATCTTCTTCTTCTTCTCCTTTTTGTTATTAACAACCGTTTCTCGCTACCTAGGGATACTAGAGTTCAAACTTGGGCTTTGCTGGCATCTGCAACTTCACCGATGAAAATGGTGACCCAGAAATCTATGCATTTTACGCTCATATCGGTATTTTATTTTTAACCATTCCTAACCCCTTACCTCTCTTAGTGACGCTAGAGTTTAAACGTGTGCTTAAATATCATCCATTAAGTCTCAAATCAGCTACCGACTCAGAAAGATATGATCCAACACTAATCTCAGTCACTATTTATATTTTATTTCTCATCAATTTTCATTCCCTCAACCCTATTAGTGGTAGCAGGGTTCACTCTTAGATTTACATATAATCGAGAAAGTCACTAATCACAAGTCTATCACAAAAACGATGAATTCGACATTTAACGCGGTCGTTTTCCACTTATATTATATTTAAACCATTATACACTGATCCAGAATGCGAAAAAATCGGTAAAAATTCAATGTCACTATTTGGGCCGCATATCAATCGACATTGTTTATTGGTTATTCTTGAAGTAACTCAAGTTTATCCTGCTTGGTTCACTCAATTGTCGAATCACAATTGGTAATCTCTATTCTTGATAGAGTTCGGCCGTCCAAGCTCTTAATCGGTCCTGCTATAGTGGACTGTATTAATGTAATCATTTTACTAAGAAACGAACTCTGACATTTATTAAACATACAACTTTATATGTTAAATACGTAGAATGTGTATTCCTACTTTACACAAAGTAAGCTGTAAGATGAAGCTCCAATAATTCCACAATATAGAAGGCCGCAAAGACACTAATTCTTCTAGCACAACAATGTACTAATGTTCCCCTTCATGTCTTAATATTCAGTGCAAGGTTGCATGATATAATGCGAGACAATATTACCATACGCAAAGCCTCATACCATACAACTTATCACTGGATTCAATGAAGTAACTAAGCAGTGTTCCTGATTTGACCAATGAAAATTGGTTGTAGTTATAACTTATTATCCATAAGCATTATGACACATCTGTTGAACAATTCTATCGGCGATTTCCAATTAAAATCCGCTAAAGACTTCAGAATTAAATGCAGCACATGAGACTCCAACAACTTACTGTGTCATTATGTATGCACGTACATATTGTGTTCTTGTTATTGCCATTTTGTATTCAATTATGGCATGAAAAGTAAGGTGCCAAATATGCAATTGTTAAAAGTGAGCTATGTTCAAGCTCAAATAACGTCAATTACGTCATCTCAAGTGTTGTTTTCTTTAGTACCATTGAAAGAACACATCTTTATCTACTAGAACCAGCTTATTTCATTTTTGGGCCCATTCAATTATATCATGAAAAGTAAGGTGCCAAATATTCAATTGTTAAAAGTGAGCTATGATCAAGCTGACTTGAAATATACTGTTCAAAATTTTCTATAGGGCCTTTTGGGTTTTTTACAAGTGCCTGAACCCTAGGCGTACCGATAAATTGAAATTTGGGCCCTTCTGAATGGCTATTATTACAACTGGAAATTATGTCTGCACTATTTAGGCCTATGCCATTAACATGGCTACCTGATCTCCCTTCCAGCTCTACAACTTCCTCAAACTTCACTAATATTATTACTTGCGTCGTCAGTTGATCCTTTTATTGAAACATTACTGAAAAAAACTTGCATCTAACTAACTAACTCACTGTCACCATTGAAACCGTAGGTTCATAAAGCTCTCCACACATCCCTATCCTGAGCTAATGTTTTCCAATCATTGCCTGTATAATCTACTTGCTACAAATCATGATTAATGTTATTATCACCTCATTCATGGTCTGGGCTTTTTCCCCCTGGTTTTCCTACAATAAGGTTCCAAGCACGCATTTCATCCCCATGAAAAAACTTGCATCACTGTAATTCATTTCATAATCAGAAATATTTTCAATTACATCGAAATCGATAGATTATCTTAGAACACGCTATTTTTCCTAGTCGACATCATGCATTCCAAACACTATATAATATGAAACTTTAACTAATCGGACTCTGACAACACATAATGATAAACTGTTGAAAACTGAAAAAAAGATGTTTCACAATACCTTACAACAAATAAAGTAAGGGGGAAAACAGGTAAAGTCATTCTACCCCTCCACAAGCTACATAGTTTTGGTCTGGACTTAGGAGGAACTCCCTGACGTAATATTCCGTCATTGCCACTGTGAGTGGTAGCGGTGGAAAATTGAAGCGTCACTTGATTAAGTCGCATTATTTGACAGTGTGGTGGACAACAAGCAATTTCTCATTAAGTTCAAGCTTACTTTTCATGCCATAATTAAATGGGCTCAAAAATGAAATAACTTGATTGTAGCAGATAAAGATGTGCTCTTTCTAATTGTACTAAACAAAATAACATTTGAGATGACGTAATTCACGTTATTTGAGCTTGAACATAGCTCACTTTTAACAATTGCATATTTGGCACTTTACTTTTCAAGCCATAATTGAATGGGCTCAAAAATCAAATAAGTTGATTCTAGTAGATGAAGATGTGCCCTTTCTAATGGTACTAAAGAAAAGAACATTTGAGATGACGTATTTCATGTTATTTGAGCTTGAACATAGCTCACGTTTAACAACTGCATATGTTTATGATCTAGTATAATTCTAGATAAGTGGCTATGAATAAATATATTTTGGCTATGCACTGTCTCAACTACCATTAACAAATGTACCAAATATTAGTCTCCGTTTGTTTATTGTTCTTGAGATATTTGGCCCTAAAGAAGGACTAAAATTTGATATGACAGATTTTGTTAGGCACTTTGATCCACGCTGGTGACTCCTTTCGTCGGACTACGTTTTCTTGGATTTAGGATACAAAGTTGTGCAAGACATAGAAATAAGCGGTCCCTACTTTAATTTGCCTTGTAGTAACAAAGAATTGAAAACTGAATGTTGTTTGGTTTCTTGATATATTCATCCAACAGGCCTCCATAAAAAAGGTCATAGTTTCCCATACACTTGATATTATGATTTGAAATTTTGCAGAGGTTCATTTCTTAAGAAGTACCATATCTACATCAAGTTTCAGCCAAATTGAACATGTTGAGCGTGGGGCACTAGACCACTTAGGATGGAATGACACAATAGGGACTTTATTTCACATTTTTCACTAGGGTGCTTTTTAGGGGTGAAGGGGTTGAGTATTGCCACTCCCTTATAGCCTATGTTCACTCCGGGAATCTTATAAACATTTTGCAAAAAGAAACCATCCAAATCGGATCAACGGTATGGCCGCGCATAGAACACGAACAAACAAAGAAGAAAACAAACAAACAAACATTGATTCTTATATATAAGATAAAGAATTAAGTAATAAATATTTAGAGGTTTTCATCAGAATATAAATATTAAGTTGATGTTGCAGAAACAGGGGCTACAATAGTACGGAATTTATTTGCGGTACAAATTAAGTACTCAGATATTTTTATTCCAACAGAACCATATGAGAATCTTTTACCTGCGAAACCTGCAAAGATAAATTATATGAAAATACTGTGCAAATATTTAAAAAAATCGATTTAAAAATTAATTCTATACAGATAATTCCTTTTTGAGGTCAGAACAGAAGATGATCATGAAAGAAGACTACAACATGTATTTGTCATAGCATCAGAGAATATAGTATGGCATTAACAATAACACAATATGTATGTGCAAGTATAATTACGCAGTAAGATGTTGTTGGAGACTCGTGTGCTGCATTTAATTCTTAAGTCATTAGCGGATGCTAATTGTAAATCGCCGGAAGAATTGTTCAACAGATCGTGTGTCATAATGCTAATGGATAATAAGTTATAACTACAACCTATGTTCATTAGTCAAATCAAGACCACTGCTTAGTTACTTCATTAAATCCAGTGATAAATTGTATGGTATGAGGATTTGGGTGTGGTGATAATGTCTCGCGTTGCATCATGCAACATTGCACTGACTATTAAGACATTAGGGGGGGGGAAGGGATTAACATTACAGTATGACCTTGATCCGACTAATCAGAATATTGCACTATAGTTACATGTCAGGATGTAACAGAGAGACCGTCCAGAATATCTGGTTGTTTGAAAGATGTTGTATGTGGAAAGTAAAATAAATATTTATAAGAACATAGTAAAACCAGTGATGGCACGAGCTGACGAAACTCATGTAAGGAAAAATAGGCACATCAGATTATGAATGCAGCTGACTGAATATGTTACAAACCATAGTAGTAGTAGTAGCACTTTATTAGACAAAAAGTAAGATATTTATAATATTATTTACAAATATGGGTCGCACGGGCAGTAAGCCGTACGTGCTGTTGACAGTCCGTTACAATAAAGTAATAATTAGTACTAGTGTAAAGAGAAATAAACAAAAAAAAGCAATAACATTACAATTACATAAAGAAAACACAATAATATTACAATTAAATAATAACACAATAGCATTATACATTAAAAAACAATAACATTACAATTACATAAAGAAAACACAATAATATTACAATTAAATAATAACACAATAGCATTATACATTAAAAAACAATAACATTACAATTACATAAAGAAAACACAATAATATTACAATTAAATAATAACACAATAGCATTATGCACTAATTAATTTATATATAATTATTAAGAATTTATGGTATTGCATTTTGATAACATATATTTATTCATGAATGAGTGTTGTTCTTATTTTCCGCGTTTTGTCAAGAAATTTACCCAAGTTTATCCAATTTTCTGGATTTACCAATAACTCGTAGCATGCCAATCTTTCCCGATTTGAATTTAGAAATCTTTCCGGTAATAACTGACGTCTAGACAAACCATAATAACTAAAAACCACACAAAACAGAACAAGAAACGAAAATGTGAGACAGCAATGCAATATAATGTTCGTCAAAAAGTATACGAAATTTAAAAAGAGAGTGGGACGTTCATATGATTACAGTTAAAAATACTGCTTAACTATAAGGGTTTTAGATTTATATCAAAGGGGGCAAAAGACATATCGCCACACTGAAAAAAAGGGAAAGTAGCACTGATGTGAACTCATAGGAAATAATTTCCTGTTTGATGATAAACAGGCCAGGGGATTAATTACATTAACAATAAGAGGAAGATGCGATACTACAATTTACTGAGATATAACCAAACACATAAATCGTTAATGCAGTTTAGAAAAATATCACATAATGTGACTCCGTGGATATACAAGGTGATTCGAAAGGTCGTGCACAAATTTCAGGAGCTTATGGAGGAGTTAAAATACAACAAATTTGATTAATAATTTATGGTCTGGAAAGTAACCCTGGGTCAGTACAAGCATGCGAAAGTCAGAAACTACAATGCGGTTCGTAGCTTACTTTTCAGAGACGTACTGGTTCGATACACTACTGTATCAAGTTATGCAGACGCTGTGTTGTCATACAGTTCAGTGCAGTAAAGCACTTGTGTACTATTATGTTCACATATGATAATCATTCTTGCGCTCTGTAGATTACTTTCATTTCAGTATGATATATGCAGTGTACTGTAAAGGTCCAATACAGTACTTCTTTGAAGGAAATTGCGTTTTGTTTTATTTTTGCTAAATGGAATGCACGTTATCAGAACTTCGAGACTTACATTTCGTTACGGAAAGCGAATTTTGATGCACGCGAAGCTCAACGACTGCACTGCGAAAATATTGGAAAAGACGTCAAACCACAACTTCCAAAGTTTCACAACTATCATCACCGGCTTGGGGAGACAGGTTCGTTGCGTTCATTGCATCATGTAGATCGGCAGCATACGTCTCGAATAGTTGCTATAGAAGAGGAACTACTTTCTCACGTGGAAAAGCATCTACAAGCACGCGTGCCATCGCTCAAACATGGGAATTTCCCAAAATAGTGCTATGAGTGTAATGTATGATAACCAGCTGCGCTCATATGATCCACAGAAAGTTCAGGATTTGAATGTGGATAATTTTACATGACGAATTCAATTTTGTGTACAATCTCCATGCCGCATTCCAACACCAACAACAACACAGATTTTCAGTTATTGTATGGGCCGGTATTATTTGTGATCACATAATCGGCCTAACTCGTGACACCAACCTTAAATGGAGTGAAGTACAGGGTATTCGTCCAAGAAGTTTTTACCGAAATGTTAGAGGATGTAACACTTATTGTGCGTCGTCAGATGTGGTTGCAATTAGACGGAGCACCAGCATACTTCACTCTTCATGTGCGTAAACTACTCAATGACACTTATCCCGCACGCTGGAACACATGGGATGGTCCAATTGCATGGTCACCCCGGTCCCCTTATCTGAAGCCTCTTGAGTATTTCTTCTAGGGTATATCAAAAGCCTCGTGTACGACAAACCATTTCCCAACCAAGATGAACTTCACGCCCGAATACTTGTAGCTACTGATGAGAATGGTGAGGTGCTTGATTTATTTGCAGAGTGCGCCAGAACTTTCTACGATGATGCTGTTGGTATTCAATTCGATGGTAGGAAATTTGAAAACCTAGAGTTGTAAAATTAAATTGGTTAATAAAGTAAGATTTGCCTAAGTGTGTGCACAAAATCATTTCTTGTCTATCCTTACATTCCCAGGCTTGTATTTATCCATGATTACTTTCCAGTCCATAAGTTAATAATCAGCATTTGTTGTATTTCAACCCCTTTATAAGCTCCTGACACTTTTGAACAACCTTTTGAATTACCCTGAATATTTAACAGTTACTTAAACATTATAATGTACTTAAATAAAATTAAGAAAAGAGAAGAGAAAAAACTTATTTTGTAAAATTTACTTTCATGGAATTGAGGCCTTCAAGCATTGGGCAACTCAATTATTTATAATTATATGAATATCTATATGCCATGTAAATAAATTTATAAAAATAAACCTAGTGCAATATTAAATAAAAATTACATTAAAAGCAACATGCCATTTATTTCCCCATTACGTTAAGTAATTGAAGAGTAATCTTGTATTGAATATTCATTATTATATTTTAATAGACATGTAATGGGGAATCCTAGTACAAAGATATTTGCGTCAAGCATAATACTACTATTAGTTATTTTAACTAAAAATTTATTTAATACATAAATAATGGAGAAGGGCATCAAAAAGAAATTTGCGTCAATATCTAGTTATTATTGTTATAGTAATTTATTTAATGTACTAATGCAATGCAATGCAAGTTACATTTTAATATTGTATTCCGCGAGGTATAAAAGTGAATAGGTATCCTCTTCTGAAGTTCCTGGAATCCTACAAATTTAATTTTCAATTCGCGTAAAGTAAATTGAAAGTATATAAAGTAATATCTTGCAAGTCATAAATTAATATTTACATAAGATTATGCAACAAGTAACTTCGGTAATTATTCACTTTTATAATATGAAATTTATTATTTTTAGAATACTAGAAGTGTGAAAACATGTTGTTCATTTTACATTGTTGATGCAAATATGAGGCATTTTTGTTTTTTTTTGTGAGTAGAGTTCAGTGCTTTAGCTTCGCAAATATAAATACGTGTTAAATAAACGCTGTCAATATCGTCGGTATACGTAATATCACAAATGTATTACTTAGGTCTACAATAATTCCGTGGCAGTTCAGAGGATTGATGGTTGTTCTTTTCGGGTAATCTCGGGAAACTTCTGCTTCCATAATTTCATCCCACTATCAATCAACATTCTCCTTCCCTCCCTTTCATGTAATTTCATGATTCATTCATTAATATAATTTCGCATTCATTAATTTCAATTCTCATTCATTCATATCATATGACCCTTCATTTCATTTTATCTCTTGTTATCAAAAGTAGTTTGGTTGGCAATCCACAGGTGTTGAAAATATGTGGTTGCGGGGATCCAGTAGGTATTCACTACGGTATTGCTTCAGGCTTCAGAGCCTGAACAATAAATACGTACTGAAATGGCCAACGGGAATTCCTCTTCGCGGGTAAGGGTTAAACCTAAATATCGTAGTATGGGCCATGAGAGCAAAACCTAGAGTGTTGGACCTGGAAGACCACCTATAACTGAGATAACACTGGAATGTGGGGTTTCATTCGATTTACTTCAATAATACTGGAATAGACCAATATATCTTTCAGGACACGGTGATCAGGACAGTTTGCCATACCAGTCTAAATATATAACTGAACTAAACAATATTTCATATTTATCAGTCATACGAAATTGTCCTGAAACCTAAAAAAGACACGAGAATTATGCGATACCCTATTTTTAACTAATACTATATTGATGGGTGTTTATATATTAATATAGATAAACATAATGCATTTTAAGTAACATAAAATTTATATTACTAACACATGTGCTCAATATTGAGAATTGTTTCGCAATATATTTCTGCTTCTTATAAGTGTATGTAACTTAGTATGTGTTTTAATCTGTCATAAAATGCATGGCTCAAGTAAGATACCACAGAGGACAATTGTTCACAGAGTGATACTTCTTAGTCAAAATCCCAAAACACTCAGCTAGTTTCTATAAGTTTTAAATGTACATTAGTAATGAATTAAAGTACATTTCTATCTGAACTCTAAATTATCATAATAAAACAAAATGTACTGCATTAATTATTTTTTTCAGACAATAATTATCATTTTGATAGGACGTTGCATCCTAACGGGATGTGAACTGCATACCGAAGGAAACTCAGATATACTTGCATCGTGTGCACTAGAAGCAACCAGGACATATTTCCAGTCTGAAGGCACTATAATACTAGCAACACAAGATTGTGAAACTGACCAGTTTCCATTCCTAAACGATAGTGGATTCATGATTGTAGATGAATTTAATATTTCTACAAGTATCCAAGATGAATGCGTCATCAACACAACCATTTACCTCTTAGACGTAGACCGGCATATGAAAACTTATCAGAATTGGCTTAAACAATTTACAGCATATGAAGTCAAAAGTTGTCGCTTCAATTTCACAGATTTAGAAACCACAATGTTGCAAGAACTTCATAACACAAAAAAGTGGAGAGTATTGATATTTCCTTATAACAGAACATTTGAATATCCTGGAAGGGGTGACATTTCTGGATACATAATTACCGCAGGAATGTCTGAATATTATGAAATGGAATATCGTATACATCGTATTCTTACAGTATTACTTGAGTACCGTATGTTAAAATATTCTACTTTTTTTTTAGTTTTAGTAAGTGGTGAGATAGGTGGATTTAATGTAGAGAGGGTTATTACTTTATTTATGGAATTTCATGTTCTCGATGTTATCATTCTCGTTTACGACGAGTCAAATGAAGTTGTCAATTTTTACACGTTTAATCCTTACGAGTTGCCCTCGGGTAAATGCGGTTTAATTTATAAAGGAATTTTAATTAGCAAATGCTATTTTGATGAAAGCGGCGTCGTTAGGCTGAGACATCGCACCACTGATTTTGAAATTATACCAAATTTAGAAGGCTGTAGTGTTTTTCTTAACGATATATTAAGTGAACCTCTTACAATTGAGAGCGATGTAGGTGATCGTGATATAATTTCAAACCAAAGTGTGGTTTTTATACTTTTTAAATATGTTCTTGATGTAATGAAAATGTCACTTCATACAAATAGAGTGCAAATACAAAAAAATGAACGCTTTTTAATGCTTGATCTTCAAGATATACAGGGAACAAAAGGTGAGCTGTTTGTCCGTTACTACACAACAACTTACTATTGGTTTTTGTATAAATCTGATGCTTTTGCTCGGTGGTCGACCATTTTCTGCGTATTCTCAAATTATGTCTGGTTATGTATACTTCTTACCATTTTCTTTACCGCAAGTTATCTACAATATATCTCACGCAATATTAAATATAATCCTCCCTGGTGGCTTAATTTATTAAGTATACAATTAGGTATAGCAATTCGAGAACCAAAAGCACTTTACTTGAGGTTTATACTCCTAGCCTGGCTGATGTATTCTCTACCAATAAATACAATATTTCAATGTTTTTTTACCAGTTATCTGTCAGATCCAGTTCATGAGCACCAAATTGACACATATGAGGAAATCGTTGAACAAAACTACGAACTCATATTGACAGATGGCAATTCTGTTTTCCTTGAAAGCGGGATTAATATAACTTCTAACAAGAAATGGATTACAAATCGGGAAGGAAGTTTGTTGTATTTACATAACGGTTCTAGGAGAGCAGTGTCCATTCCTCAAGAATCCGTCACATACTTTTACAACAAACTATGTGACGGGAATATTAGAAATAAGTTGCATAGAATTACCACTTACCAAAATCAGCATCATTTAACTGTCGAATTCACAAACAAACATTTTGAAAAAAGATTTTATGTGTTGTTGAATCGCTTGATTGAATCAGGATTTCCTGATAAACTTTGTAATGTAATCTTGTACCCTAAAGGTATGTTCTTAGCGTCTACAAAATTATCAGAACTGGTTGGCTATTTTTATCCCTTTTCAATTATACACATGAAATCAGCATTTCTTTTCTATTTCATAGGATTGGGTGCGAGTTTATTAATATTTTTAATAGAAGTTATTGTACATAGCCTACCTCTGTTGTATAGGGGTAGTATCGCTGCCTCGATCCCCGTTCGGAACAACTTTCCTAAGTGAAGTATTTTTTTTAGCAAAATTTTTTCACCTGCAAAGACCGGGTAGTATGGGGGGAGGTAAACATGCCTATAAGTGGTACGTTAATCTAAGCAGGGAGTTATGGTACATTTTAAGAAGTGTAAATTAAATTCAAAACTATACGAGTACATAAAGTAAACATTGTTTACAAATAATACCAAATACGTATAATCTGATTCTTTCTTGGTTTCGTTTCCCTGTGTATTCATAAAATTGTTGCTTTTACAGAAGAAATGTAGTGAATACGGTGAAAAATTTACTTTCCAAATACAATATCATGTGATTTATTTTATATCCATTCAGAGTAGTTCTGGACAAGGGCAGGTCTTTCCCTGCAATCATAGCATATCCATGCTATGGTTTGCAGCTTTACTAGGGAATTGTAGGTGTGGTAGCTTCCCGTTCCTTTCCACATCGGTGAAGGATGATGATGATGGCCGAATGATTTTTTGGGTCCGTTGGGCCATTAGCTTCCTGACATTTGTCTTACAGGTGAGGAAAAACCCAGAAAAAACCTCACACCGGAGCCCGTCCCGATCGGGAATCGAACCCCGGCCCGCTGCGTTACAAGGCAGCACGCTACCTCGAGACCACAACGCTGGACTTATTTTATATATTACTAGATAATTACCCTGTGTTGCCCGGATATTTATTTATTCAGATCTTTTTATTATTATTAACAACCATAACGATCCCGAATGCTATGCATATCATACCAAACTCAGTTATTTTGGACATATTATGCTCCTCGCCAGCTAGGGATACTAGGGTTAAAACCTAGGCTTTCCTAGCATCTGCAATTTCACCGATCAAAATAGCGACCAGATATCTATGCATTTCAGACTAATATCAGTATTTTATTTTTAACCATTCGTAACCCCTTAAATCCATTAGTGACGCTAGGGTTTCAACTTGTACTTAAATATCATCCATTAAGTCCCACATCAGCTACCAACTCAGAAAAATATGATTCAACACTAATCTCAGTCACTCGTTATATTTTATTTTCATCAATTTTCATTTTCTTCAACTCTATTAGTGATAGTAGGGATCAATCTTAGGTTTACATGTAATCGAGAAAGTCACTAATGACATATCTTCCACAAAAACGATGAATTCGACATTTGACAGTGTATTTTCCATTAATATTATATTTAAACCATTCCACTGTGATCCAGAATGCGAAAAAATCGGCAAAAATTCTAAGCCACTGTTTGGGCTGCAAATGAATACACATGTAAAAGATTAATCATTTTAAGAGTAAAAAAACTGGGCCTGCAATACTTGATGCGAGGGCTTCAATTATATAGCCTACTATTTGCAAATTATTCTCTTCTACTGATTTTACGTACACAATTTATTTGCGAGATACTTTGAGAAATAGATTAAACTATAGTCACAAATATGCCTATTCATTTTGATAACAACTATAATAATAATAATAATAATAATAATAATTATTATTATTATTATTATTACTATTATTATTATTACTATTATTATTATTATTATTATTATAGTGTTAAAAATAATAATAATGATAATGATAACAATAATGTAAGAACAGGGTCTTGTAACTATACGCCAGGTTGTACCATCCAAAAAATTCTATAACCTCACATCTAAAGATTCCCTAAAAATCCTTACTAGAATAATAACGTTCTTTACTTAAAGAATCGAATAATGAGTGATAGAAATTAGCATGCCTTTTCCTTGCTTATGCTGTTATAAGATTATATTGCCTTTGGCTAAATTAGCTTCAATAATAAACTAAATAAGTTCACTTTCATTGTAAGCTTTTACTAGCAGTTATGATCTTGATGATTTCAAAAGTCCAATTTTTTTTCTGCTCTCGTTGGAATTGTTTAAGACTGCTTCATATACTAGTTTCCATGCATTTTACTCTTCTTGCTCCTTTAAATGTACTTTAGTTGCAAAAGCGAGTTATTTATACGAGTTTTTCACGTGGAAGTTCTTCAGTCTTTCGCTTTTTCTCTTATGGCTACTATTTTCGAAACTGACACTAGGGCGTCCTCTTAATTTTTTTTGTGTTGTATGATTAGATGATCTAGGAACAAAAAACGCTTCACATTTTACACTGTACGTATTTTATTGCAGAACAGCAACATCTCTACACGATTTTTTCTCCGCATAATATTCTGAGATACTGTCAATGTTAGTAGAATTTAAGACAAATTGAAACAAATGTTTTATTGGATTATTCTGACCTTCACCTGATTTTCGCGGAGAACTTCGTACTGTTCCCTTATAGAATTGTAGAATTTCATAAGCGACCACTACCAATTTCACAACTGCATAATATGTGCGAAAGTTTGGATATTAGCAAGCTTAAATAACTGCCTTATTTCACAGGCTTTTCACTATTGCTTTCAGCTGCCAGTTATTGTAGCGACAGGAGAATTCCCGTCCTGAATGCAAGCGCACACACGTTCACGGGCGGCCAGGTCACGCGTTATCTCCACAACACGAGTTCATTACTGTGCTGCGTAAATATAAATCTGCAAACATCTGCAAAAGTTTCCATCCGTGCCAGTTCAGTGACACTTTAAATTATACTTGGCCTTAGAAATAGTCGTGAGAAATGGCGGCGAAAGCGTTATAACTAAAGATAACTTTCGTTTTTTTAAGTCCGAAATAAAAGTAATTAATTTTATTATTATTCAGATGTGGGCTCTTTATGCGTGTATTAGCAAGAATATGTAAGTCTTTTTAACACATTCCTAGCGAGAGGCATAAAATTAATTATCACAAAAAGTGTAAATACTATGTCCAAAATGTGGCAAAAAAAACCGTTTTTATGTTTCATAGCTTCGCGGCCCGAAAATTAGATCTAATAATTACTATAGAGAATAACTTATTTGATAGATTGATACCTCATCTATTTGTATACAGGGTTGTTCAAGTTTTCCCTCTCTTATGAATAGTAAAGATTTAGATTTTTTTACATTCTAGATCACTGTGCATTCTCATCCTCTCTTAGGGGTGATATGAGTCACTTGCCTCCCAAATTGTCTTTTACAGATTGTAATGTATATGTGTACCGAGCTTCGTTGGAATTTCTCCTGGCGTTCGAGAAAATGCGAAAACATAGTACTCTATATTTCACCCTTCTCACGCCACCCAGTAATTGTAGGGATATTTACAGCAACAGAAACAAAATAAATTCGTTGAATAGGAATAAATGATGAATTGAAGAAACAAAACGTGTTGTTGAACACAAATTAGAGATATTCGACAGTAGGACCGTCAGGTAGGACTCACTTAGATTTCACTTGGTTTCACTTGGTTTCACTGTTGGTTCACTTTGGTTTCACACAGTGTAAAGCTATTCTCTCTTGAAAGGGAAGCACGTAAGGAAATTCTAAATGATAGTATAAATGAAAATCGTATGTTAACACAGCGTCACTATTTTTTTTTGTAATATCACTTCCCCACTTTCCAATGAAATCTTGAATCAGTGATATTGTTAATATAACTTACCGCACACTTTATCCAATTTATCTTCGTGGATCAGTTCTATGAATGAGTAAGGAGAGATATCCATTGTTAGCAATAAATTATCAAGCAAGAGGAAGACGTGATGTTGGAAGACCTAGAAGACGTTAGGCTGATGCATTATGAAGTCGGAACGGGCAATTGCCTAATCCCTGGAGTGATGATGATGATGATGATGATGATGGATCAGTTCTAGACTAAAATTTTAACCAGCAAGGATAATGATGTAAGTTTCCTGACGTCACGAAATTCTGATATAAACATTTGAATATTCAGTCTGTTCGGAATTGTTTAGACAATACATAAGTACCGAGCTGGTGAACGATTGTTTGTAGTATCTGATAGGCATCCCATAACTTCATAGAGGCTAATATTAATCAAGTGTGGCGTACTATAAATGTAGTGTGAATAATCGAAATATATAAATGTCTATTAAAAGTAGAATTAGACAGTATTTTAATTAAATAGTCATTATATTTCAAAATATACTATAATGTACTTAAACCAACAGAATTAAAGATATTACAATTAAAGTATTCGTTGGAAATCTAAAATGAGAACAGCTATATAAATATTCACTTCTATAAATTACCGCAGGAAAATATCTTAAACTCTTAAAATAATTATCTTTAGAGTATATCTTAATTATTACTATATTTAAAATATTTTTAAATTTTTTAAAAAAATTTAATTTAAAAAAAATTTAATCAAATAAAAATATGTAATAAATATAATTTCCAATAACATACATTAGGACCTACAGTCCCTCCTTTACAATTTTTACCACGCTGTAATTCAGATGTATACGAAGTTTGGTTAGTTCCGCGCCGTAGCGGAATGGTTAAGGTAATGTTCCTTGGCGCAGATCTACGGGATTTGAGCTTGTTCGAGTCCCCGTGGGGGAAGAAATTTCTCGTGGAATTTCGGCCAGTATGGGACCGGTGCCCACCCAGCTTCGTGAGGCATTTGGGTAGGTACAATAAGTAGCGACTCCAGGTTGAGAAAACCAGCTATAACGGCTGGAGTTCCCGACATGCTAACCACATGTCACCCCTACACTGGCTAGATGATCGTATGCATATGTGATTAACACATGTGGATGTGAGACCAGCAGCCGATTGGTGGGCCAAGGCCGTTTAGGGCTATCGCGCTTAGAATTAACATAGATAACTGAAACTTCTATATACCTTTTGATTATCAGTTCAGCGTAAGTATATTATGTGAGGTACAAAAGAATATCACTAAATAATTATTTTATATTGGCACCCTAATGTATTAGAATTCAGTTTTTTTTCTTCGATTTTGATTATTTTGCGGTACATGTCAAATTTTTAATAAAGTAGTACATATGCATATGACCTTCTTAATCTCTTCTATCTCTCTCTCTCTCTCTCTCTCTCTCTCTCTCTATATATATATATATATATATATATATATATATGGTATGATAAGAAAAATAAATGCCTGGACGGGATTCGATCCCGGATCTCTGAGTCTGTACCTCAGTGTGATATCCATTACACCACCAGGCGAATCCAATTCAAACATTTATTTTTCTTATATATGTATTATTTTCTCCATTATTACTAGATGTCGCGAGAACTCGGTCTTCACTGCCATCTAGTAGCTGACTATAACAAGTAAGCAAATTAAAGAGAACATTTTTACTTTATAGCAGTGACGCTTTATATATAAATGGATTGCGCACAAATGTGCAAAGGTGATAACACAGCTAAAAATCACTAACACTAACTTGATCTTGCGTAATCACAAATTGTTTTTGTTCTTTGTGTACATGTTTCGATGTGATATCTTTCGCATTTCTGTTCACACACTTCGCATATGCATGACATCTTCGGGTCATGGAATGTTTTATCTCTACACATTAGGTGGTGGAATCCATGCACGCTTAATCTTGTGATGACGTGTCGTATCTGGAAATTTGCTTCTGTCCAGTTCCTGTCTATCATCGCTCCGGTGCTGAAGAATTCCGGCCATACTTCCTCTCTTTTCCTGCGTAGTCTTTTGTAGCGCATGTTCATAGGGTTCTGTGGTTGGCAGGAGGTAGGCTGTTTTCAAGTCCTCGATAAGGAAAGTCTCCCTTGCCAGTAGGTACACTAGACGGCTTCTTGTGGTTTTTGATACTCCTATTGCTCTTTTTATGTATGTAGCTTTCACTTTTTCCAGTGTGTTCAGATTAGCTTCTGTAAGATGTGACCATATCATTTCCATCCCGTAAGTTATTATTGGGGAGGATCTTTGCATTGAATAGTTTTCATCGCTGGTTCCAGGCTTAGAGCTTGTATATTGCGTATATCATTTATTGCCATTATTGCTTGCGTTGATCTTTCTGCTAAGTGTTTTGTGAAGCTTCTTCCACTGGGTTGTAAAGTAATGCCTAGATATTTAAACTCCTTTACTATTTTGATTTTATCTTTGTCCAGTTTTATTTCTGTTGTGGCAGGGATCTTTCCTCCGTTTCTGAACACCATCATTTCTGTTTTTTCTTGGTTTAAGTAGAAGCTGTGGGTTTTACACCATTCTTCCATAGTTGTTATGGCGTTTTGAAGTTTACTTATATCCGTTGATCAGATTACGATATTGTCTGCGTATGCATATACGAAAATGTCTTCTCCTAGTTTTTCTATTTTCCTTACCAGTTCTTCGGCTGCCATTATGAATAGCAGTGGGCTCAATGGATCTCCTTGCAGTACCCCATTTGTCTGCAGTATAGTTTTTGATTTTGAGAGACCATCAGATATAACTATGCTATTTTCTTTCATTATTGATGTAATGATTTGGGTCCACACGTTCTCCTCTCCTAGGGTACTTTTCAATTTACTTATTATTAATCCTCTGTCCATTAGAACGAAGGCTTTCGTAAAATCTACGAAGACAGTGTACAGCTTCTGTTTTCTATCGAGTGCTTCCTCTATGTTTTGAAGGAGGAGTTTCACAGCCGTTTGAGTTGATCTCTCTTTCCTGAATCCAAATTGCGCTTAAGGGAGCTTTTCTTCGAGTTTTCCCCTTATTCTATTTGTTATTATTTTTTGTTAGGTTCTTGAAGGGAACGTTTTCAAGAGCGATGCCCCTGTATTTGTTAGGGTCTGTTGGATCCCCTTTTCCTTTGTATATAACTTTTATCGTCGCGTTTCTCCATTGTTCTGGAATTCTTCCTAGTTCCATACATTTGTTATATAGTGTCCATATGGGACTCAGTGTGTCAATTGTGTTTTTGAGGTGTGCATTATATATCATATCTGGGCCGGATGCTTTTCTGTGCTTGCTTTGGTTTATTGTTTTTCTAATTTCTGCAGGGTTTGATAGGAGTCCATTCTGTGTGTCTTGTGTTTTGGTCTTGATTACTTGTTGCTGGGGTCTCTCTTCCTTCCTTGTTTAGTATGTTGGTGAAATGTTATTCCCATTCTTTTGTTTTTGTATGGCTTGTGTCTGTTGTTTTCTTGGTCGGATAGCGATGTATGGGTCTTTAAGGGCTTCCTCAGCCATCTCTTTAATTTTTTGTTCGATATGAGCTTTCTTCTTTTCTTTTACCAGTCTTTTGTATTGTCGTCTTTCCATTGCGTAGTCTTATTTTACTGCAATGTCTTCCAGGTTGTTTTTTATTTGTTGTAGCTTACTTATCACTTGTTTTCTGTTGTTGTAGCATTCCTTGTCATACCATTCTTTTGATTTCTTCATGTTCGAGTTTTATTGGCATCGTGGCCCCTATGATGACCTGTTCTATTATTACGGTAGTTTCGTCTAGATTCCCTTGTTCTATAACTGTTTCTGCTTCTTTTAGTTCCTTCTGGCGTCCTTTGATTTTCTCGTTGTGGATTTTTCTCGATATCTTTAGTGGTGTTACTTTTTGGATTTTAAGTTTTGGTGTAGCTATGTTAATTTTCATTGGTAGGTGTTTTCGGATGGGTGTTACTGCGTTTGTCCAGAGTGGGGCTATTTTTCCCTTTGCGTGGCCTTTTATCAGTGCTAGGTCGATGGTGTTTTACCGTTGTGGCATATGTACGTGGGAATTTTTCTGTCATTTAGGAGTGTGAATCCTTCTTCTTGCAGTTTTTTCATGACTATCTTGGTCTTGTAGTTGTCTATATCTATGCGGCAGTTCAAGTCGCCTGCTATCATTATAGGCTTTCCGCTTTTATTTTGTAGTATTAGTTGATGTAGTTCTTCTATGATATCCATCGCGTTGTAATGTGGCGGGTAGTAGGCTGCAATGATCACCAGGTACTTAGTTTCTACTAGAAGTGCATTCTCCTTCCTTGTTGATGCTATTATTGGTGTCATATATGGTTTCATGAGTATAGATATGCCTCCGGATGGCCTTCCTAGTTCTCCTTTCCTTGCAAAAATATGTTTGCTGTAGAAGTGATGATGATGCCATTCTTCTATCAGATAAGTTTCCGTTAAGATCACGAAGTCAAAATCTTGTAAGAAATCTGTCGGTGCCATGGATATTGCATTTTTTTTTTATTCCTTCGGCGTTCCATAGTAAGCCTATATATGTATTTTCTTCATTCGAGTGATGCTGTTTCTTGCGGCCGTCTTCGAAATCGAAATCTCCTGACCACTATGTCCTTGGGCCAAAAGTCTGATGATTCTATTTTCTTTAGTTGTTCGAAGGATATTCCAACTTTAAATGCTTTATTCCTGCCTCTGTGACGCTTTATCGATGTTATAATTAAATGTTTAACATTGAGCACTGCAAGCTTAATGTGATATGATAAGAAAAATAAATGCCTGGACGGGATTCGAACCCGGATCTCTGAGTCTGTACCTCAGTGTGATATCCATTACACCACCAGGCGAATCCAATTCAAACATTTATTTTTCTTATATATGTATTATATTCTCCATTATTACATATATAAGAAAAATAAATGTTTGAATTGGATTCGCCTGGTGGTGTAATGGATATCACACTGAGGTACAGACTCAGAGATCCGGGTTCGAATCCCGTCCAGGCATTTATTTTTCTTATCATACCATATTAAGCTTGCATTGCTCAATGTTAGACATTTAATTATAACATCGATAAAGCGTCACTGCTATAAAGTAAAAATGTTCTCTTTAATTTGCTTACTTGTTATAGTAAACTACTAGATGGCAGTGAAGACCGAGTTCTCGCGACATCTAGTAATAATGGAGAATATACTACATATATAAGAAAAATAAATGTTTGAATTGTATTCGCCTGGTGGTGTAATGGATATCACACTGAGGTACAGACTCAGAGATCCGGGTTCGAATCCCGTCCAGGCATTTATTTTTCTTATCATACCATATTAAGCTTGCATTGCTCAATGCTAAACATTTAATTATAATATATATATATATATATATATATATACATATATATATTAGACAATCGCATACACACATGTAATATCTAAACACAGTATATAATTATTTTCTGTCCTTTCTACTATATTTACTTCAATATTAATAAGTAAATAAGAACCGCGTCTGAGTTATATTCATCATAACAGTATGCGTTTTGTTTCTATTGATGTATGTCACTTGTAATTATTGAAAAATAAAGTGTATTTTACATTGAGTATATTGTTTATTGATCATGTTAATGAAAAGCCCATCCCTGATTTTCCCACAACGTTAAAAAAAATACAAAAAAATCTTAAGTCAGATTAGTCGGCCTCAAGATAGGAACCAGAGATCTTCTAGACTTTGAATCTCAAATTATACCAACTGACATAAGTTACTCAGTATATTTTCTATTTAAATACTACCTTTATATTTGGGCATCATTATGGTATTCCATAGGCCTTGTTAATTTATTTGTGTATAGACAGTTTCTATCGAAATTACACACGTCATCACTGAAATCTTGAAGCAAAAGCCTTCGTGGAAATGCAGACTGTGAACATATCAACTTGCACTACGAGTATTGAGTTATTAACAGTTATTAATTAGTCGTCGTTAGATGAACAATCCGGTTGTCGGTTTGAAGAGACTCGGTACAAAAAGTTCCCTATGATCGTCTTAAAATTGCTGTACAGTGTTAGATTTGTGGCGGGGGCCCTCATCTCATTGTTTTGAACCTAGCTTCCTCTGTGCATTATACCACAAGGAGTGTCTACAGCTTTACCTCAGTAGAAAGGCTCTTCATCTCCGCATTCAATGTCGTTGAAGTAATTACTCTTTCCCCTCCTGTTTAGGGACTCTCATATGGTACTACAATCCATGTTAGATGGACTAAGGTTTTATACTGAGGTATTTCTCTTGTCCCTCTTCTTTTTTGAATCGAGCTTCAGACAGGTTATGGCGGAAAAAACTGCTAAGGTTATTTTTTAAGATTAGTGTCTGAGTTTACTTTATTAGATAAACAGAGGAATATGGATATCCGAAATCTATTAAATATAACTAAAACAAATGAAGAAATCAAAGAAAATAAACAAAACTAATATGAATACATTTTAATAATTAAAGAAAGGCTAAACTAAGTAACTAACTATCTAACTAACTGGCTCTATGGATCCCGTATTTTCATAACCGCGCGGACATAAGTTCTCCATACATACCTATAAAGACAGGCTACGAAACAATTTATTAAAATGTAGAGCAAGAGAATATTGTCAATTTAGAAGACCAATAACAAGATGGTACCTAACTTTTGTAAGTGGATGGAGTAAATAGAATTGTTTCAGAAGAATATGAATAAAATCCGTTTTTATTTTTAGATTTGTTGCGGGTAACTGATATGAGTTTCCTGATGTAATTGAAGTACGGTATCTCGTTAGTTCTAATATAAAACAACGATAACTTATTGTGAAAACATACCTCTAGATCAACTCTATATATTTCATCAGGGCGAATTTATGGGAAGAAGATGAGTTTTAAAATAGGCAAGAATTCAACCTCAATACCACACATACCTCTGTCTCTGTAGATTAAGTAACGAGAATATGTAATCCAATATGTCAGTGCAACTGGACAGAAACTTCACATTAAGTACACCTAAGGCATGAATTCAAATCTCAAAATTAATATCAGCAAGAAGAGGATTGTTTATAACCTCAACCACTAATCAGGTGTGATGTTGTGTGTTTAATTTTCTTCTGCATATTCCTGTCTTTCTTTAAAAACTTCCCACATATCTATAATTTTGTATAATTTCCTAGCTGAATTGCTGTAATATTTATATGTCTGCCTAATTCGGGGTCAAAAAACGAAGTTGAATACTTCCCTTGTAACACTTTTTTTTTGCTTCTTTATATAGGCATATTAACGTCTAAAGAAAAGTAAAAGTGGAGAATTTCCTCATGAAATGTTGTTCCAGTACATATAAAAATAACGATAAAACATTCAATGAACATTTGAAGGAATAAAATTAACAATTCCAATATACTTTACTCTGTTATTAATTTTAAATTTATTAAAGACATTAAATCTAAACCATTCTATCAGAGTATAATTCATAATTTCCAAATTGTGAGTTATCCGTAAAATAGATATATGATGTCACGGACATATTTTTAGATTTTCTTGAGATATTCAATTCTGTGTACATTAATTTGGTGTATTTGTTATGGTTCAGGCAGCATAAGCTATTTAAGCGTCCAAAAAACTGACTTTTTAGGGTTCACCGACACCTTGTTATTACTCGGCCCTCTAGAGTGTTGGGTAATATATTATACATATCAAGTGACCGAGAAAATAATCTCAAAATGATACAAAAAACATTCCAATCGGTCAAGCAGTTTTCGAGTCCATAAAAGATAAACAAAATAGACAGATTCACACGTCTTTATATATAAAGAGGTAAGTAATAAATATGTACGCTCATATATATAAAATGAGAATAAGCTAACGTTTTCATCGGAACATAAATATGAAGTTGATGTTGCAGAAACAAGGGCTACAATAGTATGGAATTTCGTTTTGAGGGCAGAACAGAAGACGATCATGAAAGAAGACTACTAAATGGATTTGTCATAGCATCAGAGAATATAGTATGGCATTAACAATAACACAATATGTACGTGCATACATAATGACACAGTAAGATGTTGGTTGGAGTCTCATGTGTTGCATTTAATTCTGAAGTCAGTAGCGGATTTTGATTGGAAATCGCCGGCAGAATTGTCCAACAGGTCATGTGTTATAAATGCTTATGGATAATAAGTTATAACTACAATCCACCTACTTTCATTAGTCAAATCAAGACCACTGCTTAGTTACTTCATTGAATCCAGTGATGAGTTTTAGTATGAGGAGTTGCATGAGTTGACATTGTCTCCCATTGAATCATGCAACCGTTCACTGAATATTAAGACATGAGGGGGGAGGGGATTAATATTCCAGTATGACCTTGATCCGATGAATCAAAATATTGCACTACAGTTACATGTTGTACAGTTACATGTTGTATGGAGGAAGTAAATACCTTAAAATTGAAAGTAAAATAAATATTTATAATAGCTAAGTAAAACTAGCGATGGCACGATGTGACGAAACTCAGATTATGAATACAGCTGAATGAATACGCTACAAACCACAGTAAGTAAAACTAGATTAAACAGAATGAGAAACGAAGAAATGAGACAACAATGCAATATAATGGTCGTCAAAAAGTATACGAACTTTAAAAAGAGAGTGGGACACTCATATTGTTAGAGATAATAATACTGCTTAACCATAAGTGTTGGACATTTCTATCCAAAGGTCAAATGAGATATCGCCACACGGAAAAAAGTTAGAAAGTAGGACAGATTTGAACTTAGAGTGAATAATTTTTTGTATGATGATAAACAGGCAACGAGATTAATTCAAATAATAGTTATAGGAAGATACGACACTATAATTTACTGACCTATTTCCAAACATGTAAATAGTTAATGCAGGTTAGAAAAATATCACAAAACGTGACACCGTAATTACATATATAAGAGTTACCTTAAATTTTATAAAATCCACAAATATAATTAAGAAAAAGAGTAGAGAAAAAAACTTCATTTGTAAAATTTACTTCCCTGGAATTCAGGCCTTCACGCATTGGGCAACTCAATTATCTACAATTATCTATAATTATTGAACATCACTATGCGATGTAAATACATTTAAAAAACGTAGTGTAATATTAAATGAAAATTACATTATAAACAGAATAACATCAAATTCCTCATTACGGTAAGTTACTAAAGGGTAATTTTGTATTGAATATTAATTATTATACTTTAATAGAAAAATAATGGGAAAATTGTAGTACAAAGATCTCTGCGTTAAACATAATACTACCACTACTTTTTATAACTGGCAATTTATTTAATACATAAATAATGGAGAAGGGTATTAAAAAGAAATTTGTGTCATTCTCTATTTATTATTGTTATAGTAATTTATTTAATGTGCTAATGCAATGCTACATTTTAATATTCTAATCCGCGAGGTACAAAAGTGGAAAGGTGTCTTCTTTTGAAGTTCCTGCAATAATACAAATTTAATTTTACATTAGTGAAATTTAAATTGAAAATATATAAATTAATATCTTGCAAATCGTAAATTGATATTCAGATAAGAATTATGAAACAAGTAACTTCGGTAATTATTCACTTTTATAATATGAAATGTATTATTTTTTGAATACTAGAAGTGTGAAAACACATTGTGTATTGTACTTTGTAGAGGCAAACATTCAGTTTTTTTTTATTTTGTTGAATATAATGCAATGCTTATCATTGCAAATATAAATACGTGTTACGTAAACGTTGCCTACTTGATCGGTACAAGTAATATCATAAGAAATGTATTACTTCGTTCTGCAATAATTCCACGGCGGTTCCAGAAGAATGATGGTTTTTTCGGGTTTATCTCAGGATACTTCTGTTTCCGTACTTACATCCCACTGTCAATCTACATTCTCCTACTCTCCCTTTCGTGTCATTTCATGTTCCATTCATTAATTTCATTTCCCATTCATTGATTTAATTTCTCATTCATTCATACCATATCACTCTTCATTTCATCTCAACTCTTGTTATCAAAAATAGTTTGGTTGACAATCCACAGGTGTTGAAAATATGTGGTTGCGGAGATCCAGTAGGTGCTAACCAAGGTATTGCCTCAGGCTTCAGAGTCTGAACAATAGAAACGTGCAGAAATGGCCAACGGGAATTCCTCTCCGCGGCTAAGGTCTAAACCTAAATATGTTGTTATGGGCCTTGCGAGCAGAACCTGGTGCGTTGGACGTGCAAGACCACCTACAACTGAGATAACACTGAAAAGTGGGGTTACATTCGCTTTATCTCGATAAAACTGGGATAGACCAATATAACTTTCAGGACACGGCGATTAGGGCAGTTTGCCCACCCAATCTGAACATAAAACTGAACTAAACAATATTTGCACATTATTATCAGTCAAATTAAAATATCTTGAAACATTTAAGAGGTTAGTTGTTAATTTTGCGATACCTTTTTCTTAACTAATACCATACTGTTATAGACAGGCATAATATATTATAACTGACATAACATTTATATTACTCACACATGTGCTGAATATTGAGAATGGTTTCGCAATATATTTCTACTTCTTATAAGTATAATATGCAACATAGCATGTGTTTTATTTTGTCTTAAAATCCATGGCTTAAGTCACATACCACAGATGACAATTATGTACAGTGATACTTCTCAGTCCGAATCCCAAAAATTAGCGATATTCTATAAAGTTTTAAATGATGAACGAATTTCTATATTCAATCAAACAAAGTACATTTCTCTCTGAACGCTAAATTACAATAATAAAACAGAATGTACTGAATTAAATAAATTTAATATTTATTTTCAGATAATGATTATCATTTTGATAGAACGTTGTATCCCATCACGATGTGAATTGCATTCAGAAGGAAACTCAGATTTATTGGTATCTTGTGCACTAGAAGCAACCAGCGCATATTTCAAGTCTGAAGGCACTATAATATTTGCAACGAAAGCTTGTGAAACTGACCAATTTCTATTTCAAAACGAAACTCTAGTTATGAATGATGATGAACTTAATATTTCCACACACATCCAAGATGAATGCATCATCAACAAAACAATTTACGTGTTAGACATAGAGCGGCATATGGAAATTCATCAGAATTTGCTTAAAGAATGGAGAGCATATGAAGTCGAAAGTTGTCGCTTCAATTTTAAAGATTTAGAAAACATAATGCTGCGAGAACTTCATAACTCAAACAGCTGGAGTGTTTTGACATTTCCTTATAAGAGAACATTTGAATATCCTGGAAGGTGTGATATTTCTGGATACTTATTCGACGTCAGAATATCCGATTATTATGAAATGGAAGATCATATACATCGTATTCTTACAGCTTTATTTCAGTACCGAATGTTAAAATTTTCTACTTTTTTCTAATTTTAGTGAGTGGTGAGATAGATGGATTCAATGTAGACAGTTTTATACCTATATTTCTGGAATTTCATGTTCTCGATGTTATCTTTCTCGTTTACGACGAGTCAAATGAAGTTGTTAATTTTTACACGTTTAATCCTTACGAGTTGCCCTCAGGTGAATGTGGATTAATTTTTGAAGATATCTTAATAAACGAATGTCATTTTGATGAAAACGGCGTGGTTATGCTGAAAAATCGCACCACTGATTTTGAAATTACCCCAAATTCAGAAGGTTGCAGTGTCTTTCTTAACGGTATATTAAGTGATCCTCTTACAATTGAGAACGATGCAGGTGATCCTGATATAATTTCAAACCAAAGTGTGGTTTTTATACTTTTTAAATATGTTCTAGATATCATGAGAATGTCACTTCATAAAAATAGAGAGCAAATTCAAGAATCTGAACGATTTTTAAAGCTTGTCTTTATGCTGATACTTACGAAACAAAAGGTGAGCAGTTTCTCCGTTATTACACAACAACTTACTATTGGTTTTTGTATAAATCTGAAGCTTATTCTCGATGGTCGACCATTTTGTACGTATTCACAAATTATGTCTGGCTTTGTATATTTTTTATTCTTTTGTTTACAGCAATTTTTCTACAATATATATATCACGCAATATTAAATGTAAACCTGCCTGGTGGCTTAATTTAGTAAGTATACAATTAGGTATAGGAATTCGAGAACCAAAAGCACTTTATTTGAGGTTTATATTCCTAACATGGCTTATATATTCTTTCTCAATAAATACAATATTTCAATGCTTTTTTACCAGTTTTCTGTTAGATCCTCTTTATCAGCACCAGATTGACACATATGAGGAAATCGTTGAACAAAACTATGAACTAATATTTACACAATACAATCCTGTTTTTCTTGATAGTGGGTTTAATACAACTTCTTATATGAAATGGATTACAAATGATGAAAATAGTTTGTTGTATTTACATGACGGTTCTAGGAGAGCAGTGTTCATTCCTCAAGAATCCGTCACTTACTTTTACAACAAACTATGTGACGGAAACATTAGAAATAGGTTGCATAGAATTACCACTTACCAAAAACAGCATCACTTAACTGTCGAATTCACAAACAAACATTTTGAAAAGAGATTCTTCGAGTTGTTGAATCGCTTGATAGAATCAGGAATCCCTGACAAACTTTCAAATGATATCTTGTACCCTAAAGGTATGGCATTAACTTCTAAAACATTAGCAGATCTGGTTGGCTACTTTTATCCCTTTCAAATTATACACATGAGATCAGCATTTTTTTTTTTGTTTTTCATAGGATTGGGTGCGAGTTTTTTCATATTTTTAATAGAAGTTATTGTACATAGCCTATCTCTGTTGTGTCGGAGTAGTATCGCTGTCTCGATCCCCACTCGGCACAACATTCTAAAGTGAGTTTTTCTTAGTTTTGGATAATTTCTTCACTTGCAAGGGCCGGGTAGTGTGGGGAACGTATACATGCCTGTAAGTGGTAAGTTAACATAAACATAGAGTTGTGGCATATGTTTATATATGCTTTTAATTGAAAACTTTTTTTTCAGTATATGAAACGTAACATTATTTAGAGATAATGACAAATATGGTGTAATATGTTTCTTTCTTGATTTCTTTTCCCTCTGCATTCATAAAATTGTTCCCTACACACATGAAATGTAATGCATTGCATTCGATGATAAATATATTTTCCAACTACAGTATCATGTGATTTATTTCACATAACACTAGCTGATTGCCCTGCGTTTCCCGGATATTTATGTATTCCAATGATCTAATTAATATTAATAAGTTTAACTTAACGATTGATAGGATATTAATATGGGTATAGGTGAATGGGTGATGGATTAATAACAGGAGGGGGACATTCCATACGAAATCGGCAAAAAAATTGTGAAAAATGAACTCACATCTTTAAAAGTTTACCATTTTTTTTTACAGTGAAACTTTATGATATACTGAATATCTGTACCGAATTTCAAGTCTTCGCTTGGTGTAATTAAATAGTAATAGAGCTGTCAATTTATCGTATTGTTTTAAATAGTCTCTTTTATAAAATACATTTCTCGAAGTATGGCTATTCCCTCAACTTGAAAAGATAGCCACATTATAGATAATTTTATGCTCTATCGCGTGAAAATTAGTACGTTAATATTTACGTTTTTCTGAAGGGCGTAAATGCTATTAATATGCAATTGACCTTCCTCACCAAAAAAAAAAATTTTAATCAAAAAGTGCCACATTATTACCTGAACACCAGTTAATTTTTTGTAATTAGTATTAAAGTGGAGTCTTGAAAGGAAACTACCAAAAATAATTATTTTTCCTAAAATCTCCTATGTGTAGACTGCCCGCAACACATTTCGCGTGAGTGGAGATCGCTCGCTCGTACAAACAATGACGGAACTACATGGTAATAGTCCTTTGCGCACTAACAAATATTTTTATTGTTATTATCATCATTACATTATTTTTATTATCATTATAACAATTATTACATTATCATCATCGTGGACTAGTGGTTACTCTGCACGCCTCCGATTCCGAGGTTCGCGGGTTCAAACTCGATAGGAATCAATGGAATTTTAAAGGCGTAACAATTCTGAATGCTATTTTGCTATTTTAATGCTATGTTTTGATGCATAAAAATGCTGTTGTACTCTTCTTACTGACCAAGAGAGTGGAAGCAACGTTAAAATTTTGATTTTATCTTTTTTATCACTGCTAGCAGCAAACGCCTTCTTAAGATTTTCCAAAACCTCAATTTCATATTTATCCTCTTCTTCACTTGAAGAGTCAAATTGGTGGAAAATTTTATTTTTAATTGCCTCAGTTACACTTTTATATATATTTTTTCACATATTTATTGTGAGACATTTTTGCTCTCTTAATGGGACTTTCCCCTATCAATTTAAATGATTCATTTAATGTTGGTATAGCCGATTCTTTAACGATGTCGGAACTACAATCGTTATTATTACTAGGTTGTGTTACATCGGATTCCTCATTTTCAGTATTAGTTAATCTGTTAGGCTGTACATCCTCAACATTTCTCTTACCCTCTAAAATTAGCCTGCAATTACTACATATTTTTTGCCGAGAGCCAGTGTTCTTGGGGTACCCCGAGTTCCTCACAGTTCCATGGAGGGATAGATCTGAATTTTTTTTAAACTACTCTTATGTCGTCGTCCGAGTGGATTGAAACACTTTCCATTCACATAACACAAGTTAAGCTTATTCATAATAGACAGTGTAATTATATGTACAGTAATAAAATAAAACACTTCAATCTGCAAACTTGTTAGTTAAAAACAATAAGATATTATTTTAAATTTGACTGTGACACTTAAAATGACGAGATGACACACTAAACACACGCACTGATGTAAATCAAGTGCCTAGTATGTAATCTGAACTTGAGAAGAATTGTTTATGGAAAAGAATATGTTAAAGGAAGACTTGCTGACCCTGCATTATTATTCGTTTGGGAGGAAATGGTACGAGTATTAAAACATTCGGTTTTATTTGGAAGTGATATCTTATAACAATACTATTTCGTCAAAGTTTTCAGGGTACAATACAGTACACTGCACAAAAAGTTATTTTAAGGCTGAAATTAGTAATTATAACAATACAAAATCTATACCAGTTTATTCAATTAATGATGTAAGAGTTTTTTATTATATAATATTACATTTAATCTGTAATGAAAAATTTGTAACAAAATAAATAATTTGTTTTAAAAAAGGACAATAGATTACGAGTATTTGAGAATACAGTTCTTAGGAAAATTTTTGGACGAAAAAGAGATGAACAGACAGGTGAATGGAGAAAACTTCATAGTAAGTGAGCTACATGATATGTATAGGAAGCCAGATATAATAAGAACAGTTAAGTCTCGTAGGCTGCGATGGGCAGGAAATGTGGCACGTATGGGGGATGAAAGAGGTGCTTGGAATCTACTGGTAGGAAAACCGGAGGGAAACCGCCCAGTTGGAAGACTAAGAATGAGGTGGGTGAATAACATTATACATGCTTTCAGGGAAGTAGATTATACAGGGGATAACTGGAAAACGTTAGCTCGGGATGGGATGTATGGAGAGCTTATGTCCGCGCTGCCATGAACCTACAGGTTCCACAGAGCCAGTGAGTGAGTTAGTTATAAATAATTTGTTTAATAATTCACAGTAAACGTAAGTAACAGAGCTCTTTACTTCTCGCTTCAGCAATAAAATTTGATAAATAAACATCTACTGCGTAAGAATTAAAATATCGCCACTTTTTTAAATTTACGGTACTGTTCCATTTAGCAGAACATATAATAATGTATTCGGTTTAATGACAGTTGAAAAAAGTCACTGACGAAGCGCGGTGTCAGCTCTTTCAATTAACTATGCGCGCGGCCTTGGTCGTGAAATAAATCAGCTGGGCCGTGGATCCGCCAGTTTTTTTACGAAAATAGAATAAAACACATTTATATTGTCTGAACTATTCAACTCTCCAAAAAGGCAATTGCTGGAAATTAATCCTTATTACGTGAGTAGTATCCTGTATTTTTTCCGTTTTCATTTTTTGGTATGTACTGCAGTAAACCGCCATAAAACAGAAAATTGACACCGAAAATAAAAATATCCTAATTATAAAAATAACACCCTTAAACTACATGATATCACCTATATAAATATGTTTGAAACAAATTTTTGCTGTTTACTGTTTCAGAAATATTAGTTAGTAAACGTTTTAGTTTATCATATTTACGATAAATTTAGATCCTCATAACTACGAACCTATAAATGATAAAAATTAAATTTCTGTATTAATACGTTTATAAATGTATTCACTATATTTAGGGATACATAAAATTAAAAAAAAATAAATTGCAAGATTTTTTGCTGTCCGATTTGATATGGAATGTCCCGAGGTGGGATTTATTACAAGGAATTCCCGTAATGTGGAAATTATATGCTCGCGATCTAGTCAGGTTGTTGGATCGTTGAGCGAAGAGGATTACTTATCCATAGGGAATAACGAAGGAAGCTTGTACGGGCAGCGATAGTTTTATCAATAATTGTAGTTTATAAATTACTCGATTTATTTAAAATAGTATTCACTATACATACATTGAATTCGATGAAAACACGTGATGATACGATGTGTATAGCGATCTGGCTTCTCTACGGAATACCGAAGAATTATTATTATTAATATTGCAATATAAAAAAATAAGGATCAGTACCTCAATAAAACTTAATTGATGTTCTCTCTTCGGTATCTGGGAGGCTTCTTTCTGTACGCGTCTCAATTTGATTTATAATGAAAACCTCAGCATTCCTTCAATCGTCAGATCGCTACAGGGGAAAGGGGTTACAACTTGCTCCTATTGGTTTAAACATATGTGGATATATATTACATATATATATATATATATATATATATATATAGAGGTTGAGATTTTCCTTTGTTTCTGTTAGTGATGTAACTAATAATAGGTGTGTTTATCCTCGCGCTCTTTATCAACAATGTTGCCAAGTTGTTAATAGTTAGGCCTTTGGATTTTCTATTAAGGGCCTAACAGTTTACTCGTATTTAAAAACCGTTAGTTTCAATTAATTTTAATGTGTTGTTCGTAGTTATCTTTTAACTGATTATATATATATATATATATATATATATTTATGTTCAAATTGTATACGTTTTGTTATACTCGTCGTTTATAAACATTATTCTGACTTGACATTTTAATATGTTTTCAAATAGACGTTCTGATACATTTGTATTAACAAAGAGTTAGGTATTTATAGGTTCCTATTGTATTCAGGTACCTGTGATTCATGTTTTTATCCTTGTTATACCGTACGTCTTCTAGACTTTCTGGGCCGTCTGTACTGGAATAACCGAAATTTAACAAAAGGAGTTGCCTTAGTCATTTATAAAAAACATTAATCAACTTTTATATAATTAATAAAATTGATTCATTAATATGATCATTGGGTTGCAAATAAATTTCTGAGTAATTAAAGTCCAAACTCGATATATATATAAATATATATATATATTACATATTTATCTCGAATTAAGGTCCTATATTTAAATAATTTAGATTTAATGACATATTTAGTTAATATTTGAAACTAAAACAATCTGGAGGGAAATTCGTGTTACAAAATGCCCTTATGATTGACTTGGAAAACATAATAAGCGAGTTTACTATCGAAGAATAATACTTCTCGTATTGAATTTTAATAAATTGGCTAGGGAAGTCTGGACTCGAAAATCTAAATTAAAATAACGGCTGGGGGTAAACGTGAATACAAACTTGTAATAATCGTCCCAGTAAATCTTTATCTGGTGTAGATAGTCTAACTGGGCTACCTGTATGGGTTAGTTGTAACGTTGTTTTCAAATATTGCCCTTTCACCTGTAATTAAAATCATACACACACAAGAATAGTTGATACAAACATAAATGCATTTAAGTTAGCTGCATTGCTTGTGATTCGACATACTATTAAAATTGTAACCCTTTTTCTTTTATTTTTTTAGAAGTCTCTATCCATAGCGTTCCTGATAATTATTTTGATGTTATGAGTGTCAATATCACCGATTACTCTCTTCTACTTGATTGTTGTATCGAATTATGCAGTGATAATTATTGATTATTTTAAAACACTTTCGATATTCACAGGCAATCCTTGTAGTTTATATTTAAAGTAAAAAAAAATACATTTATAATGTACAGTGTGAATCATTCTTTGACACAGTAGATATAGACTTAATGCTAGCGAGACTAAAGACACTACATCTGTCGGAAAACTGCCTTGATTGGTTTGCATCTTACCTCACTAATCGTCAGCAATCAGTTTCTGTTAATAATCGCATTTCTTCCTGGCGCTTGGTGAGGAAAGGGGTACCTCAAGGCGGCGTCCTCGCTCCTCTTCTCTTCTCGATTTATAATAATGACGTGACCAAGAAACTACAAAACTGCAAGCATCATCTTTACGCCGACGACCTACAGATTTACACACACTTTAGGCCTGACAAATTTAATGAATATATTGACAAAGTAAACACTGACCTCAGGCATATATCTTTATGGTCCAGACAATATGGGCTGAAACTAAATGTAAACAAAACGCAAGCAATAATTATCGGACATCCAAGGCTATTACACCTCATAAACAATGGCAATATGCCGGCTGTCATATTAGATAATGAACAAATTCCTTATACCGACGTCGTTAAAAACTTGGGATTTTACTTAGATTCTAATTTAAAATGGCATGAGCAAGTAAAACAAACATCTAAAAGGATCTTCTCCATAATGCATTCCCTAAAGCGACTTAAACATTTTCTTCCTACAACTCTTAAAAGAATTTTAATCCAAACTTTAGTGATGCCGCATTTTGACTACTGTGACGTTCTACTAACTGACATAAGTGACGGATTGTCGGACAAACTGCAGCGTGTCCATAATATGTGTATCAGATTCATATTTAATGTTCGAAAATACGATCACATTTCTCCATTATTCCACGTCATGGCTACATCTAAAATAGAGAAGAAAATCGCACTGTCTAATTCTCCTATTTAAGATCCTACATACCTCGATTCCCAATTATTTATCATCCCGTTTCCAGTATCTATCCTCAAACCATAACTTAAACACAAGATCACAACATAGTCTCTTACTTAATATACAGCAACATAGGACATCACATCACTCCATGTCATATACCATCTCCACTTCTCGCAACTGGAATTCCCTACCACAAGAAATAAGGGGCTGCCGGACATTGGCATCTTTTAAAATAAATCTAAATTTATATCTGCTCTAAACTCGACTTCATTATTATCCAGTGTAAGATATATATATATATATATATTAATTGGTGTTTCCCGTATAATGTATCATATTTATATTATTATTATTATTATTATTATCGTATCATTATTGTTATTACCCTATAAAATGCTGTTTGTACATGACATTTACATTGCTACATTTATTGTATCTTTAACTGTTTATAATTAGTATAGTGTATATCTATATTTGTCGAATATTTATTTGTATTTGTGCTGGTTGAGTGGAAGAGAGGGCCTTATGGCCTTAACTCTGCCAGAATAAACAAAGTATTATTATTATTATTATTATTATTATTATTATTATTATTATTATTATTATTATTATTATTATTATTATTATTATTATTATTATTATTATTATTATTCTTTTGTGTCATAAACCAGCTATAATTAAATCTCAATTTCTTTCTTCGGCGATAATCATATTCTAATTTCAATTAATAAAGAGAATTTATTTCAGTAAGTCTGATAATCTGGATCTCTGCTTAGTATAAATTCGTAATAAAATTATTTATTCTCAACTGATAATTTTATTCTAACTACATAGTATAAATTATTTATTTATTCGGACTATTTAACTCATGTCGCAAATGGTAGTCAATGACCAATCACGTTTCAATGAATTCTGTTTTAAGCCAATGACAGTCGAGTTTCACCTCGCTCTTTATCGATATCTCTTTATCAACTTCTGTTTTTGTGATAAAGAAAGCTCCTCCTTTTTACACGCTTTATATTAGCTTGACCTGTATCTATCTATCTATCTATCTATCTATCTATCTATCTATCTATCTATCTATCTATCTATCTATCTATCTATCTATCTATCTATCTATCTATCTATCTATCTATGTAACGGAATATTTCAACGCGTTTTTCACCCACTTAAAATCATCGGATCGACTTGAATCTTTGTATACTTGTAGAGGATCCGTGACAATACAATAATTTCATATTTATTTTCTAAAATCCTCGCCATAATCATCAGAAAATCAAAAAAGGTGTTTTTGTATCAATATAACGGAATTTTTCAACGCGATTTTCACCCACTTAGAAACATTGGATCGACTTGAAACTTTGTATACTTGTAGAGGACCCGTGACAATACAATAATTTCATATTTATTTTCTAAAATCCTGGCCATAATCATCAGAAAATCAAAAAAAGTGTTTTTGTATCAATGTAACGGAATCTTTCAACGCGATTTTCACCCACTTAAAATCATCGGATCGACTTGAACCTTTGTATACTTGTAGAGGATCCGTGCCAATACAATCATTTCATATTTTGTTTCTAAAATCCTGGCCAGAATCATCCGAAAATCAAAAAAATGAAAAATGGTATAATAGGTTGCTGGCTTGTCGACTCTTTAGTCAATCGTTGTAAAAGCTCAGTTGGTAGAGCAGTGAACTCTTAGTGGTATATAATTTCAGTACTCCATACGTCGCTGGTTCAAATCCGGCTGGGAGGGTTTTTTTTTATAGAAGAGTATTACTTTTAGCTCATACTACAAGAGTATCGAATTTAAAGATATTTACATTTTTATCTTATTCTGTAAAATATTAAAACTAAAAAATAAATAATAGTTTTAAAAAACTAAAAGAACACGCTTTATTAGAAAACTAAAAAAATGAAAAATAATTTTAATTTCCAATACGCTTGGGATAAAATAAAGTGGTGAACAAAAAACTCATCTCCAAAACATATAGAATAAAATTAGAGTTATCAACAAAAAGAAAATAATTTTACCATCAAAAGCGTGGGGTGCTTTTTATGATTTTTACATTTTCTTCTTAGAGAGCTTACTTTTACCAATATCTGTTTATTATCAAATATATTAAATGATATAGAGCACCCCACTCTTTTGATGGTACAATTATTTTCGTTTTGTTAATAACTCTAATTTTATTCTATATGTGTTGGAGATGAGTTTTTTGTTGACCACTTTATTTTATCCCAAGCGTATTGGAAATTAAAATTATTTTTCATTTTTTAGTTTTCTAATAAAGCGTGTTCTTTTAGTTTTTTAAAACTATTATTTATTACCAAGCTTGGTTGAAAGTACACGAAGTGTAACTGGCATATATATATATATATATATATATATATATATATATATATATACATACACATATATATATATACCTTATATATACACATATGTTTCCTCCTTGTTCATCAAAATTGAATATCACATAGATTACTTTTTAATTGTAAAAATGGCACAGTTATACAAAATAAACCTTTGTTTTCATTTTAAAATAACATACATAACTGAAATTACTGTAGGCCTATACCTTTATACCTTTTGATTATCAATTCAGCTTAAGGGTATTATTTGAGGTACAAAAAGAATATCACTAAATGATTATTTTATATTGGCACCCTAATGGATATGAATTCAGTTTTTCTCGATTTTGATTTTTTTGCGGTACATGTCAAAGTTTTATTATATATGCAATTGGTCTTCTTAATATCTATCTCTCTCTCCCTCTCTGTTTGTCTGTCCGTCTGTCTGTCTCTCTGTCTGTCTGTCTGTCTCTCTCTCTATCTATCTATCTATCTAGCTATCTCCCTAACTGTCTGCCTCTCTCTCAGACACACACATACACAAACTTAATATATAAACACTGTATATAATTATTTTCTGCCCTATTTACTACTTTTACTTAAATGTTAATAAGTAAATAACACCCCCGTCTAAGATATTTTGATCCAAACAGTAAGCTTCTTGTTCCTATTGATGTTTGTCATTTGTAACTATTGAAAAATAAAGTGTATTTTACTTTGAATATATTATTTATTCATCATGTTAATGAAAAGTCCAACCCTGATTTTCCCTCAACGTTAAAAAAAAAAAATCTTCAGTGAGGTTAATCGGCCTCAAGATGGGAACCAGAGAACTTCTAGATTTTGAATCTTAAATTTTAGCACCTGGCATAAGTCACTCAGAGTATAACCTATTTAAATACCATCTTTATATTAGGGCATCATTATCTGATTCCATTACTTACTTACTTACTCACTGGCACTATCGAACCCGAAGGTTCATGGCCGCACGGACATAAGCTCTCCATACATCCCTATCCTGAGCTAATGCTTTCCAATCATTCCCTGTATAATCTACTTCCCACAAATCATAGTTAATGTTGTTCTCCCACCTCATTCTTGGCCTACCAACTGGGCGTTTTCCCTCTGGCTTTCCTACAAGAAGCTTCCATGCACGTCTTTCATTCCCCATACGTGCAACATGTCCTGCCCATCGCAGTCTCCGAGACTTAACTGTTCTTATTATATCTGGCTTCCTATAAAGACCATGTAGTTCATTGTTATGTAGTCTTCTCCATTCACCTGTCTCTTCATCTCTCTTTGGTCCAAAAATTTTCCTAAGAACTTTATTCTCAAATACTCGTAATCTCCTTTCATCCCTTAAAGTAAGAGTCCATGTTTCGCACCCATATAATATAACTGGTAGAATAATAGTTTTATATATTTTCAGTTTAACGTTTTTTGAAAGGAGTTGGGACATCAAAAGTCTCTGCAATGCATAATAGCATGCATTTCCAGAATTGAGCCTATGTTTAATTTCTTTGTGCATCTCATTCCTATTTGTGATTATTGTTCCTAGGTATTTGAATTCAGCCACTTCCTCAAAATTTCCCTCATTTGTCATTAGCTGTCCATTTCCATTATATACTGAATTTCTACGTGTGACCATTTATTTAGTTTTAGTGATATTTACTTGCAGTCCTAATTTCTTAGTGTTACTCAATAGTGTGTGCATGTTGGCCTTTAGTATCTCCTCGCTATCGGCCAGTAGTACTACATCATCAGCATAAACTAACAGCTTATTAATACCATATCTGATTCCATTTGCCTTGTTAATTTATTCATGTATAGAAATTATCTATCTAAAGTTCTCATGTCTTCACTGAAATCCCAAGCTGGAGCCTTCGTAGAAATGCAGACTGTGAACGCTTCAACTTTCACTACGAGTATTGAGTTATTAACAGTTCTTAAGTTGTTGTTAAATGAACAACCCGGTTGTTGGTTTGAAGAGACTCGGTACAGAAATTCCCTATGACTCTGTTACGAGTGCTGTACAGGGTTATATTTGTGGCGGAGGCTCCATCTCAAAGTTTTGAACCTAGCATCCTCTATGTATTACCCCACAGGAAGTTCTGCTGCTTTACCTGTAGAAAGGTTTTCTCTTCCGCCAATTAAGCCGTATAGATGTTTCTCATCTGCGCCTTCTATGTCGTTGAAATCATTACCGGTACTGTTTCCCCTCACATGGTACTACCATCCAAGTTAGATGGACTAAGGATTTATATTGAGGTGTTACTCTTCTTCCTCTTCTTTTCTGAATCGGGCTTCAGACAGGTCATGGCAGTAAAAATATAAACTGCTAAGGTCTTTTCTTAAGTTTCAGCATCTCGGTTTACTTTACTAGATAAACAGAGGAATGTGGATATCCGACATCAATTAAAAATAATTAAATGAAACAAAATTCAAAGAAAATAAAGAGAACTAGTATCAATATACTTTAAGAATTAGCAAAGTTTAAACTAAGTAATTAACTACCTACCTCACTGGCTCTATCAAACCCGTAGGTTCATGACCGCGCGGACATAAGCTCTCCATACATCGCTATAAATAAAGTCCACCAAACATTTTATTAAAAGATAGAGCAAGAGGATATTATCAATTTAGAAGACCAAGAACAAGATGGTACCTATTTTTTGTAAGTGGATTGAATAGATAGAATGATTTAAGGAGAATAAGAAGAAATATGTTCTTATTTTTAGATTTGTTGCGGGTAACTGCTTTGAGTATACTGATGTAATTGAAGTACGGTATCTCGTTAGTTCTAATATAAAACAACGATAACTTGTTATGCAGAACATATACCTCTAGATCAGCTCTACATATTTCATCAGGGCGAATTTATGAGAATAAAATGAGTTTATAATTGGCTAGAATTCAACCTCAATACCACGCATACCTCGTCACTGTAGATAAAATTAACGAGTATCTACAATCCAATGTGTCAGTGCAAGTGTACAGAAACTTCACATTTAAGTACATCTAAGGAATGATTTGAAATCTCAAAATTAATATCAGCATGAAAAGGATTGTTTATAACCTCTGACATTAATCAGGTGTGATGTTGTGTGTTCATTTTTTCTGCATATTCCAGTTTTTGTTTACGAACTTCCCACGTATGTATAATTGTGCATAATTTCCGAGCTGAATTTCTAAAATATTTATGTGTCTGTCTATTTCGAGGTCAGAAAACGAAGTGGAATTACATCCCTTATAACACTTTCTTTGCTTCTTTATATAGGCATATTAAGGTCTAAAGAAAAATAAGGTGGAGAATTTCCTTATGATATTTTGTTCGCGAAAATATTTAAATAACGATAAACATTCTAATAAAAAAAATAACAATTTAAATATATTTTTCTCTGTTATTAATTTTAAACTTATTAAAAGCATTAAATTTAAACAATTCTATGGGATATACTTCATAATCTCCATCCCGTGTGATTTTTTTGTTCAATGCCACCATGTTGTCATTTCGACATTCTGGTATTCTCCTGGCATGGCGTAATTGTAATCCACTTTTGAGGTTGGGGCGCCTGGAAAGCAGAATTACGCTGCCCCGACGATACAGTATTGCTAGACAATGTTAATGATGTTCCAGGAGAGGCCTTAATCTTAAACTCAATGTATGTTAATGATGGTAACGATGGCCAGATGATGTGATGTTCGGGGATCGTTTGGGCCTTAACGGTTCCTCACATTTGTCGTACAGGTGAGAAAAAACACCGAAAAACCATCACCCATCCTGACCGGGGATCGAACCCGGGCCCGCCGCGTGACAAGGCAGCACGCTACCTCGAGACCACAGTGGTGGACCGAATGTGAAAAATTGTTTGTTACATTACTATCCAAGGAAGATTATATTAACATATAGGCGAAGGATAATTATTTTCTGACATTATTTCATTGTTTACTTTCACAATAAAGTGGTAAAAATATCAACTTATTATATAAGTGAAATTATCTTCGAAAAAAAGAATAATCTACCGTAAATATGCACAGAAATGAATCTACATAATCATTAAGTCATTTAGGAAAAATTATATATATATATATATATATATATATATATATATATATATATATATATGGTATGATGAGAAAAATGAATGCCTGGACGGGATTCGAACCCGGATCTCTGAGTCTGTACCTCAGCGTGATATCCATTACACTACCAGGCGAATCCAATTCAAACACTTATTTATATATATTATATTCTCCATTATTACTAGATGTCGCGACATATATAAGAAAAATAAGTGTTTGAATTGGATTCGCCTGGTAGTGTAATAGATATCACGCTGAGGTACAGACTCAGAGAACCGGGTTCGAATCCCGTCCAGGCATTTATTTTTCTTATCATACCATATTAAGCTTGCATTGCTCAATGTTTAACATTTAATTATAACATATATACATATATATATATATGCACTATCGATGAATTATTAAACTTCACTCTAGCCAAAATCTTTGATAAAATGCTTTTCTCTTTACCAGAGTTTTAGGAGTGTTGTAACAAATGTCAAATTGCCAATTTCGACATATTTTGCAATTACTGTGCTATATGGAAGTCATGTGGTATGTACATGTTACATTAAAAATGTAGAAATACACCCTTTACTATATCGAAATCTTTTTCTTATTTTGATGCAAAATATGTAATTTTGTAATTGGGCCTCTTTCAAATATTTAGCTTTTCTGTTTGTCGCCGTCTAAAATATAAAACATTATTTCACCGTTGGACAGTATCGTGAACATAAAAAACTTAACTTCTTTAGTACACACATGACACAGCAAAAGTAAATTATTTGACGTTTACACATAAATATCCTAGAAGAGATATGACCCTAAATGTTAAGACAATATAAATAGAAGGAAATATAAAGAAAGTTTTGGACCGATATAAATGCTCACTAAAACAGATATATTATATAAAAACACTCACAAGAATATAATATAAAGCAATTTAATGGATAAAAATTATCTGATGTGTTGATAAAAACTCCAAGGCCTGACAGGCCTAGAAGGCCCTTAGTCTATCAGCAGGCTCCTGGCCTCACTTCTACATGTGTTCACAGAGGTAAACGATTATCCTGCCAGTGTAGGGGTGACATGTGGTCAGCATGTCCGGTTCCCCAGCCGCTACAGCTAGTTTTCTCAAACTGATTTTTGTTGAAGCATAGGCAAAAGAAAAACCACACATATATAGTAATATAATAATATATTAATAAAATAATATTTTATTAAATAAGAATCAACTTACTTCATAAATAGATTAGTAATTAATTCCTTATACTAGGTCCCGGATTTTCTGTAACATCAAATTAAGAAATATGCACATAATTATGTCACCAAAATTGGTGAAATATGTAAGCAAACACTTAATGAAGCAATTACATGTAAAATAAAAAAAAATCCAATTATTTGCTACAAAATAAAAGTTTATAGGTAGGCTAGTCAAATCTCTGTGTTGATTCTTAATTAATTCACTTCTGCTACAAAGTACTGACTATAAAGTTCTACAAAGTACTTATTTTTGGAAGGAGCTAGCAAATAATGACGCAGAGTTTTCATCCCTCAGTTAATGATCAGCAATAGCATTTCTTACCACGATTGGAACAAGATGATAATAGATAACATTCCAGACAGTAAAAGTGAAGCAAAAATGTTAAAGTCAACTGAAGCAGCTGAAGAAATTCGACAACCTGGAATAGTAATCCAGAAACGTGCCTCAATCTGTTAATCTACACACTGTAGTAACCTTGTCATCAGGCAGGCTGTCTTCAGAAGAAACGTCTGTTATGTCTAAAGGAGGCAGTCTTATTTAATGTAACGGACTGTCAACAGCACGTACGGCTTACTGCCCGTGCGACCCATATTTGTAAATGTCATTGTATGTATCTTACTTTTAGTCTAATAAAGCCCCATTGCTACTACTGTATAATAATTTTACTCCACCACCATCATCACGGATTAAGCCCATGTGGCTTTTTCCGGTCTCATAGATCCTCATTCGAAAATTTGAATCCATCTCTTTTTCGTCTACCAATTTTCCTGTCTCCTTTTGGTTTGTAAATAAGTATAATTTTTGGTATGCGTTCATCTTTCAGTCTTTGAACTGTTCTTTCCAGTTTCTTCTAGAGTCTTTTATTTTATCTAAAAGTTTAAATAGATTTAGCTTATTTCTAATATATTCACTTCTTATTTTATCTTGACGTTTGCAAGCAACCATACTTCTCAGAAATCTCATTTCAGCAGCTGCTATTATCTTCTCTTCTCTTTTAAATCATCATCATCATCATAGTACATTCACGAATTTAGGCCATTTGTTGACCTGTTTCGGCCTCAAGAGAAACACCATCCAGGAGTCTTTTGAGTGGACGTCCTGGTCTTCTTCTTCCTGCAGGTTGATATCTTAACATTAGTTTGGGTATTCTGTGATCTTCCATTCGATGAACATGTTGTATCCATCTTGACTTATAATCAGAAATTTTGTTTTCTAAAGATTCCATGTGTAATTCTTCTAAGATGTCTTCATTTTTTTGTGATCTAGTAGTGTGTATCCTGCAGTCCTCCGAAGATATCTCATTTCAGCAGATCTAAGTCTCTGTATATCCTTCTGTTTCAACGTCCATACTTCGCTACCATACAAAAGCGTTGGAAGAACCAGTGTTTTATACACTTTCAGTCTTGAATGCTTTTGGACTAACTGTGGCTTGAAGATATAATTTATTAACCCTAAAATTCTTAAAAATTTAGATATTTTTGCATTTACATCCTTTTCTTCTTCATATGAGATATTGCATCCTTGATATGTAAAATTTTCTCATGGTATTTCGACCAGTATGGGACCGGTGCCCACCCAGCATCGTGAGGCAATTGGGTAGCTACAATAAGTAGCGGCTCCAGGTTGAGGAACCAGCTATAACGGCTGGGGGACTCGACATGCTAACCACATGTCACCCCTACACTGGCTGTTGATCATCTACCTCTGTGATTGACACATGTGGATGTGAAGGGCCAGCAGCCGGTTGGTAAAAGGGCAACCGCTGAAAAGTGGAAAGACCCTCAATCGGGGGGGATATGTAAAATTATTCACCTGCTCCAAAATTTTATTGTCCAGTACAATTTTACTTCTGACAGGATCTACACCTTGAAATGCCATAATTTTTTATTTTTCTGTAGATATCTTTAATCCATATTCTTCTGTAATTTTGTTAAGTTCATATCTCTTTTAAATAAAACCCAAAATTCACTATCATACAACAGTACTTTGAAAAGTTAATAATTTGATCTAAATATCTTACAAATCCATAGCTCTTAATAATATATAAATACTGGAATCAAATTGTCATACAATTATGAATAATTTATTTTTATGAATTGTAAACTCAAGTGGGACAAGTTGTGTAGCATAGCCTCTAAGAAGTGGATTTTCAAGGTCACTTCTCTTATGTCGACTGTATCTGTGATGTATATATGTACGCAATAAAAATCTGTCCTGTAACGTGTGTAAAGATAATATTTTCCACCCCTTCACTAACACTCATCTGCGAGCTGTCGAATTATCACATTAACACAGGCATTATATAGTAAACACTTATGCACAATTTACACTAATAATTAATATTTACCACATTTTTCTTTACTTCATTAATAACTCGTATAATTAATAACACTCGAGGTATAGCGGCCAGGAGGCAAGCAACATAAGTTACATGTCTCTTTCGTAACTGCGACTAAACATTGATGAAGAATCAAACCCATTTTAATGTCCCCGAGTGTACAACTTTCTGTATACATTCGTAATCATTGCTCCTCGAGTAGATCCTCGTTCAAATCATTCAATTGAATTTCTAGTTTGTAGTTTGTGTTGATAAAACTGTTATTCTCCCGGTTATATTATAAGGATGCGAAGCACGGACTCTTACTTTGAGAGAGGCGAAAAGATTAAGAGTAATTGAGAATAAAGTTCTTAGGAATTTTTTATACCAATGAGAGGCGAATGGGGAAGACAACCTAATAGTAAACTGCTGATCTTTATAGCAAACGAGATATAATAAGAACAATTAAGTCTCGTAGGCTGCGGTTAGGATATGTGCCAGGAATGAGGAATGTAAGAGGGGTACGGAAAGTTGTAGGAAAACCAGAGGGAAAACGCCAAACAGGTAGACCAACAAAGATATGGGATAATTTCATTAACCGTGATTTGAAAGAAGAAAAATAGGGGATGATTGGAAAACATTACCTCAGAATAGGAATTACGGAGAACTTATGTCCTAGCGACTATGAACCAACGGGTTTGGTAGGGGTAGAGAGTTAGCTAATTAGTAGGGAAGAACAACTACCGGTTAACAATTATTATTCGTCTCCGGACTAGAAGATGTACCGATCACGCCAAAGCCTACCCAAACGTTTGAAAATACCCCAAAGTAAAACATGAGTAAAAAGTAAAAAAAAATATAACATAAATGGAACCATAGCCCAAGTGGATAGACACTCGCCTCCTATCTCTGGTTACCGAGTTCGCATACCGGCCGAGATTCGAGATGGGAAAACCGTATTCAGAATATGTTTTTCTCCAGTTTTGTAGTGCCAGATGTTCATTCTGCCAATTTTCCATACATATATCATACATTATATATATATATATATATATATATATATACACTACTCAAACAAATTAGTGGAACACATGTTTAAACCAAAACACGAGAATGAATACTGAAACAATTTAATGTTTGATCTTTTGTAATTATAAATTGAAGATGTATGTAAAATTAGAATAGACATTGAAACAATATTTTCTTGTACAGTATTAGTAATACGAACAAGTTATCATTTGTAACAGAAAACAAAGTGGAAATTTGAGATTTACAATTTTTGGAATCAATGTTTCCATGGTTATTTCAATACTCAGTACTTAGTGAGTCCTCCGTGAGCCTGAATGACCGCATTACACCTACGAGGCATGCTTCGCAGAAGCCTTCTTACAGAAAATTGTGGGAGACTCTCCCATTCCTGGGTGAGTGCACGTTATAGTTCTTCAAGATTATCAGGTACAGGACGAATAAGTTTCTCCAACTTATCCCATATATGCTCGATCGGATTAAGGTCCATCGCCCGAATATGGCATTCTTGCAGGACATCTCTGGTAGCCTGTGCTATATGAATCTAGCATTATCTTGTATTAGAGGAACATTAGGGTCCATACCGTAAGCAAATGGTACAACATGTTGGAGGATAATCTCATCAATGTAAATATCAGCATTCATGCGCTGTAGGACAACGACAAGCTCTGTCCGAGACTCAACAGTAATCCCAGCCTAAACAATAACCTAACCACCTCCAAATCTGTCACGTTCAATAATTGTGGCTGGATCAAAACGTTCACCAGGACGTCTCCATACACGTGTACACCATCAGAACCTGTTACACGAATTCTTAATTCGTACGTGAATAAAACACCCTTCCATTGGCGGAGCTGTCAGTTGACATGATTCTGAGCAAATCGCAGCCGGGTTTCTTTGTGCTGACGTGTTAAACGATGAGGTTTAAATGCAATTCTAGACCTCAACCTTGCATTTCTCAGTCTATTTCTTACAGTCTGATCAGAAATGGCCGTCCCAGTTGCTGTGCGTAAATGATTTTGTAGATATCTGGCTGTCGATTTTCTTCTGCGCAAAGCTGATAAGACACGAAATCTATCCTGTACGTCTGTAGTCTTCTTCTTACGACCTTACCCGCGTCTCCTCTTGTATCCATGCTTCTCTCTATATCGCCTCCACAGCCTATGGATGACGGAAGGGCAGACATCAGGAATCCTAGAGAAATGGGGAATGGAACGACCATCTTCAATCAATGCAACTGTTCGTGCAACTGATAGTTCATTCAGATCTTTCATTGCTCTGTATTAGCTTCAGAGATCACAAAAATAACAATTCCCTACCACAGATTATTCTTCAAACCTGTTTTTAAAATAATAAATTAATATGAACTCACATTTTGTTTCAGCAACTCTTGGAATTTTACTGACATATTCAGAGGAAAATTAATAAAACCCCCAGAAGATCTTCATTCTGATTTTAAACAGTACTTGAACTGAAAACATATAACTCTGAAAAATTTAATTATTATAATATTTATTTTGTGACTTTGGTTTAAACATGTGTTCCTCTAATTTTTTAGTAGTAGTATATATATATATATATATATATATATATATATATATATATATTTCATTTGCTCCTATGGTGGTTCGACAGACTGGGAACCTTATATATCAGAGTCCTTCAATCTCAATTCCATTAACTGATCTCACCATTCGATCTAGCATTATGTCGGACAAGGATAGAAGGAATATTTTTAATGCAAGGACAACTTTCGGTTGTACCTGCCACAACGACAGAGCTAAAAATGCATTTTATATTGTTTTGACCTTGTTAAACTTTTTCGTTCACTATTTCGTTTCTTGTGTTTTTATATATTTACTTTTTGTTTTATTTCACTCTTTCATAATAACACAGAATACACGAAGATCTAAGGTGGATAATTAAAATCCCATACCCATCCGGGTGATGAACAGCGACCCTATCGAATATGCCATGGCAGCAGCGAGTTTATAGCTTCATATCAAAGCGTATTAAATATTAAAAGCCTTATATTAAAAAGTTTTAATTTCATCCAAAAATAAGTCCACCGCTGTGGTATGGAGGTAGCGTGCTGCTTTGTCACGCAGCGGACCCGGGTTCGATACCCGGTCGGGGCAGGCTCATGGGTGAGGTATTTTCGGGTTTTTTCCTCACCTGTCAGACAAATGTCAGGAAGCTTAGGGCCAACGGTTCCCGAAAATCATTCGGCCATCACCATCCTAATCATCATCATCATCATCCTTCAGCGGAGTGGAAAGCAACGGGAAGCTACCACATCTTTAATGCCTTAGTAAAGCTGCAAAGCATAACATGAAAATGCTATGATTGCAGAGAAAGATCTGCCCTCGGGCAGAATTACTATGGATGGAATAATATGCTTCATTCTAGCCTGCTACTGATAAGGACATAAGTAAAAATAATTTTATGGGAGAACTTCTTATTCATTATTTTTAAACAAATCTTTGGAAGCAAGTTTTTTCCACTCATCACGTGATTCAATGTAGACTTAGGCCTATAATACTCCGATTGAGGGTCTTTCCACTTTTCAGCGGTTGCCCTTACCAGCCGGCTGCTGGCCCTTCACATCCACATGTGTCAATCACAGAGGTAGATGATCAACAGCCAGTGTAGGGGTGACATGTGGTTAGCATGTCGAGTCCCCCAGCCGTTATAGCTGGTTCCTCAACCTGGAGCCGCTACTTATTGTAGCTACCCAATTGCCTCACGATGCTGGGTGGGCACCGGTCCCATACTGGCCGAAATACCATGAGAAAATTTCTTCCCCCATGGAGACTCGAACCAGCGCAAGTCCCGTAGCTCTGCGCCAAGGCTTCCTACCTTAACCGCTCGGCTACGGCTAAGACCCAATAATAGATCTCCGTCCCGGCACTGAGGCAATATCTGGTTTGGAATACTGGAGACGTCAATTGTTGCCGAACAAAATGTCTAAATTTAAATCGTGATAGAACAGGCATGCTGCGAGTTAATAACAAACCCAGAAAATTGGATAAACGTGTGTAAATTTCTGGACAAACCGCGGAAAATAACAATAACACTATTCGTTAATAAATACATATGTAAGCAAACTGTTATTAATACATAATAACTATATGTAACTTAAACCATTCACAATGTAACTGAATTTTTAAATATTGTGTTTTTTTTTGTTTTGTTTTGTTTATTTTATAGTATTACAGGACATACATTTATTTATTGAAACTGTCAACGGCACTTACGGCCCGTGCGATCCATATTTTAATAACGTTGTTTGTATCTTATTTTTAGTCTAATAATTTCGTACTACAAGTATTGCTGCTGCTGCTACTACTACTACTACTACTACTACTACTACTACTACTACTACTACTTATCCGATTTCACCCATTTTCTGAATTTTACTCTTTTTTCAATAGCAGTCAAAATTTTAAACCGCAAATTTAAGCAATTAACTAACCAATTGAAAATATTATAATAGTAAGCTACATGAAATGTATAGGAAACCAGATATAATAACAACGGTTAAGTCTCGTAGGCTACAATGGGAAGGACATGTGGCACGTGTAGGGGATAACAGACTTGCATGGAAGCTTCTGGTAGGAAAACTAGAGAGAAAAACGCCCAGTTTATAGACCAAGAGTGAGGTGGAAGAATAACATTATCCATGACTTGAGGGAAGTAGATTATACAGGGAACGATTGGAAAACATTAGCTCAGGATAGTGATGTATGGAGAGAGTATGTCCGCGCCGCCATGAACTACGGGCTCGATAGGGCCAGTTACTTAGTTATTTGATGTAGGGTGATAACCGCGATGTTTCAAATATCTCAAAATAAAAAAATGAGTAAAGAGATAACAATTTGAGGATAAAATCAGTAATTGAGGAATTTTGTTGAAATAGACTATACGAGTTGTTTCCATCTTGTTCTACATTCCAGCAAATGTTTGAGAAGGGTATGCGAGTTTGCAAGTACTTGTCTTCACATAATTTCTAGGAGTTCTTGAAACTACCTAAGTTTCTTTCCTTTATTACCTCCCATTCAAAACCGGAGCGTCTCAGTATTGGAGCTGAAAACTCGCTTACAACTAAAAATTACTAAGTATTGGAAGAAACTGAAATACGCTAGTTTCATAAGCCGAAACGTTGTGTCCACAAATTTAAATATGGACTACAAATACTATATGATAAGATAAAACTGATTACATAGGAAATCTCTTTATTATATTTAATTGAAGATTATAGCTCAAGTATCTGAAAACCGTAATATTTTTTTTAAAGCGGGCAAGAAATGGTAAATTACTATTGTAAAATTTATTAGTGACCAAATCAAAATATGCTTATAAAGTGACATATGTATGAAGTTTGAGAGAAACAGAGATACATTAGTTATAAGAACTATAAAAATAAGTAATCTAAAATAAGCTATTGTCAATAGCAGAGCCGATAATATAAGTCAGTGTTTTTTTTTCAGTTACGTACATCATCACCATCGGCCTCGGTGGTCTACGGAATACGTCTCTCCCCTCTGGTCCCGAGGATCGTGGGTTCAAACCCGATAGACTTCTACAGATTTTTTTAGGATAGGAAAAATCCGAGGGACCTCCTCTGGGAGAAACTTTAAAGCCGTGAGTCCTGAGTTCGAAAATTTTCGTAAAAGAACTTCAAGCCTAAATTAGTTCATATGAGGAACATTTAATCGGCTTTTCCCATCTAAGTTATAATACCTTACTTGCCTACTAGATGTCTCTTTGAGGCGATAAGCTAACAATATGCCAGTGTAGACATCTGTAGAGATAAAAGTGTAACTATCTCGGTTAAGAAACTCCCGCTATGTAGCACCAACCTCTATGTGGGGATGTATGGGTGTTTTAAATGTTTATATTGTAAGGTGTTAGACTTGAAAGATGTTATTCATTTCTGCACCGCTACTTTAAAAAAATGCACGCTAATTTAACGTCATTTTAAAAAACCAGACATCTTTTTAACTCATGTTGGCAATACTGATTATATTAGCGTGTTTGAATTTAATCAAAATCTGACCGGTCGAATGAGCTAACTTGGTTTGTAGTTTATTTAATTGCATGTGTTCTGAGAGAGAAATTAATTAATACCTGTTGCAAATGGGAAGTTTGTGTTGGAATGCCTGTATGTAAAATTATGTAAATCAGATGATAACTGGAGTTATGTCGCCTCCTAACAAGATGCATGTAAGCTCACTTCGTTACAACTTCGCTTGCACTTCACCTTTTATACCTTAATTGAATGTCTAAAATCTCCCTACACAATCTCAATATCGGAGGTTAATAATAGAGCGTCGTTTCTGATTAAACCGTTGAGAATCAATAATATTTATAAAAGAAACGACAATATCTCCTTTAGGCAATTCCGAAGGATTGTTATTCTCAAGTAAATGTATTCGATCTTTTATTATAAAGCTTCGTATTACTACAGCCATTAAGTTCTGAGATTTTACGCCTGGAGGGTAGGCACCCACAAGAATTTGGATGTCTCACAAGATGCCGATAACTCGGAGTACACTTAAACAGAACTACATCCTCCCTCAAAATAGTAGCCGTTGGCCGTTATGCACATTTACCAACGTTATTATAGCTGCTGGAAGCACCGCTGAAAGATGTTGACAGGAAGGTCCCGTATGGCTTCTCTTGTGTCAGACATGACCCCTTCAGAATAATCAAATATACGTCCATGTAGGATTGCGTTCATGCGAGGAAAGAGAGAAAAAATAGCATGGCGCGAGATCAGGTGAGTATGGAGGGTATGGAAAAACTGTCATCTGTTGCCTTGCAAGCTCCTCTTTGACAAGGACAGAACAATGTTCGGGGGGTGTTGTCGTGTAACAACAGCCAATTCTTTGTATGCCGAAGCTGAGGTCGCTTACGGCGAACTAAATCGCGTAAACTGTCAAGGATATATTTGTAGTGGGATTTGTTTACAGTTGCACCTTCTTATATGAATTCCATGTGAACAATTCCATTTGAATAAAAAAAACAGTTCAAGCATCACCTTGCCTTTTGACTGTCTTGTCGCGTTTTTTTCTGTCATGGTGATAATGGCGTTTTTGAGATGGCGGATAGTCGTTTCAGTTGCGGATCGTAAAGGAAACACCATGTTTCGTCTCCAGTTTTTATCCTGTTGAGAAACGCCCGATCATCGTCAGCACTACTGATGAAGTCATCAGAAATCGTCGTGTGGCCATCACGTTGGTCTTGTGACAGAATTCGTGGCACACTGTGCTGGGTAACACGAGACATGTTCTAGTGACGAGACTGAATTTTGTATCAAGTACCATAGCCGATCCCTACCGCTGCTGCCAGATCGTCTACTGACTGGGATCGGTTAGCACGTAACAACGTTACAATTTCTTCGATCTTGCGTTTAGTTCGAATTATTTGTGGCCGACCAGTACGCACATCATCTTCCAAACTGTCTCTTCCTTGCAAAAGAAAACATCGCTGCCACCTGAACACAACACTACGACTCAATGCGTACTCACTGTAAACTTGCTGCATCATTTGAAACGTTTCGGCAGTGGTCTTGCCTAATTTCTGACAGAACGTGATGTTGCTCTAACTGTGACACCTCGAGTTCTGACATGCGCATTCAAATCACCGTCACAACAATGACCATAGTTCTGCTTGAAGTGCATGCACACAACTGCCTCTTGCTGGGACGAGAGACTAACTGACCAGGCACCTTACCACGCTCCACTTATGCGCTATAGTGCATCACAGCGCCACTATGCGCTCAGTCTCAAAACTGAATGTCTGTACCACATATATCCTACTGAGACGTATGTTTGTTATCTCAACACTCTAAATATATGCAAGATAAAATGAATGGTTTACAGTATTAAGGGCTCCCGGTATTAATTTCCTTGTAATTTGGTTTAAAAAAATATGTAACATACATAAATATCTTTTTCAGCTTATTCTGTAGTCTAATGCATGACATTTTTGTCACTACTTAAACAAGTATTCCTGAATATGGCATTCTGGGTAACGTTTTAGACATATTTCTTCATGGGTAAATTAAAAATCAAAGAAATGAAAATAAAAAATCCAACTTCTTAAAAGTGTTGTCTGGGGAATTTTCTCAAAAACTACTTATCCAATTGTTTCCAAAATTTTGTATTTATTGCCCATGGTTAATTTGACAATAATAAGGTTTGCTTGTGTTCAGATATGGATTGTGATATATTTTTAAATAATTCAAAGACCAAACATTTTTTGTTAAAAATTTTGCAACACTTTTTTTTTAAATTTCATATACTATCAATAGCACAAAGATAAATTTACCCCATTATTACAGAGACATTTAAATTGTATAACTATGCCAACAATTATTCTCCAATCTTTCATAGTTTCAGAGAAAAGTGTACCAAAATGTGAAAAAAAAGTTATGGAAAAATGCAAAAAAAAAAACAATTGTGCACATTAGCAGAACACAGAGAGGCCATTTTTTTAAAATCAATTTTTATGTGTTTAAATGTCCAAAACCGACAAAATAATGTTACACGTCGTTAAAATAGACCTGTATCTGGATTATTTGAAGCAAAACCTAAACAAATTTGATTTTTTAAACCAAAATAATTACTGGGTGTCCTTAAGAGAAAAAATAAATGCACATACGAAGATATATATATATATATATATATATATATATATACATAAGATTAAAGAATACGAAAACAGATCCATTTTTTGATAAATGATAAACACATTGACACTGTTGAAGAATTTAAATATCTAGGAAGTGTTTTTGCTACATATAATAGTGCCTTTGAAAATGTCAAAAATAGAATTAACAAAGCAAGTATTTGTCTAGTTTTATTATACATAACCAATAAAAACCCCATATCCCCAAATTAAAATTTAAAAGAGCCAACTAGTTTAAATAGTGATGCTATCATTTTCAAGACTAATTATTTACAAAAAAACTAAAATAGGTAAACAAAATAACAATTAAAAATATTTGACTACATCACATGACGAGATTATTAATTTTAAATTACTTTGTGACTTCATAAATTTAATCCTCTTCTCTTTTAGTTAAATAATTAAATAATCTCAAAGACTTACTCGTAAGTAATGTATTTTTTAAATAAAATTTTATTTGGAATTTTTCTGACAAGAAATGAAACAACTCTTCAATGTGGAGAGGATCAGATTCTTTGAGCCATCTTTCAGCGATATTATTTATCCCGAGACGGTACGAGTCACTGGATTTTGAGGCGAAGAATTCGTTGAGATCCACTTTCATGTTTTCACGCAAGAAATGGGCCATGAATCGAAACATCGGTAATCTGAGGACGCAAGATCGCGACTGTATTCTGGATGTGGTAACAGTTCCATTCCTCTCAATTATTGAATTTTTGGAATGGTTTTCGTACAGTATAAAGTCTGGTTGTGTTTTAAACAGCGATCCTTAACATTTAATAAATTATTCCATTAGTTGAGAATAGAACCCGCAGAGGTAATGTTTTCAGCCTTATATACCACTCAATCAGGTTAGATAAAATTTACAGTAAGGAATTAAACATATACCGGTAGCTAAGTTATAATAGTTATGTAAAAATATACTAATATAGTGGACCTACAATATTGAAGCAGTCTGTAGGGTTTCGTGTTCATGTAGTTTCAACGTAAATAATCAACTCATATTTCGTGTAATATTTTCACAACCATTTTATTTACTTCTATATTTTATCATAAGTAATGCCACGAGTGATTTCCAAATTATTGATAAATTCACGATGTCACGAAGTGACGAGTGAATTTATCTAGAGATTTGGAAATCAGGAGTGGCATTTCTTAGGACTATTTAACGAATAACATTAAGCTGTTTGCTCACAAATCATTAGTTAAACTAAGTTATTTTAAAATATTTATATATTTAACGTAAAGGGTGATGTTAAAAAACAAATGAGAATGTTTATTATGTTTCATTTGTTCATTACTGCAACCAGATCATATTACTTATTGCCAAAGGAGCTCAATATTTTAAGAATGTACCATAGCGGAGAAAAAATGAAGCACATCAAACTATTTATAACCAACATTATAGGTCATCAATTAATTTCTGATGTCGTATGATGTAAATATGTCAATTATATTTTTCTGAAACGTAAATATCTGGGAAATAATACGTTTAAGAAAGTGCAAACAGTGGTTTCTTTTTTTTTTTTTGCAGTATAATCAATAGCTACGAATGTTTTTCTATTATATTCGCAAGCAGTACCTGCTTACATTCGTGCACTATATATACAATCTGGCAGTCGTTTTCATTCTAGGATACTTACATCTTAATTTATAAATTATTATATTCAACGTATTTCTTAGAGCGTCAGTCACTGTAAAATAATGCTCTGGCCTATTCAGAATGTTAAAAAGGAGTATCTTGATTTTAATATGATAAAAATAAATTGATAAAATCGAGGTGAAAACTACTGTGACTGGTTGAAAATCAAATTTCATTGAAATGTAAATGGTTATTGACTCCCATTTGGGGCATGAGTTAAATAGACGCTAGTAAATTATTCTCAATTTGCGCTAACAATTAATATTGATTTAATGTTTATCTCACTCATAATTAATTCACAGTTTCTAATGAGTAGGCTACATACTTTGTCTACCGCTGCCAAAAACACAACTGGCTGGTCTCCTGCCTTCTCAATACATAGGACATGGCAGGGAAACTTGTAAGCCCAGGGTCTAGACACTTCCACATGCAAAACTCTCATCACTAGAGCTCGGACTTTATTGCCTTTTCATTGCCGTGTCGCTTTCAAACAGTTGACTACACAGGTAGTTAGTCCTGTCCCGAGCGCAGTGCCACAGTCATTGGCGTATTTGCTGTGCTGCTACAAGTGCTGTGCAGTCAAGTCATAATACCGATCGCCACGATCTGATGAATGATTACAACATGCCGAAAACAAACACACACAAGGTGAATTCACTTGTACGTGAGTACGGCCGTGATTATTTTTGACTAAAAGAAGATAAAATATTTTGCAAATTGTGTAATGTAGAGTTGAAGGGGGAGAGAAGAATTTTTATCAAGAGCCATTGCAAATCTAAAACACACATTGGGATTGTAAAACATAAGTTTGACGATGAAATACAATCATCTGCACAAACAGTTTCAGACACTTGTAATCATAGTGAATTTTACAAGGATTTATGCGAAACGATGGTTTCCGCGAATATTCCTTTCAATAAATGTAAAATCCAGCTTATATTTCTTTTTAGAAATATACGGGAAGAAATATTCCTTGTGAAACAACTTTACGTAGGTATTATTTATCTCCTTGTTGTGAAGACGTTCTGAAATACATTAGAAATACTGTGGCAGATCATAAAATATGGGTGTCAATCGATGAAACCCAGGATGCGTCCAGACGGTCTGTAGGAAATGTGATAGTGGAAATATTATTACCTGAAAAAACCGGGAATAAATGTTTGTTAACTACCGAGGTCTTTAATAAAGTCAATCATTCTGAAATCGAAAAACTTTTTGACAGCCTATTCTATGGCCCAATGAAATAAAAAAGAGACAGTGCTTTTCCATTTGTAACAGACGCAGTCCCTTATATGTTGAAAGCAGCTTCCAGAATTAAATAACGATATCCGAAAATGATACATCTAACTTGCTTGGTCCATGTACTTCACCGAGTAGCCGAACGAATTAGGTTGCATTTCTCTGATGTGGACATTTTGTATCAAACATAAGATATTTTTAAAGGCCTCTTCTAGGAAACAGAAATTTAAGGAAATTGCATCACAAATCCCTTTGCTACCTCAACCTGTTTTAACTCGATGGAGGACTTGGTTGCAGACCACTACATACTACTTACAGCATAATGAAGTGATTGTTAAAGTAGTTAATACATTTGATGCTGAAGAAAAGTTCGGCGGTAAAATTGTGAAATCTCTGATGTCAGGACAACTGTATCAAAATTTACAGGTAATCAACAACGTCTAGAAAGATTTACCTTTAATAATGATAAAAATTGGAATCTTCACATATAGCATTGATTGATTCCATAAAACTGTTAGAGAATTTATCTCGACATTTTGATGAAAGAGGAGGTAGTTTTGGCATCTGAAATTACAAAACAGAAATTGTAAAGTGTATTGCTGAAAAACCCTGGATACTCAGCTATTTGCAATATAAAGGATTTTCTAATGGACAACAAGAACGCATGTACTGTCTCCATGTTAGATACCTGTGATATACCCTACTTTCGTTTTGCACCAGTTACCTCAAATGAAGTAGAAAGGAGTTTTTCTATATGTAAACTTTGCTTGAGCAGTCACCGAAGAAGTTTTTCTTTTGAAAATTTATGGAAATACATTGTTATTCATTGTAACAGCTCTACAGAAGCGTAACGAGTTTAACTAACAGGATTTTAAAAATAGTATGTACAGTGCACATAATGTTTTTGTGTTACCTCTTTATTTAAAACTGTACGAAGAAAATAATTGTGCAGAAATAATGAACTTGTTTTTACGCAACAAAATAAACTTGTAATCCACAATTAGTTACTTATTTCATTGCCCGCCTATACCTCCTGTAAACAGTACAGCACAAATGCCATACTAGTCAGACTGGTGCTACTACACCCCCTACCACTCTCTCATCAAGCAATATTATGTATAGTAGGAGTGCATTTTATCTAACTTCATGTCCGAGCTCTACTCATCACCCATCTTTCTCGAACTGGAAAACAGAGATACGTAGAATTATCAGGAATGAGGACCCAAATACTTCGTTGTTGTTTGCGCGGGCGTTATGACTTGTGAATGGGCTACTAACAAATCTATCCAACCAATGCGAAACTAATACTATAGCCTTGCCCGCGTAATTTAAACTTCGTCATTACGACGCGTCATCATATAATTACTACACAATTAGAATATAAATATATTTGGGTTACATCAGAATTTTACAAATAAAAGAGGAAAAAAGACAATAAAAACCATTAAATGAAAATAATTAATTGTACCGATATCATTGAGTAAATTTCATTGTTTCGGCAGTGAAAAATGAATTATCCGACAACAAATAATTTTACAAGCTTCACTGATAAGTGTAAGGAGTGATTGCTAATACAGAGTGTCTGACTCAAGCCATTCATACAATGTTGTAGACATTCCGCGTAATACAGAGGTGGATAAAGAGTGCCGTTCATTATTTAATTTCTTACACCTAGTGAACTCTTGCTGAAACAATAATATCAATGTAAGCATTAAAATATAAATATTACCTTATCGACTATACCTGTTTAATATAAACATATGAGACGACGACAATTCACATGAACAATTTACCAACCCCTGTTTCCACCTATGAAAATACTTAATGTTGATCGCACATATCGACGACTACCTGATTGCCCAACCAGAAACTGATCGCACTATTTATCGGAAAAATAAAATATCATTATGTAATGCATTTGAAAACGCAATCATCGAAACCATAACTAAGTTAATACTCATACGCTCTTCATACATCTCTATCCTGAGCTAATGTCCCCCAAGCAATCTACTGAACACCATAATCTAACATATACAAATGTGTGTTTGTTTGTTCGTACTTTATGCGCGGCCATACCGTTGATCCGATAGAGATGGATTTTTGCAAAATGTTCAGGAGATTCCCGGGATGAACACAGGCTATAAGAGAGTTGAGATACTCAACTCCAACACGTTTAAAAAACACCATTTATAGTGAAAAACGGTAAAATGTCTCTTTTTTTACCCTTAAAAGGCTTACGCTGCCTAAACCATAACAAATACACAAAACTAATGTACATAGAATTGAATATCTCAAAAAAAAACTCTACATAAAAGTCCGCGACAGCATATGTTTATCTCTTACAGATGACACACAATAGCCATTATTGTCTTTCATTGATGCCAAGGAGATCGAGATAAATAGATTCCCGGGCAAGCATGTGCTGCCATACCATTCATCCGATTGTCATGGGGCGTTTTGCAAAATGTTGAGGATTTTCCAGGGAGGGTTATAGGTTATAAGAGAGTTTTAATGCTGAAGCTCTTCACCCTTAAAAATCATCTTCTGCAATAAAAAAAAAGTGTGCAAAAATGTCGCTTTTTGTAAGCTGCCTAAACCATAACAAATACACAAATGTATTGTACACAGAATTGAATAACTCAAAACACTCTTCAGAAAAATCCGCGACAGCATATGTTTCTCTTTAGGATAACTCACAATAATCATTTTTGTCTTTCATTGATTCCAAGAAAATCGGGATAAGTTGATTCCCGGGCAAGCAAAGCAGCGCACGGCGGGTATTATTTTATGGATAACTCGAAATAACGAATTTTGTCTTTCAGCTCATTTATGCCAAGTACATCGGAATGCTTAGATTGCCGGGCAACGTCGGGCAATTAGCAGGCGGTATCAAATATAATAACGGTATAAATTTATATTTATTTTTCCTTTTGCTTATTCAACTAATTGCAAAAACACATTTTCATTTATTTAGGTGTGGCAGCGCACGACGGGAAATAGCTTGTCAATTAAAAATTCATATCAGAAGTTAATTACGAGTTTATCGATCTTTCTGCCGCATCCCGTATCAGGTACGTTTTCCCTTATGACGTAAGTGATGAAATAATATTTCATCTAGAAATCTGACATGTGAACTTCTCTATTTCAAGGTTGTCTTGGAGAAGTCAATTTCAATTTCGGAGAGTTGTGTTATCCAATGTGAAACTTGAGAATGTGGTCTGTAGTATATGACAGAAAGGGGGAAATGAGTTTACGAAAACCAATTGCTTTTATAGAAACTATAGAAAGTTATATTATTTAAAAATCGGAAATTTACAGTTAACAATAAATGATAAAAATGTAGAAGTAGTAGAATTCAAATACTAAGGAACGATAATTGAAAATAGGAAATAGGTGAAGAATAAAATTAAAAGGACCTTACTTGTGGAACGCATGCCACTACACATTTAAGGGACTCTTGTCATTCCCAATTTAGAGGCCTATTAAAACACTTTAAATTAAAAATATTCAAAACTATTATTCTTCCAGTTGTATTATATGGATGCCACATACGATCTCTTAATTTTTAGGGAGGAAAAAATATTACGACTATTTCATAAAAAATCCTAGGACAATTTTTGGATCAAAAAGGGACGAACAAAATGGAGAACACTAACATGAAGTTAGAAAAACTTCGGGTAATTTGGACTCCTCTTTTGAATTTGTTGTTTTTTTCTTTTAATTAAGGGATTTGAATTTTGTTTAATTACAGTGATTATAATTAGTGCTGTAACTATTAAACGGCATTGTAATTTTATTCAAGTATGGAAATATCATAACTTACAAACTTTTTACATTACAAGAAAGATCCACTTTAACTTCCATATTCGGATAAAGAGAATCCCAGAATCCACCTTAGTTTTAGTCTATTTTTAAGTTTATTTACTCTATTAATTTATACAGGCAGGCACAGATTAATGTGAAAATATGTATTACTGATCATAATTAAAAAGCGTTCATATTTATTTAATGTTTTGAAATATTATTGTTGATTATAACATTCACACGTCATTCAACTGCAGAATGCGACGGTCTTTGGGTTTAGTAAAATTACAAGGATATTAAATAAAATTAATTAAGTGAATGGTTTTTACAGAGAGTATCCTAATTGATAAAAATATACGTATTCGTGTAAAGTGGACCCAGAGGTTCCACATTAACCAAATTCCTTTGTTATGTTTAATTATTTTACGCAGCCACCATGTCACGTAATATCAAAACAAACCCGCCTGTATATTAAAACAGCATCTACATAATATAATATATTTAGGAGTTTTTTCAACATTTTTAATATTCAATGAAGAATTGATTCTTATCTTGATAAACCTTTAAAGTGGTCATTTTCATAAATATCACAAATAAACCCTTCTTCCCACAAAGAATAAAAGAAACTGGTCTTTAAGCAGTCAAAGTTGATAGGGGAATAATTTTAAAAAAAATTCTGTTCGAGGGCAAAACCAATTAAAGAAGATATTAACAGGGTCCACTCAAATAAAAGCGATCACATTACTCGAACTTCCCTACACATGATCATTATGGGAAACCAGATACGATAAGAACATTTAAGTCTCCTAGACTGTGATGAGCAGGACAATTGGCACGAATTGGAAATTAATGAGGGGCATGGAAACTTCTTTTAGAAAAACCAAAGAAAAGCGCTTAGCTTATAGACCACGAATGAGATAGGGTAGTAACATTAACTATGATTTGAAGAATATGAATAATTCATGATTATTATGCAGGATTTGTTGTATGCAGATCGTATGTCCGAGTGGCCACGAATCTCCCTGTGTGATAATGCCAGTTAGTAGTTTCAAAATATTGATCGTATACAGAAAATCTCAATGGCAGATCCCAATATTAATAATAAAAGGTACCGGTAATATTCGAAAAAAAAAGAAGAATGCATTTTGTATACAGGATGTTCGGAAATTCACATTACAAATATCTAGGGCTAGAAGGGACTTGTAGACAATGATTCGAGTAGGAACCCATGTCCAGAAACGTACAATGTCCATGCTACACCCATTAGAATGTGTCAGATTTGCCGGTGTTGTTTTGCAACCGTACAGGCAGTACATGATATCAGAAGAGCACCATGTCAAATGAGGTGTGACGTAAGGTACAAAATTAAATGACGTTTGACTCATTACAGAAGAAAGTCTAATTTATTTGGTAACAATACTAAGTAACAAAAACACATTCATTGATCACAATAACACTTGTGTGAATAGTGGAAAAAACAAATTTGTTTGCATCTTCTGCACTGGATGTGAGCCATATGAATCTGCTCACTACAACAGAGACTCGATGTGATAACCACGAATGTCGTTGCATACATTGTACCGACGAATCGTGTTCCGGTACACTCGTTGCATCACACCTGGTGAATGTTAATCTCTTGTGCAGCTACCATAAGTCGTGCCAGCAATTCTTCCTCGGTATCTTCAGGAGTTTCGTACACCATATTCCTCACACGACCCCACAATAAATAGTCCAATGGTGCTAAATCTGGCGATTGCGGAAGGCAAACAATATGACCACCCCGGCCTATCCATCTTTGCATGAATCTTCGGTTAATATGTCCCCGAACGACACGTGTAAAGTGCGTCGGTGCGCCATCGTGTTGGAACTACATTTCCTGAAGGACATTCAAATAGGGGGGGGGTAAACGTCACGTTCAATCAGGCGACCTTCTGACGGCATGTACTGCCTATCCGGTTGCTAAACAACACCGGTAAATCCGACACCTTTCAATGCTGTAGCGCGGAAACAGTGCATTTCCAGACATGGGTTCCTATTAAAAATATAGTCTACTCAGTCCCCTCTACTATTTCTACAAGTTTGTAATATGAACACCTGCATAATCACGATTCTTTATTATCTTCTCAGTAGCGTTCTATTTTGTAAAAGCACCATATCGTTTTACACTGAGCAGTTTTGCAAGACACAAATATACGCAGATGTTGTTACTGTTACCGCAGTGCTGAGCCGTATAAAAATAACTTACCTAACTGATAGAACAATACTGTAACACATTTATTTTTAGTTTGCTACACTGTTCAAAAAAATTAGGGGATATTGTAGAATAACCTATTAAGACTATGTTTTTAGGAACAGTATTAGATGCAATCACTTTCTATTATTCCAAAAGAATGTAAACAAGAGTTTGAAGTCATTACATAACCTCTGTACCACACAAGATGTCAAAGAGATCCTGATTAGGAATATGGCAAACAAACAAAGCAACATTAACATGGGTGAAAATGTTTCTTTAGTATGGTGTATGGTCTCCTCGAACGGCCAGCACTGCCTCACACCTGTGTGGCATTGATGCAATGAGGTTAGCAATGAGTTCTTAGGGGATACGTGGCCACTCTTCCATAAGAGCAATGTGCAGCTCTGGAACAGTTGTGGGAGGTGCTGGTCTGTCTGCAATGCACCTGCCTAATGCATCCCACACATGCTCAATCGGATTTAAGTCCGGGGAGGAAGCTGGCCATTGCATACGCTCGATACCCTCCACTTCCAGCATGTCGTCCACCAAGCCAGCTCTGTGGCGTCGTGCATTATCGTCCATAAAAAGAAAAGAATCACCTATGGCACCAGCATAAGGCACGACGAAAGGTCGGAGAATCTCATCTCTATACTTTACCGCAGTCAAAGTACCACCTTGGATAACGTACAGGTCCGTACGTCCACCACTACTGACTCCTGCCTACACCATCAATCCACCGCCACCATATGGGGATATTTCACGTACAAAAGCTGGATTGTTTCGTGTCCCTTTTTCTCTCCAGATGAATACACGCCGACTATCACATTCCATGTTGAATCGCGACTCATCAGAAAAAAGAACTGATCTCCATTCAGCATGCCTCCACCCACGATGTTCCTCCGCCCAGTTTCTGCGATCTCTACGGTGTTGTGGAGTTAACCTGGTACACACCATGGGCCTACGGGCATAGAGACCACTTCCATGCAGTCGATTGGGGACAGTTTGAGTTGACACCCTGCGTCCTGTTGCTGTTTGAAGTGTATTTCGCAATTGAGTTGCATTCTGCTGTCTACTCCGACGGGCTGTTAACAAGAGGTAACGGTCATCCCTTGCTGTTGTTGCCCTTGGTCGACCTTGTCCGGCTCTTCTGTGAACAGTATGTTCTTTAAAAATGATTCCAAAGAGTGGAAATCACGCTTTGAGACACCCCAATGGCTTGTGCCACCTCTTGTTTTGTCTGTCCAGCTTCCATCCTTCCTATGGCCCTCCAAGCCATTGGATCAGGTAAATCACGTTGTCGAGGCATCACTGTCCCTAAGGCAAGTCATTCACTAACTGAAAACTGGACTGGATTTAAAAACAGCAACAAAACATTCACCCCGACACGACCCTTTCACATCTACAGTACAGACACTGCCCTTTGGTGTGGTACCGAGGTTACGTAACAACTTCAAACTCTTATTTACATTATCTTGGAGTAATAGAAAGTGATTGCACCTAATACTATTCCAAAAAACATAGTCTTAATAGGTTATTCTACAATATCCCCTAATTTTTTTGAGCAGTGTACTTGATGCAAATACAAACATTATGTGGTACATGAAATACTAACAAATTTCTGCTTTTAAATAAACTTTCACTTCTAATTAACCGATTTAGCTGTTTGTTAGAGAACATGTTATTTCAATGGCTTATACCGTTCCGAAACATTCAAAATTGAGGCCCTAGAGCTACGAGTATATGTCCCATTCAGCTTAACCCCACTCGAAATGGTTCGATTTTAGTTATTGAAATCGATCGCAATTTTCTTAATTTATTGTTATAAGCCAAGTTTGGTTACGGAAAAAACTGCGGCTGCCATAGAGTTAATACCGGTACGCAGACGCACACATACGCACGCACACACACACACACACACACACACACACATATAGGGTATATCATCGTATTTTTTATATTTAGTAATTAGGCCTAGTAGTAGTATTAGAAAACGTTTCATGTGTAAAATCTTTATACCAACGTACGTATATCCCTTCGTAATTCTCTAAATTGGAGAGCATAATAATTACTTGCATAAAGTACAAAGCTATTTGTCTTACTGACGAAAATACTAAGAATAATGTACTAGGCATGAATATAAATATTTCATTAATCAATTAATTTTGGTAATTTCAAACAGAAATCGGGGTTTTTTTACCTCATTCGCACCATTACCTCATGTCCATTTCTTCCAAGTGGCCACTATAAGGGCTATTTACATACCTATTCTTTCGAGATTAGTTTTGGTCTGTGCAATGGTTTCTTACCTAGATGGCTATTTTTGTAATTATTGTGTTCTCCCCTAAATAAGCGACGAAGGTATCAGAGTCTTCTTCTTTCACTATTGCAACCATATTCCCACTTAATACAAGATTCATTGTCTGTTCTTTCTTATTTTCCGTCCCTCGTTTTCCTTAACACTACGAACAATTTTTTATAAAATTTTATTTTCAAAATAATAAGAGATCTTTGTGACTTTTTTTGTGAGAATTCACGTACATAAGATAGCGATGTTAAAATTGTGATTTTGTAACAGTTAAGGTTTGTTGCTCCACTTAACAGTTTAAGATTACAATATTATTCATAATATTGAAACTTTTATTGACACAGGAAAAGCGGTGTGCGATTTCTCTATCAGACAAATTTGAAGACTATCACGTTGTTTTACAACCAATCACAGTCGTTTTTCACCAAGATAATTATCGAATTTTCATTATCTAAATAAACAAATCTCCTGCTTTTTAATATTCTGAACAGATATCAGCAATATTTTGCAGTGACTAACTCTCTAACAAATACGTTGAATACAGCAAATAATAAACGGATACCTTCGACCTACACATTTGATAATTGCGTGTTCAATAATTCTGTTTTTAAATACTGATTTTACTGAGTGTTTCTGAAAAAAAAAATTAATAACCTATAATGTTGGTTATAACATACAGTCTGATGTATTTAATTTTTTTTTGACTAGGGTACATTCTTACAATATTGCAATCCTATTTGGCAATAAATAGTATGTTCAAATTGCAGTGATGGACAAATAAAATATAACCAAACATTTCTCATTTGTTTTGAAACATCGCCGTTTACATTAAATATATAAATATTTTTAAAATATTTATATTTAGATAATGATTTGTGAGTAAACAGCTTAATTTTATTCTTTAGTCTTAACAAATGCTACTATTTATTTACAAATCCTCTAGATAATTTGGAAACCATTCCTGACATTACTTATGATAATTTTACTGGCGTAGGAAGACCGTTGCATGATTCCTTTTTCAGACAATTTCAAGGTAATGAAAATCTAAAATTTCCCTATTTTAAAGGAAACTCCTACAAAAATAACAGACACAGAACAAATTTAATATTTTATCTAATGATAGTTCTCGTGACACTCACAGACTGGAATTATCTTCACGGCTGATGAGAAATCTGGTAATCTGAAAAGAGAGAAAATATTGCATTTGTATGTGAATTCACATCCACTCCTTATTCACGGGTCTCGTACCTGTAATTAGAGATCCCTGCAGTAGCAATGTTGGCTTATGGAATTCCATCCTTCGACTCCTTTATAACTGCGGACTGCCACATGCGTTTCATTATTTAATGAGCAACACAAAACTGAAAAGCTTTAATCACAGAAGTCGGAGCTCGCAGCCGACTTACAAACTGTAGTGAAATACAGTAGTACCCCTTATTATATCAAACAAACTCAGAGTGCACCATGGTAATATGCAAGCTTCACATACGTGTATTCTATTGTTATACTACTATTGTAATAGTGAAAATTAATTCAATGTTTCGAAAAAAAAAGTAAACATGCAATTTCGAAGACATTGTGCAAGAGCCTTTTGGGCGTATATGCATATTCCTGTTCCACTTATAATGAAAAATATGTTAATAAATAAACATACATACTGCAGGTTTATACACCTTCTCTCATATGTAAACGAACAGGTATAAAACATTATCTCATTCATGTTCCTAACTAAACATCTCTCGTTCTGATCTAATTCGAATATATATATATATATATATATATATATATATATATATATGTGTGTGTGTGTGTGTGTGTGTGTGTGTGTGTTATAACTAATTATTTTACATTCATCAATAACACGAAAAGAAATATAAATGGCTGAACCGGAATTTCAACACGAGACCTCTAACTTTATATGATAGTGATATACTAACTAGACCACTCAGGCATCCTAGCACAAATATTTATTTTTCTTCCTTATATATAATTCAATGTCCACCGCTGTGGTCTCGAGGTAGCGTGCTGCCTTGTCACGCAGCGGGCCGGGGTTCGATCCCCGGTCGTGGCAGTTTTCCTAGGTGAGGTTTTTATCGGGGTTTTTCCTCACCTGTAAGACAAATGTCAGGAAAACTTTAAGGCCCAAACGGTCCCCGAAATCATATGGCCATCATCATCATTATCATCATCATCCTTCACCGGTATTGGAAAGCATCGGGAAGCTACCACACCTACAATTCTCTAGTAAAGCTGCAAGCATAGCATGAAAATGCTATGATTGCAGTGAAGGACCTGTGAATTTTGTTCTACATTCGTAAAAATCTCAAATGGTAAGACTACTTACAGAGAATTTTAATAACTACGGCTTTCGTACCTCATAGGTTATATGGCGTTGCACTAAAGCGCTCCCTATCCTCAGCCAATATAACGCAATTGAATCTTCAGTATCCAGTTTCCTAAGATCCATCCATAGTAATTCTGCCCGAAGGCAGGCCCTTCACTGCAATCATAGCATTTTCATGCTATGCTTGCAGCTTTACTAGGGAATTGTAGGTGTTGTAGCTTCCCGTTGCTTTCCACACCGGTGAAGGATGATGATGATAATGATGACCCTATGATTTCGGGGACCGTTTGGGCCTTAAAGTTTTCCTGACATTTGTCTTGCAGGCGAGGAAAAACCTCGATAAAAACTTCACCCAGAAAAACTGCCCCGACCTGGGATCGAACCCGGGCCCGCTGCGTGACACGGCAGCACGCTACCTCGAGACCACAGCGGTAGACTTTCCTAAGATATATCTGAATATTATCCGCCTACCTACGCATGGGCCATCTTAATGATGTTCTCCGTAAGGGTTTCCCAATAATCTTTTTTTTTTTTTTCAGCAATCCATCCGAACAACTTGACCTGTCTATCTTAATCTTCTAACTGTAATTATCCTTACAACACTATATATATGGATATCACGCTGAGGTACAGACTCAGAGATCCGGGTTCGAATCCCGTCCAGGGATTTATTTTTCTTATCATACCATATTAAGCTTGCATTGCTCAATGTTAAAGATTTAATTATAACATCGATAAAGCGTCACTGCTATAAAGTAAAATAAATATTCTCTTTAATTTGCTTACTTGATATAGTCAGCTACTAGATGACAGTGAAGACAGTGTTCTCGCGACATCTAGTAATAATGGAGAGAATAATACATATATAAGAAAAATAAGTGTTTGAATTGGATTCGCTTGGTAGTGTAATGGATATCACGCTGAGGTACAGACTCAGAGATCCGGGTTCGAATCCCGTCCAGGCATTTATTTTTCTTATCATACCATATATATATATTGCGTAACCCATTATTGAGTCATATCCTCTTCTTTACAAAGAATTACATGACCAAGTTAATTTTTAGTTAACTTATTTGCTCATAGATGTCATGAATAGCATCCGGTCAACACACCGACCCAATAGACATCTAACAGGCAACTAAGGCATTACTAGGGCATTGATGTCTGTAAATATGGCTTAGATGCCTCTTTATTCACGTGTACGAGTCTAAAAATATTCAGACATTGGACAACAGTCCCTCCTGGAGGACTTGCTTCTTGATTGTTTCCGTCCTAAAAATATCCATGGACCGCGGTTGGGTTTGAACCTGAGACCGTCGGAACCGAACAATATAAATTCTGGAGTTCCTCATTGTACTCTTCCTTTATTCATTATTCTCAGCCCTTGTGCTACCGAATATTTGTGATATGATCTATTTTCTAATATTTTTATCCTCTTAATCTGGGGAAGGCTACGGGATGGCTGTTTGAGGCTGTAGCCCTACTCTACTATTCATAGGTCGCTGGCTCGATTTCCGATTGGATTAGAATATTTAAAGGGGTGCAAATTCTCCGACTTTGCCATGACACTGAGGTCGCAGACTATATCCTGTTATATTTCTTAAATTATAATAAAACAAAAAGTCTGTCACTGTCTACAACAGATGAGCTGAAATGTAATTCAGGAAGAATACGTAATGTTAATGTTACTCCTACACTAGGGCCTAACTGCCATAATAATAAAATTATATAAAAACAGATGAAGCATATACACAAGATACTTCTCTAAAGATAGGGAATAAATAATCACCCTTTAAGTGCGGATTGAAGTCTCAATCAAAATACACACAAGTGTTTTATAGATAAAAAACTAGGGTAAAAATTATAATAAAATGACTATTTCACATCAATATATTTTTCAATCTATGAAGACACGCTTACGAAATCTTATATAATATCAAAAACAACTTTGTTAGTTTCAACCTAATGGGACACTCTTACGAAAACTAATATAACCCAAACACATTAGGATAAGTAGTTAAAAACATCTTATATGACATGGCCCTTATAGAACTAGGAATATTACAAAAGATTGGGTAAGAAAGTAGGGTTTCCATTAGTTTTTGGGAATGGTGAAAGGTAGAGATGAGGATATAAAAACAGGCCTTTTGAGTAGCAAAAGTCAGAACGGTGTGGGGGACCGAAGGGTTCGGTTCCCCCTGGGGGACGAGAGCAGCTCTACATGGGTAATATGAATCTTTTTACTATTGTATTATCAATCTAAAAAGTTCAGTTTTTAAATGGTCATTTTTAAGCATAAATTTAATTGAAGGACCAAATGGTCCAGAGACCTTAAAATAATTATATTTGTTGAGAATGCATGATATTAAGAAGACCTAAGGGTCAAATAACTTAGAATAATGACCAAAGTTGATTCTTTTAAATGATTGTTTTCTCTCTCTGAATTTTATCAGTTTTAGTATCTTTACGCGTTTCAATATGGCGATTTTAGCTGGTTTTAATAAGTGTTTTATATGTTTTGGTTATAATATTTTTTTATGTTTTATTTTATTTAAATAAATTATAGTAATTTTTGTTTTAAAGTGTTTAAATGTGGAATTCATCCTCCAAAACCAAGGCCAACCGCTCGGGCCGAAGACCACTTAATCTATAGAGATCTTTTACGCTACGTTACGGCTGGGCTTAACTGTCCACGCGTAACAGTTAAAAAATTTTAATATTTTTTAGATAGAAGAGAGAATTCAACTACAGAAATTTAAAGAAGAATAACTGATGGAAGACGAATCATTAGTATGTTGAACTCAGTGTTTTGGAATAGAAATATAATACACAGAAAGAAGAAAACTATATTTTAAGTTCTGTTACAAAGCATTTTATTATAGGGGTCCTAAACCTGGACAGTAAGTAGAAAAAAAGCCAACAAGCTGTTAGCAATATAAATGGATTTTTGGAGGCAATCGACAAGAATTTCAAGAATATACAAGGTCAGAAACAGCACAATAAGGGGAATTATGCAAGTTGAAAAAAACAATATTAGGAAAATAGAAGAAAAACGTTTGAAATGGTATGGACACTTCATAAGAATGGAAGAAGAGAGAATACCAAAGAAGATCCTTAATTGGAAAGCTAATGGAAGAAGGAAGAGGTAGGCCTAGAGAACGGTGGATGGATTGAGTGAAGAGAAGTATGGAAGCTAGAGATTTGAGGGAAGAAGATGCTTTAGATAGGAATCTCTGGCGACAAATCATTTTGAGTTGAAGGAGAAACACCTTATTGTGGAATATTCCTAAATAAAAAAAATATTTTACTCTTTTTTGTTTTTTCCTTGTCAATTGTATATAGTGTAGCATATATAAATATATTGCAATATTAATCAAATTGTAGATATTGCATATTTGTTATTATATGTATAATTTAACCCTGGTGAAGTGGTTTTACCACCATCTAAAAAAATAAAATACATTTTTAAAAATTGGTATAATTACAGGATGAATTTCTGCATTACATTATGGGATAAAAAGATCGACTTAAGAAAGGTTTAGTATTTTGACTGTTGCAATTTTATTGCTAGAATATTTAAAATTAGGTAAAAGTAATATTATTCATGTGAGAAAGTATTTGGTGATTGATCGTAATTCTCTGGACAAATTGGCTAAATGAGATTAAACCTGGAGAAGAGTAAAATAAATTGGTGTAAAAATCTATTAAGGACTCTCCTTGAAAGACATCTTTTTCCGGGCAATCAGCTACCATAGTATAAAGTGCGATACTTGTCTGTCCGATCCTGCCAAAGGTAAATTGATTTCTCTTCTTTTCTTGAGTAGTTGTGTAGTCAATTGGAAACCAAACGGTTCGCATGAAACACTAAGATGTCTATATACAAACAAGAAAGCTTCTTTTCTTTACGTCTCTTGGGCTTTTATGCTTTTCAGTGGCGTAACTACGGCAGAAATAAAGAGCTACACACTTTAATAAATTCTTATTTTCTTTCTGCGCGTCTCAACAGCCGCTTTTGGATGATTATGAGTACATAATTTTTTACATTTTAAGATTTACATAAGTCCACCTCTGTGGTCTCGGGGTAGCGTGCTGCCTTGTCACGCAGCGGCCTCGGGTTCTATCCCCGGTCGGGACAGTTTTTCTCGGTGAGGTTTCTATCGGGGTTTTTCCTCACCTGTAAGACAAATGTCAGGAAAACTTTAAGGCCCAAACGGTCCCCGAAATCACATGGCCATCGCAATCATCATCATTCATATTCATCTCAGGTTAAGCTTAGGATTAGGGACTCTCCTGGCGCACCACTACCATCATCATCACCCATCATATCATCGGGGCAATGTAACCACGTCTTCCAGGCGCCCCAACCTCAGAAGTGGGTTACAAGTACGCCATGCTAGGAGAAAAACCAGGAATGTCGAAAGAAAACCTGGGGCATTTGAAAAAAAAATACATAAATAATGAATACAATTATTGTACTGTCGCTAGTTGCGATGACGTGGGGACAAAATTAATTTCTCTAACTTAAATTCAGACTGATTTACACAAAAATATCCAAATTGTCTTTTATTTAGTTCGCAATATTTCACATAATAAGCAGATACGAATATTCTGCTTTGAGACTTTTAAACACACAGTTCCTCTTTCGTCTAGTTTACTTATCTAAACTCACAGATACACTAACTTCCCAATATTACCTTCTTCCTCAAATCACAATACACTTTAAGATCCGGAATTATATGAATAATGTAGACGCCATAGACGCTTAGAACTATCAAGAGAGGCCGACCAGTATGAAACCTTCCTCTACTCGAATAATCGGAAATGCGATTTTTCTAAAAAAAAATAGATGAGGCGAGAACACGCCGAGATCTCGTGTTTCGTGAACCCGAATCCTTTATCCTTATAAGATGAGAAGCCAGTCTTAACGCTGCCCGCAATATACAAAAGGCGGTAATTTTAGCAAAGGGTAAAAAATGTGTCACTCTATTTGTTAAAATGATATATTCTATACAAAGTGCAGAAGAGAGTACTGATAATAATTTGTGAACTTCACTTAGAGATTACTACAAACCAAATTTATTGGAAGTAGCATCCTTACCTTATAATGTATGCATGTGTTGGACTGTGTCTTGTAAGTCAGTTTTTAAGGAATCAATAATTGGACGGCATTATGCATCAACATTCTATGCTCCATTATATAAGAGTCGAGAAAAATACGTTTAAACTTTAAGTCAGTTTTCTATATTCATTATAGCTCCAAACTAACAATACTGGATATTGCAAATCATTTTCATTGTTTGACAGTTATGCATCAACAATTTAATAGCCGGAACATTTGGCGCTAAGCTGCATGATAAAACATTTAGATTAGCATTTATGAAGATGTGGTTTCATAGCCGTTTGTTACAAAACATAGAATCACTGATATGCCTGATAGTGTTTGCATTTTTTAATAATAAGTCTATATATAAAGATTTGGCACTAAAGGTGTGCGTAAACTTACTTCATGAGCCAGTGCAACTGATGGCATAAACATATATATAATTTATTTTTTAATAGCGCTTAGTCGGGTGTTGCATAACATCGCCTTACCCATCGGTAGTAATTATATATATATATATATATATATGGAATTATAAGAAAAATAAATGCCTGGACGTGATTTGAACCCGGATCTCTGAGTCTGTACCTCAGCGTGATATCCATTACACTACCAGGCGAATCCAATTCAAACACTTATTTTTCTTATATATGTATTATACTCACCATTATTACTAGATGTCGCGAGAACTCGGTCTTCACCGCCATCTAGCAGCTGACTATATCAAGTAAGCAAATTAAAGAGACTATTTAACTCATGCCCCAAATGGGAGTCAATGACCAATCACGTTTCAATGATTTCTGTTTTACAACCAATCAGAGTCGTGTTTCACCAAATATTTATCAGTGTTATAATTACCATATTAAAGAAAGCTCCTCCTTACAATATTGCGTTCCTTTGGCAATAAATAGTATGATCTGGTTGCAGTGATAAACAAAAGAAGCGGTAGAAGCGTACCTATCGTTTCTCATTTGTTTTCAAACATCGCCGTTTACATTAAATATATAAATATTTTAAAATAACTATATTTAAATAATGATTTGTGAGTAAACAGCTTAATTTTATTCGTTAAATAGTCCTAACAAATGCTACTCTTGATTTCCAAATTCTCTAGATAATTTGGAAATCACTCGTGGCATTACTTATGAATATTTTTACCTTATAGCAGTGACGCTTTATAGATGTTATAATTAAATGTTTAACATTGAGCAATGCAAGCTTAATATGGAATGATAAGAAAAATAAATGCCTGGACGGGATTCGAACCCGGATCTCTGAGTTTGTACCTCAGCGTGATATCCATTATATATATATATATATATATATACATGTGTAACATAACTCAACGGCAAAATTTCTGGAATTAGTTCCTCATATGGAGAGATTAAAAAAAGTGTATTACAACATGGGTCCGAAAATTGATAATTGCAGAGTTATTAGAACTTTTATGAATGTTAGGTTATTAAGGTTTACAATAGTTATTGACAGTCTATTTTCTGTTGATTGTTGGCTGCTGTGATGTACACAAATGAAGAAAGCCTGTATTGAGGCACAAGGAGGTCACACTGAACTTTTAATCTGACAGAACAGAGCGCTCCAACAAGTCCCTTGCATTTTTTGTCGCCATGTACTAACATTCATAAAAGTTGGAATAACTCTGTAATTAACAATTTCTGAACCCATGTTGTAATACACTTTTTTTTATTCTCTCCATATGAGGAACTCATTCCTGAAATTTTGCCGTTGAGTTATGTTACAGCCTGTATATACAGTGTAGAAAAATGGCAATTAAAATAAAGAACAATAAGTGAATAAAATTATGCTGAAATGGACAACTGGTGGTACCCAGCTGGAGTTTCTAAAAGACTTAAAATAAAAACGGTGTAATTAAACAGAATATGAAAGTTCAAACTTCAATTATTGCGAATTTATAAAAACAAAGAATTAAATGATATGATCATGTAAAAAGAATGACAGATTCCAAGAAAAATAATAGAATGTATTCCATTTGGTATAAAAAAAGAATAGAACGAAAAAAAAGAAGATTGACGGAGTTTTAAGAACCATAGTAAAGTAAAGTGATCCCACAACAGGCCCGGAGGCCCTTGGGGTAGTAGGAGGTTAAGGCTCCCACTTTTTCTAGACAATCGACTCTTTATGTCAGCCGGGTTGTCAGCCCTGCGTGACGGCCGCCTTTACTCCCAGAACAAGCGTGTGTTACTCATTTCCGTTAGAGGCTGAGTCGACCCCAGGGCCATAGTGCCGCCAGAGGGTTTGGGTCAGTTTAAAAATCCTGACCCCAACGGGACTTGAACCCTCGATCCTCCGGCTTGTAGCGCAGTGCCTTAACCACTACGCTACGGCGTGCCTGAGAGGAAAAAAGCATTGCGCAATGGAGATTAGAAAGAAAGAGAAATCTGGAGGAGTACGAACTGAATTAATTGGGCGCAAAATGATGTTGACAAAGACTGAGAACATGTTATATATATATATATATATATATATATTTATATATATATATATATGCCCTATAAAACTTTGCTTATTTTTGGACGTCGTGGCTATGTAGGCTGGTAATGCCTCAGTGAGCCCTATTTATATGATTTTTTTTTTTTCCAAATCAACTTTTCATTAACTAACTTACTGGCACTATCGAAACTATAGGTTCGTGGTCGCGCGGTCATAAGCTCTCCATACATCCCTAACCTAAGCTAGTAATTTCTTGTATATTCTACTTCCATCAAATAATTTTTAACATAATTGCCCAACATGTTTCTTGGCTTACCAACTGGCTATATTCCTTCTGGTTTCCATACAAGAATTATATCAATATCTCTTTCATTCTCCATTTGTGCCACATGTTTTGCCCATTGCAGTCGACGAGACTTAACTGTTCTTATTATATATATAGACCTATATATTGTTTCCTAAAGGCCTGGAGATTATGTAGCTCACTGGTTAGAAATTTTCTCCATTCATCATCTTGTTCATTTCTATTTGGTCCAAAAATGTTTCCTAAGAACTTTAATCCCTAATACTCGTAATATTTTCTCCTCCCATGAAGTAAGAGTCCATGTTTCGCATTCATATAATGCAAATTGGAATATAACAGTTTAATATGTTTTCCGTTTAACGTTTTTTGAGAGAATGTGGGACGACAAGAGTTATTGTAAAATGCATAAAAGCAGGAATTTCCAGAATTGAAACTATGTTTCATTTCTTCGTACACCTCATACCTATTTGTAATTATTGTTTCTAACTATTTTAATTCAACTATTTATTTAACATTTTTCTCACTTGTAATTAACTGCCATTTTACATTATATAATTTATTTATATGTGTGATAACATATTTAGTTTTATTGATCTTTACTTCCAGTCCCAATTTCTTAGCGTCACTCAATAGTGGGTACGTGTTGACTCTTACAATCACCTCGGTATCGCATTATAATACAACATCAATATAAACTAACGGTCTTACTAATAAAAATCTCTAATACAGGCTTTCATCAGTTGTTTAATTATACAATATATAAGCCTAATGTAGATCACGTATAATTTCCTTACTATAAGCGTTGTGCCGGAGCTATATAACAAAACAGCAGTTATACACAATACGTCACATATTCGTCATCATAATGACGTCAGAACAATATTACTCGCAGTTTGTAACAGAAATAAAACAACATCAACTAGTGATTAATTGTGTAAGAAATAATAATAGGTATAATTGCAGCCAATGGCCATGTAGAAAGAACTGTTTTCATGTCTTACAAAAGTCTGTTATCGATGTTCCTATGTTTTTACACTGTAACAGGTGATATCGGTCGCAGTGCGACATTATTTCCATCGGTATTGCATTGGCTTTGTTTTGTCTCTCTTTGATGGCGTCTTTATATGCCTGGGTTTCTGGTAGATTGAAGCGAAGCTTGATGTCCTCAATGAAGTAGGATTCATGTGCTATTCTGTAGGCGTAGCTGTTTCTTGTGTACTTTGAGAGTGACAAGGCCCTCTTGAGATATCTGGCTTTGACATTCTCCAATTTCTTGAGGTTTTTCGCTGTTAGGTGAATCCAAATTATCTGAATACCGTATGTGGCCGCTGGTGCTACCTTGAGTTGGAACAGTGCCATCGCCGTTGGCAGGGACAGTCTCTCAAGCTTGGGGATGTCGAACATCGAATTTATTGCCGCTGTGGTCCTGTCTTGTATATGCATGGTGAACGTGGTTCCAGTGGTCTGCAGCGTCACCCCCAGGTACTTAAAGTTGGGACTATTTCTAGGGCTGAGTCGCCGCACATAAAGTGGTCATTTTTTGATAATCTGCCTCCTCTTCTGAACTTCATTGCTTTTGTTTTGGAGCTATTTATTTCCATTGAATTTTCTGACGCCCATTTTCTGATATTCTTCATGGCCTCCTGCAGATCTTCAGGACTCTTGGAAAGGATGGCCATGTCATCGGCATACATTAATAGCTTTGTATTTCTTGCGTTTATAGCTTGTCCAATATCGGCCGCCATAATGTTAAAGAGGACTGGGCTCAGTGGGTCGCCTTGTAGGACTCCTCGTGTTTGAGCAATTTCTTTTGACATTGATATGCCATCGTAGATTGCTACATAGTTGGTGCTGAGAATCGATTTTATTGTCTCCAGTTCGCGACTTGACCTGCCCAGTGCATTCTCCAGCTTGTGGTAAAGTAACTTTCTGTTAATGCTGTCAAATGCTTTTGAATAATCTATGAATATTGCATACAGGGGGGTGTTTGGTTGTGCCATGCTATTTTCTATCTCAACTAGGATTTCTTGTACTGCATGTAAAGTCGATCTGCCTGGAGTGAATCCGAATTGATTCGTGGGGATGTTTGCTCGTAATCTTAGCTCGATGCGCTCTAGTATGATTTTGGAGAATAGTTTGAACATTGTGTTCTCCAAAGCGATTCCCCTGTAACTGTTTGGGTCGTCTTTCCTGCCTTTGCCTTTGTGGAGTACCACTATTATTGTCTTTCTCCATTGCTGTGGGATTGTGCTGTTCGTGAGGCATTCGTTGTATAGGAGGGCTAGCGGTACTGCCAGATCTTGAGACAGGTATTTAAAAGCAGGGTAAGAAGGGTTGCCTTTTGTTCGCTGGAATTTATGTGTGGAAAAGAGAAGGGGTGAGTCCAAGGCATTTCCTGGAAATGAGGTTCTAAAGGTATTGTCCACAGACGAAGTGAATGAAAGCAGTAGGTATTTCATACGTCATGAGTATTCCTTTATTCTCAGGAAGTATGTCATTGTATCGCTTGCAAATCCCTGTGCCCCCTTCGTCCCGTGCTTTCATTCTCTTCGTCTGTGGACTATACGTACACACTTGCGCGGCGCGCGCGCACCATGTTCATCAGATTTGGACGGGGTTTTAAGGTGCGCGCGCCGCGCACATGCGGCGCACCACGACCCACTCATTGTCGGTTTTTTCCACGAACACTTTGATGGTTCGCTGTTTAGATTTGGACGGGTTCTTGAGAGGTTTGTTGTTTTCGGCGCGCACCTTATTATTATTTGAGTATAGAGTGGTCAGAGGGAAACATGTTAAAACTTATTATACTTTTTTAAAAATTATTTTTCACTGAAAGTAATTAATATTATAATTACAAATAAATAAACGTTATCTCAGTCGAAACATAAATTTATTGTGTCGACGTTTCAATCTCCTTATGTGAGATCATTTTCAAGGCATGTTAATTTATAAACAACCATGTCTTGAAAATTATTTCACATAAGGAGATTGAAACGTCGACACAACAAATTTATATTTTGTTTGAGATAACGTTTATTTCTTTGTAATTATGATGTTAAAACTTATTTATAACTGTAGGCTTTCACGGCCGGCGTCTTGATCCCTATTAGGTTCGTCTTCCGGGCATATAGGCCGTGGTCCAGTCGTTCTTCTACTCGACGTTTCGTCTACTGCTGCGGTAGACATCTTCAGGAGATACTGCGTGCTCTCTGTGAACTCCTCAACAGTCGGCTGCAGACTGGCTGGTCGTTGGAAACTCCCTCCCTATTTATAGGCACGCCCCTGGTGGAGAGGCGGTTTTCTGCGCGGTCCGTGTTGCGTGCTGTTTTGTCCAGGCTGTCGCTAGCAGAAGTCATAGGCTTCGTTGTCGTATTGTGCAGTGCCGGGATCCAGATTTTGTTTATCTTCATGGTTTCTTCCTTTTTGTTAAAGGAATTTTTGTGTTTATATATTTCAATGGCTTCTCTGTACTGTTGAGGAGTTCACAGAGAGCACGCAGTATCTCCTGAAGATGTCTACCGCAGCAGTAGACGAAACGTCGAGTAGAAGAACGACTGGACCACGGCCTATATGCCCGGAAGACGAACCTAATAGGGATTAAAACTTATTGATCTTTATAGAAACAAACTAATTATTGTGGGATCCTCAACATAAGGATCATTTTAAAAAATCATTGAAAGGAGATGCCTGGAGGGAAATAATAAAATGGATATATCTCCGGATACATGCAGGGAGAAGATAATTACTTTACTTTCTTCCTACCGGCGAGAGAAAAGTAAAATATTGTTATATTATTGACACGTAACTTAGTATTGTTGGTTTAGCGCTACAATAAATGGTGAAGATCGTCAGATCAATTTGTACGTTCATGTCTATCGATATTTTTTACTCTAAGGAATAAAAAAAATGATTTCACAATATTGTTACAGCATGCCTGTTTTTTTTCAGTGTGTACTAAACACGTTCATTTCATAATGTTATATATGAAGTATCACAAAGTAATAGAATATATAAACACATACCAGTAATAAGCGTATTGTGTAAGATGACCAGACGTTCCGATTTTGGCGGGACAGTCCCGATTTTTAACAATTTGTCCTGCGTCCCGCGGCATTTTAAAAAAGTCCCGAATTTTGGGAAAGAATGCATGACAAGCTAGGGAACGGCGGGAGAACGGAAAGGGAATATAAGGTTTTTGGCGCCCATGTAGTTATTTCGCCAGGATATGAGTTTTATATTATTTTTGTTAATTTTATAATGTTAAACTTTAATAATAACAAATCATTGTTGACAACTGCTTATCAAAGTTTACATTGTTGATTCGACCACCATTGTTTGGTAAATAAAGTGTGGACGAAAAAGAAAATCGCAATTGAGTGTTAAGACTTCGAAAGTTATTTTATGTGTGAAATATAATTTAACAAATTCTTGTGAAAAAATTCATGACCTTTTAAACAACGACAGCAATCTACTTAGAAAAATTCACTCAAACGAGAAATATGCCAAAGAATAAAATAATACTGGTACTATACATAATTTTGTAATGTATTACATTTGTAAATTGTACTTATGTTGATATTAGAATTAATATATTATAATACTATTTTTGCGTTCTATAAAATGTTTTGTTGCTCCATAGAGCATCTTTACATTTTATAATCTATAGAATCAAGTAAGACCAACATATGTTCTTCCATATTTCATAATATTTTGGCGAAATGTTCATATTTTAGTAAACATTTAATATTCCTTCATATTTTTCAATTTTTTAAAAATAAAATTTCAATAATTGGTTAAAAACATTTCAGAAGTGATTGTAGTTTTGAAATTATTTGACAATGTATTATGGTATATAGGTAAAAATTCCTCAGTATCCCATCCAGAACAAAATTAATAATTTTAATAAAAGAACATAATTGAATAAGGACACATGGAATGACCAAGCGTAGTGTAGGCCTTTGTCTCTGCAAAATGTCTACTGAAGGTTTGTGGGTTTCCTATGGATCGCAGGAGGTTCGTTGAAATTAATAATTTCGACGATCATAACACGAACGGCGCGCGCGCCGCGCGTGTTCGTGGCGCGCATATGTGTACGTACCTTAAAGTTTTTTGGCAAAAACTATAATTTACCAAAGTCGCATGCAACTATACGTATTTTATAAATTATAAAAATATTATTTATAATAACAAACTAGATTAGGCCTAAACTTTTTCAATTAATTCCTAAAGTGGTAAGCGGCAAAATAGTTATACTACTACTCCGTAATACACATGATGTTTAACGTATTCATACGAGCGGCCATGTTGGAATAACTTAATATAACGTCTGCGCGAAATGGTGTTATATTTAAATTTATATAATTTTATACTTACTGTTCACCGTTATCATTTTTTTCGTATGTTATATTGTGTTTCAATACTTTATTATTTTTGCGATCATTTTGTTCATACATAGTAGTTATATTATATAAAACGTAGATTTATCAGGGAACTATGTTTTCATCTACGCCGCTGGACGGCGATGTCATTAGGTTTATGTGGCCAATGAAATCACACTTAACCACGTGTTTGCGTTTACATTACAAGTTAAACTAAGACCGAAAGGAGTATAGGAACAGTGTACAATGAGGGTGTTATGAAGTTGTAGAAATGCTTCAGAATCAAGGTTGATGGGCAGAGGAAAGTATATACAGATCAAAAGGCAAAATAAAACCAGTGGCGGAACGTGAAATTTCGACAAGTGTTAGTCCCCGTTTTATGGATATCAATTCATAGTAATTCTGACCGAAGGCAGGTCCTTCACTGCAATCATATTCGGTGGATCTGCGACAGCAGTCCTCCCGGCTAGGCTCGTGGAGCCCGTGGACCATCTGTGGGGTCGTCAGGAATGAGCGACCTGACGTACTATGTAGCTCAGCAATTTCCCCTGAAGTTGCGACTCCAACACCTTCTCCCTGAGGTGTTGGTTTAAGGCCGAGAACTTGAACGTGGACGCGAGATAGATAGGGAGGACAAGATTCTGGGACTTCGAAGTATGGTCTTTGACCGAGGTATTCCAAGGGGTGGAGGCATGGGTCCAGATGCAATCATAGCATTTTCATGCTATGCTTGCAGCTTTACTAGGGAATTGTAGGTGTGGTAGCTTCCCGTTGCTTTCCACTTCGGTGAAGGATGATGATGATAAGGATAATGATGATGGTGATGGTCATATGATTTCGGGGACCGTTTGGGCCTTAACGTTTTCCTGACATTTGTCTTACAGGTGAGGAAAAACCCCGATAAAAACCTCACCCAGAAAACTGCCCCGACCGGGGATCGAACCCGGGCCCGCTGCGTGACAAGGCAGCACGCTACCTCGAGACCACAGCGGTGGACTTTATGGATATAATACTGTGTATATTATATGATTTCTAATAACTAAATGAACTTATAAAAAGAACGACATGCAATGTTTAGGAGTATCAAATATAATAAACTACTATAGGTATAGGGTTTAGGAAATGGAAAGAGGTAATTGGACATATTAATAGTTAATTAAATATATAACTGCATGATTTTAAAACACAGATATTCATCTCCACGAGCAGCTAGTTTTTAGAGCTTGTAAGTGAGCTCTATCGTCGGTAGCCTCAGAAAGATACTAAGGGTGAGAGATCTCTTGTTTCATTTTATTGAATAAAGTAGCGGATATAGAACATATTATGTCGTTTCTAACATCGTGTGATGCGACAATGAACATAGTAGAAATTTTCTAATTGTTCCTTAATTTCTCATCTATGGTGCAATAATTGAATATAATTAGGTCCTACCTCTTTTGTTAGATTCAGAGTTTTCTAAATGGCGGCTCTTATTCGACTAAGAAACATACAGAGTCTATTAGGCAGCTAACAATGTACTTGTTTGCTTTAACGTTTTCGTTATGCTTATCCGTATTAACTTAATTTCGATAGCCCGGCTTCGGGACTCTTCAATTCTAACGTTTCCAAAATTATGTAGCGCTATTTCACAGTTAACATAGGTTTCCACTAGTTCATGACGTTTTTCAGCGCATGAAACTACATACATCAGAAACCCCCTTTGTTGTCAACAATTTTTCTCGGTTGAAACTAGAAGGCAGGCCAACAGGAATCATGACTTCCTGCAGCCATATGTCATTCATACCAACCTTCATATTCTTCATTAAACGACGCACTTTTGTTTTTATTTGACGTATAATCATATTTAAATATGGAGTTGGTTTATAACTTTATTTTTTTCTACAAAGCTTCGGCAGGAAAAGTGACGACTTAACAAGTCTTCAGTACCTCGATTTGCGTCACAATTTGAATTGCAACGCTAACAATATTAAATAAGACTTGCCTGCCTGAAACGACCCAGGATGCTAAAACGATTGTAAAATAATAATTAAATAAATAGCAAATTGCATAAATAATTTAAAAACCCTCCCATTGCCAACAGTACTTTTGTTATTTCGAATATACATGTTCCTATCTCCCCTCAACATGTTACTTGTCCGCGAAGTACTTGACGTAGATATGGGCACCTACCCGTATCCCAGGGAGTTATGCACAAATGTCTGGAACTCGTATTATATACTACCAAAAATGTACAACCAAGTAACTCTAAGTAAGATCATAAAATGTGTTAGTTATTTTCAACTAAAATTAAAGAAACCAGATATAATACATAGTACAGTTACTTGAAAAAAATCTAAATCAGCTTATAGTGCCCACATTTGAAGAGTATTGGCAATATAATTTTAATAATACAATAAATTGTGCAAGATCTCGACATGTTTATGCAGGGAAAATAACTCAACGTTCCGTAGTGTCATGTATTGTAATATTATACAACTCATTACTCTGAGGAATATTGTATCATACTGTCTCATTATAAAGAACAATATCTGAATTTATGTAATTTTGTGAAAATGATATTATCCTATGTCAGTAAGAATTTTAATAATAGAATGAATTATCTGAAAACAATTACCTTGCGTGATAGGTGTCGGCGATTTAACGTGAAAATGTTTTCTTGATGTGTGAATTATATTGTCCATATTTCAATCATGAGTGACAAAAGGTATTTGTATGAAATTTGATTAAAGCCTATTTCAAACTTCAACACCGGCAGGGTTTGTTCCGGCGTACATCTGAATTATTTTTCTATCTGGACTGACATCAATATTTTAACATAAGAGATATAGGGTTAATCATAGCACCTTAAAATACTTGAAATTATTATAGACATATCGTACAGGCTTGTAATAATAATACATAATAGTTTAAAAAACTAAAACAACACGCTTTATTAGAAAACGGAACTAAAAAGTGAAAAATAACTTAAATTTCCAACACGCTTGGAATAAAATTTGTCCCCAGTCATTCACTCGGCCTCCTTTGCATAGAGTAACTGAATAAATTAATTAATCCTAATACCAGGCAATTAAAATCATAAACAATCAGAAAGACCATTGAGAGAAGCAGTTGTCAGACTTAGGTCATACGTATACTTAATTAAATCAGAAAAGCGAGCAGAATATGATTATGAAATGATAAGTGGCAAATAAAATGATCCGAGGAAATTAGAATTAATGGGAACTGAATGACTAGTCATTAACAAGGTAGAGAGAACTCAGGTAATGCCACCCTTTCTTTTGTGAAGGCGGAAGTGACCGACACATACACAAAGAGTTAGAATGTTGACAAAATCCTTTATTCTCAGGGTTTAACTGGCAATCTTTTGTGAGGCAGAACTTAATAGCTCTGCCTTGACAGTCAGAATACAATAACTGAACATACGACCGAGAATTTCAACTTGGGACACACAACGGTAGTAGATAAAGTGTGGGAAGGGTGAAAATTCTGGCGTTAGGACCTACTAGAAGTAAAGATGAATGACCTAGGAAAAACCCAGTGGCCTAAGTAACAAACTTTGTGACCCGACTGTACGTGAAGCCAGCACGGATAGGGCCCAACCTCCGACGGCAAAACCACCAATAATAAAATCGTAACACCTTCTCAGATTATATTATAAGGATACATAAGCCAATCATACTATTTGTTACGTGCACCTAAGCACTAATCTCAGGTCCACGAGGTCGATATAGTGGGAGAACCTAATTTACGTAATAGGCGAGGGAGACGAACCTCAGGAACCTCAGACACTTGTGCTTGTGCTCCGGGCCTGACCCACGTCGTCATCGAACACTGGCAGCATGGTCACCAGTGGTAACTTGAATTTAAGGACTTAGAATGTTCACGGAAGTATTTCGAGTTTCTGGATTTAAACAATTGTTTTATTAATCTCAAGATAAAATTAGAGTGTCCGCGAGTGAGCTTGAATAAGGCATAACAGTTCTCGCGACCGATAGCAAACCCACGATAAAAGCCATCGCCGATTGTGAGATCAGTGCGAAGGAACATAATTAAACTGCGTACAGTGTTATCCATTTCGAGTGTTTTTCAAGACATAATAAATTACATTCAACACAATGTATTCGACACAATTAATTCTGCCCGACGAAGTCCTCGTGGAATCCCTGAATAAGAACCTCATGCCTACCGATATTTAAACCTGAGCAAACCGAGTACCCAAATTCCCCAGTGAACCGGGGAAGTCCTTTATAAATCCGGCGCCCATCAAATCCTTTATTATCCAAACAAACCTGGAATTGACCGATAATCCTATCACATATTGCCACTCAACGTTGTTGGGGCAAACAATAAATCCTTGTCCCAAATTAAAGTGGTCAACAAAAAAATCATCTCCAACACATCTAGAATAAAACTGGAGTTATCTACAAAAAAATAATTTTACCATCAAAAGCGTGGGGTGCTCTTAATCAATTAATATATTTGATAATAAACAGATATTGGTAAAAGAAAAGTCTCTAAGAAGAAAACATAAAAACCATAAAAAGCACCCCACGCTTTTGACGGTAAACTTATTTTTTGTAGTTAACTCTAGTTTTATTCTAGATGTGTTGGAGATGCTTTTTTTTGTTGACCACTTTAATTTTATTCCAAGCGTGTTGGAAATTAAAATTATTTTTCATTTTTTAGTTCGGTTTTCTAATAAAGCTTGTTGTTTCAGTTTTTTAAAATTATTATTTATTTTTTATTTACTAGTTTGGTATTCCAATAAAGCGTGTTATTTTAGATTTTTTAAACTCTTATTTATTTTTTTCAATTTTTAGTTTAATTGATTGTCATAAACCGATATCCCATGATATTTTTAGTGTCTAGGCACGAATATAATTATATATTTTTTTGAAATTATTATTATCTAACATTATTATAATATTTTTGAGAATTTTAATATAGATAAATAGTTACCGTTAATCGTATCCTTCTCATATATTTTGGATAAATTACAATGTGTTAAGTTTACAAAATTGCCATTAATATTTAACACAATAAGATATAAATGTAAATATATTTAAATTCGATACTATTGTAGTATGAGCTAAAAGTAATATTCTTCTAAAAATATCCTCCGGCCGGATTTGAACCAGCGATCTATGGATTACTGAAATTATATACCACTACAGTCCACCACTATACCAACTGAGCTACCAGAGGACATAATATTAAATTCTTACAACGATGGACTAAAAAGTCGATAAGTCCACAACCTATTACTATATATTATATATATGTCCACCGCTGTGGTCTCGAGGTAGCGTGCTGCCTTGTTACGCAGCGGGTCTGGGTCCGATCCCCAGTCGGGGCAGTTTTTTGGGTGAGGTTTTTGTCGGGGTTTTTCTTCACCTGTAAAACAAATGTCAGGACACCTTTAAGGCCCAAACGGTCTCCGAAATCATATAGCCATAATCATCATCATCATCCTTCACCGGTGTGGAAAGCAACGGGAAGCTACCACACCTACAATTCCCTAGTAAAGCTGCAATCATAGCATGAAAATGTTTGCAGTGAAGGGCCTGCCTTCGGGCAGAATTACTATGGATGGATATTATATATTATAGGCCTATATTACATATTACATATTATATTACATATTATTTATGAAATTATTGTATTGCCATTGGTCCATTACAAGTATACAAAGTTTCAAGTCGATCCTATGTTTTGAAGTGGGTGAAAATCGTATTGAAAGATTCCGTTACATAGATAGATACAGGTCAAGCTAATATAAAGCGTGTAAAAAGACTTTATTCTAAATCATATATATTTTCATTATCAGATATTTTCCCACATGGATTTCCACGAATTCACATGTTCAAACATTAACTTTTAAGGAACAGGAATTAACCTCTTTCAGACGTGGATTATACAAAAACTGGCTTATCTTCCTTTGCGCGTCGAGCTTTGTTCTCACTTGGAACTAAATTAAACCTGCGCTGCGATAAGGTGATACGAAATTCAGTCTCCTGCAATTACGAGTATATAAAAGTCCAAACTTTCATTTCCGTGAATAGATATTATTTTATGACTTTATTTTTATCTTAAATTTCCTAATTTAACCTAAAATCTGCTCTGGAGAGGATTCATTCTTTCGTTAAAAGTATTGAAACTCGGTCCGGATTTAGGGCATCAGTAATTTCCTTACATTACTTGCGAGAAAATAGATACAATTTAAATTAAATAATCTGTTTCCGGTTGAGATACTTCCTAATGGAGACATGACTGCTCCACTGGAGCGAGTTCCTTAAGAAAGCTAATTTTAGTTGGGCTTATTCTCCTACATATATCAGTGATAGATGTTAATAATATAATTTTTACTTGGTAAGTCAGTCGTTCTCAACTAAATTATTAAACTTCTTCAAGTTATTTTAATATGGAAGTCTTTCGAAAACAATGTTTCATCTTCTGCGGTTTTAACTGGAATTGGCCATCAGTTGTATTTCAGGGACACTTATCATCCCTACTTCTCTCAAAGCGTGTTAAAATAAAACATATAAAATGTTTATTTCTCTAGATGTTGGTATTAAATGGAGGTGAGACATTTACTTTAAGGGAGGAAAAAATAGGAGTATTTGATAATAGATTATTAGGAAAAAATTAGGACCATAGAGAGGCGAACAGACAGATGACTTGTGAAGACTACATATCGGTTTTCCATGGTCTTCATATGAAACTAAATGTAGTAGTAAGTATAGTTAAGATTTGTAGACTGGGATGGGCAGGACATGGGGCACGAATGGGGAATGTGCGTGGAAACTGCTATTTTAGGAAAACCATAAGGAAATCGTCCAGTAGATAGTATAAGGATGAGGTGGGAGAATTATATTATATATAATGATGTATATTTTACAGACGATAATTGGAAAACATTAGTTCAGAAGAAGGATGTGTGGGGAACTTATGTCTACCCAGCTATACACCTACGGGTTCAAAAGTACAGTGAATTAGTTTTAAGAACGATACAGAAATAAATTTATCTTGCTTCTATAGACTTCTATGAAGTGTACGCCTACATCATGACTAAAGTTATTTTTAAACCCTTAATAATCTCAGAGATAAGTAAACACGAAGATGATGAACATTGGCATCTTTACATAACATACTGACTGCATATAAAGAAATATGTTCTATTTAAATCGTAGGGTCGTTATGTTAAGGGAGGGCTGTTTTGATGAGCTATCTTAACTGGAGTTGGACGCCGTGGTCTACTGGTTATGTTCCTTGCAACTAGTACCGAGAGTTGCGGGTTCAAACCCGACCGGAGAAGTGGGTGGACACGAACTCCATACCTTACGATTACCAGCATAGCACTCTAACCACCTGACCTGGCACTACAATATAATTTGTATAAACGTAATATATATATATATATATATATATATCCATTTATCCATAGTAATTCTGCCCGAGGGCAGATCTTTCACCGCAATCATAGCATTTTAATGCTATACTTTGCAACTATACTAGGGAGTTATGGATGTGATAGCTTCCCGTTGATTTCTACACCGGTGAAGGATGATGATGATATTGATAACAATGATAATGATGATGGCCGGAAGATTTTCGGGGACCGTTGGGCCCTTAGCTTCCAGACATTTGTCTTACAGGTGAGGAAAACCCCCGAAAAAAACCTCACCCAGGAGACTGTCCCGATCGGGAATCGAACCCGGGCCTGCTGCGTGACAAGGCAGTCCGCTACCTCGACACCACAGTGGTGGACTATATATATATATATATATATATATGTATATATTTAGTGTAATAAAATCCTACTGCAACTGCTGCAAATACTACACACACACACACACACACACACAAATATATATACACACACGTACAAAAAGTAACACATTCACATGTCACTCACACCCCCTCTCTCTCTCTCACACACTTACTCATTCATATACATCCCTCTCCGCTTTCTCTCTCTCTCTCTCTCTCTCTCTCTCTTTTCTCTCTCTATTGCAAATACAGGTGAATTTTAATTAGACCGACAAACTGCAGGGACTGATTCCTGACTGGAAATGGAGGAAAGTATGTCCTATGAAAAAGTGTCCATAAATGCATCGTTGCCACGGTAGATGACACTGACGAAAGGTATTATTCTCTCGGCCCTGTTGCATGGCCTGTTAGATCACCGGACTTAAACCCCCCGGATTTTTACCTCTGGGGGAATTTTAAAAGCGTTGTGTATGTTGAACCAATTCCTGATGTACATACCCTTCAATAGTGTGTCAACGTCGCCTGTGACGCTATTCGGAGAGAGATCGGAACATGCGAAAGAGTGAGGCAATCCATGATACGACGTTTGAACGCCTGCATTGCATCCCAAGGAGGCCACTTTGAACATCTGTTGTGACGTGGATGCGATTATGCTATTTACTGTGTGCCGGGACGATTTGTTGTCGTTGCACGCACATCGTTCATTTCAGGACACATGTTTATAGGACCATTTTCCTTCATTTTCAGTCAGAAATCAGTCCCTGAAGTTTGTCGGAGTAGTTACCGTTCATTCTGTAGATGTATATATATATATATATAATTCTTCTGTACATGTGTTTGTCACTGAATTCATCCTAAATGACTGGATCGATTTTAATGAATTTTTTTGTGTGTTTTTGTGTCGGTCTCTGGATGGTTCATATTCACAATTGGACCCTCTAAAACCATTAGGTGAAAGAGTTAACATGAAGTGAAAACTTAAAAATCCCTCCAGCGTTTACAATTTTCGATGTTTCACAACGAAACTCAGTATTGGCCTATCCTATTTATTTAAACCGAGCGAGGTAGGTATTATCAAAAAATGAGCGAAATCCGACAATTAGAAGTGAGATTTACTTGAAATCCGTAATTAAAAACTGTCTAAACGACTGGACCTATTTTGATGAAATTTTGTATGTGTGTTTGAGTGAGTCCCTGGATGGTTAATATTCACAATTGGACTATGTAGGTGGAGTTGAGATCGGGTTATAGGAATGTATTTATTTATTTTGAGTCGGGCACTGGATAGTTTTGATTCACAATTGGCGCTACGATCGGGTTATAGGAAACTATTTTCTTTTTACATTTTTAAGATTTTTGCATATATATGAACAAATAATCCCAAATTTTCACCCCCACCCCCAAATATATCTAAAATAAAAAAAAAAAAGTTGACCGTTAAAACCTTCTGAGAAGTTCATGAATAATTAACCTTCTGAGAAGAATTCGGTTAGGACAATGTCTGTCGGGTCCGCTAGTGTATATATGTATATATCAACCATCCATAGTAATTCTGCCGAGGGCAGGTCTTCCACTGCAATCATAGCATTTTCATGATATGCTTGCAGCTTTACTGTACACTGTTCGCTCTTAAAAGTGATCCTCGTCCAAACAAAACCATGTGACCTGCTCGCTTTTCATTGGTTATGGACACCGATGTACGTTGTAGAAGAAATAAGAACGCGAAAAAGTAGTTCCCTTCATTAAATTACAAATATATGCTCTGAATATACTTGTTATTCTTCGTGAATGAAAATAATAATATTCAAAACATACAAAATATTCAAAAATATATCAATAATTACAACTTAAAATAGTTTATTACATATGGGTGATGCATTTGAGTCATGCTTCAGTCGATTCTCATGAAACAAAATGGCCGAAAGTATAGAGTCTTCTGTTGCTGTGTCATCATCTCCTTGTTAAAAGTGACAGTAATTGTGGCGCGAATGGCGGAAGGATACTGCTTCTACAATGTACGTCGGTGTCCATAACCAATGAAAGGCGAGCAAGTCACATGGTTTTGTTTTGACGAGGATCACTTTAATAACGAACAGGGTATAGGGAATTATAGGTGTGATAGCTTCCCATTGTTTTCCACACCGGTGAAGGAGGATAATGATGATGATGGCCGGATGATTTTCGGGGATCTTTGGGCCCTAAGCTTGCTTTCTGACATTTGTCACCGACCGGGAATCGAACCCGGGCCCGCTGCGTGACAAGACAGTACGCTATATCGAGACCACAGCGGTGGGCATTCATTTAGGCAAATAATCTCTATACACACACGTACACAGATTAACACATCCCCTTTCTCACACACACACATGCACTTATTCACATACATGCCTCTATCTTTCTCTCTCTCTGTTTATCTCTCGCTATCGCAAATTATATATATATATATATATATATATATATATATTCCACCGCTGTGGTCTCGAGGTAGCGTGCTGCCATGTCACGCAGCGGATCAGGGTTCGATCCCCGGTCGGGGCAGTTTTTCTGGGTGAGGTTTTTATCGGGGTTTTTCCTCGCCTATAAGACAAATGTCAGGAAAACTTTACGGCCCAAACGGTCCCCGAAATATGGCCATCATCATCATCTTCCATCACCGGCGTGGAAAGCAACGGGAAGCTACCACACCTACAATTCTCTAGTATAGCTGTAAAGCATACCATGAAAATGCTATGATTGCAGTGAAAGACCTTCCCTCGGGCAGAATTACTATGGATGAATATATATATATATACACACACACACACTCACAGACATACACACACTCACATACATCCGATCCGATTGAGGGTCTTTCCACTTTTCAGCGGTTGCCCTTTTACCAGCCGGCTGCTGGCCCTTCACATCCACATGTGTCAATCACAGAGGTAGATGATCAACAGCCAGTGTAGGGGTGACATGTGGTTAGCATGTCGAGTCCCCCAGCCGTTATAGCTGGTTCCTCAACTTGGAGCCGCTACTTATTGTAGCTACCCAATTGCCTCACGATGTTGGGTGGGCACCGGTCCCATACTGGCCGAAATACCATGAGAAAATTTCTTCCCCCATGGAGACTCGAACCAGCGCAAGTCCCGTAGCTCTGCGCCAAGGCTTCCTACCTTAACCGCTCGGCTACTCACATACATACATACATACATACATAAGCTAAAAAAATAGGTAATGCATATATTCCAATATTAACAAACGTTCCACTCTCATACCTGGCGTGAGTAACAATAACAATATAGATGAATGAGCATTCGATAACTGTACCTGCCAACTATATCTTTGTATTTCTATTCTCGCCATTTTTTTTTTTCACGCCGCTGGCTTTGTATGTGAACAAAAATAAGAAAGAAGCCTCTTGTGTTGTATGTTAGCAATAGATCGTGTTGTAGTACATGTGGAATGGAACTGGTGATGGAGGGAGTCTACAACGAGAAAAGGGAAAGGTGTGCGTTTGTTTGTGTAAGAGTAAATTGATGTGTACAAGGGTGAAGGAGAAAGATGGGTAACAGGCAGAAATGGAATTAAAGGTAGGAAGAGGCTCCTAGCAATGAAATAGCTTTACTCTCTTTTTACATGTTTTTCTACAACTCTCTGTCTCGAAATAAAATTGGATTTTTAATAGAAAATGTTTCGGTAAAGGATTACAATACTATAATCCTACGCATTAATAATAATTTTATTAAGAAATTTTAGAATTAATTAAATATTAACAACATATGTAATATAGTTATTTACGTTACAAGGATAAGTTTTTACTGATGAGTTGAGATGTTTACCACCGAAGTGTAGCTTGTCATCTTTTTATTCTTCTTCGTCACGGTTTAGGCTATTTTGTTAGCTTGTTCCGGTTCTAAATTGCTGCTGTTCCATCTTTTCTTTGGTCTTCCCAAGCTTCTTCTTCCTTGTGGTGAATAGTTGTATGCTGCCTTTGGTATTCTGTTCTCATTCATCCTTGCTAAGTTTTCTTTTTAGTTTGTTCTGTATTTCACTATTGTTGTGTTTAATTCCTCTATTTTTAATTGCAGTCTTATTTCTGTTTCTTGTCTGTTCTTTTATATCCTGCTATTGTTCTGAGAAATTTAATTCACCAGCTTTTATTCTTGCAGATTGTCGTGTTGTCAGTCTTTCGGATCCATAAGTAATAATAGAAACTGCAATCGTCTTGTATAATTTCATTTAGAGTTTTTCCTGTCTTTACTTTTCAACGTTCTTCTTAGTGTTCCGGTTATATAAATAAATATCCACAACTCGTGTCCAACTCAGGGTCGGGTCGAGGAATGAGATGAGATGAAGCCCCTATATTATAGAAGTCTGTGAACTATAAGGGTGCCGGTCGATCATCCCTGGTGATGGGCGGATGAACGAAATGAAACGAAATGGATGAGATGAATATGGAAAAATGGTGGAATGAAATGTGGCAGGGAAATACGGGAGAAACCCCGATTAAAACCTGCCCAAGCTCCGTTTCGTCCACCACGAAACTCACATGGAGTGACCGAGACTCGATCTCGGGACCCCAGCGGTGAGAGGCGAGCGTCTAACCGCTTGCACCACGGAGCCGCCTTCCTATTATATAATTAAACTTATTTAGTTTTTTACGTAGGTATATCTGATTCCGTCGTGTATGATATTTCGCAACCGAAGAAGTTATATTTTGTCACTTGTTCTATTGGTTTATATAGCTTGTAATATATAAAATAATATTGCATGTTTATGTCGAATTTCATTTCTATAAATGTTAACACATATTGTGAATAACCAACAAAGGTAGGATTTCATAAATTAATTATGGGAAATAACATTATGAGGTTTTTTTTTCAATTAATAAAATGAGACGTATCTCACCTCATAGTTCGTGCATTTAGACATGTGAACTGTAGTTTTTAAAATGAATCTCTCCCATTTTCAGTCAACATCACGATTGTCGAATTTCCGTCTATATCTTCAACTACAAAGTTGTCATCTGGTGTTGATTTGAGGTACCTTGAGATCAAGTCCCGCTCGCCTGGAATTTCAAAATTCATGGATCTAAATCTAAAGTTTGGGAAAATATATACATTATGAAAAACAAATTTAGATCCATGAATTTTTAAATTCTCAGCGAAGTGGGACTTGTTCTCAAGGTTCATCAAATCAACACCAGATGGTAACTTTGTAGATTACGTTATAAACGGAAATTCGACAGTAGTGATGTTGGCTGAAGATGGGAGGGAATCTTCTTGAAAACTGAAGTTCCCGTGATTGAAGAATACGAAGTATGAGGTGAGATAGACCCATTTTATTAAAGGTAGGACTATAATTATATACGTAAATATAAATTATTCAAAGGGCCTCCAATTAGTAAGGATCACCGGATGCGGCTAGCTCAGTGATGATAACGAGATGAGCTAGTCCCTGTGATTGGATTTGCTTTCTCTTACTATCCTACTATAGGTTATTTATGTATTTATATATATTTCTTTTTCCTTTGTTAGCATTTTTTCTAATGCAGGTTCGTGCATTCCCTTCCACTTTGACCATCTCATTGTCTGTTTCTTCCTTATTCCATTAATTTATTAACACTGGTATAATACAAGAGTGTAGTTTTGTCACAGACTTTACACGTGGACAATATTATAAAAGAATGGAAAAGTTTAGTACACTCAGAAATTATACTTAGCAAAAAATGTAGGTATAAACAATCTTATATTTAGAGATGCCTTAATTACTCGTATAATTAAAAAGATCAACACAAATTGCAGCATAAATTAAAATAAATATGTATGGTATATGATTTTTAAATATCAATAAGCTAAATGAAAATTATGGCTTTTATATGTAAAAAAGCTTTGAGGTCTGAAATTATTCTAGATTGTAGAAATCTGGAGCAGGTTGTCTTCTTTAAAATATTTAGGCTGTGATATTAGTTTTAACTTATAATGAGATAACAATACTCAAATCAATACATTTCAGGCATTATGTGGAACGCTTCAAATAAAAATAAAGTAAGGAAAGATACATAAATAAAATTTTATAGAGTGATGGCAACCCTTACACTGATTTATGGTTCTCAAACATGGGCTCCAATTAAAAAACATAAATAAACATATTTAAATCGACGAAGATGAGGTTCCTAGGCAATTCAAATGTTGCGGAGGACTTTTGAATAATGTGGACCCTTCGGTTTGAGTGAACCCTATTAATATCTTCTTTAATTGGTGCTGCACTGGAACAGAACATATTCTAATTCCTTCCCCATATCAACTTTGACGTGTTTAAGACCAGTTTATTTCATTCCTTGTGAGAAGAAAGGTTTATTTGTGATATTTATAAAAACGACTGTTTAAAAGTTTTTCAAGCTAAGAATTAATTCTTAATTTCTGCAATTGAATATTACAAATATTGAAAAACACCTAAATATTTTACATTATGTAGATGCTGTTTTAATATACTGACTGGTTTAGTTTGATATTATGTGACATAGCTGCTGTATAAAATAATTAATGATAACAAAGGAATTCGGTTAATGTAAACCCTCCACGAGGCGGTTAAAGTGGAATGGGTCCACTTTACATGAATACGTATATTTTATCAACAAGGGTGCTATATGTAAAAACCATACACTTGATTAATTTTATTTAATTTTACATAAATCCAAAGACCGTCGGTGTCTGCAGATGAATGACGTGAATGTTATAATCAACGATAATTTTTCAAAATATTAAATAAATATCAATGCTTTTTAATTACGACCACACATAAATACTTTCAGATTAATGTGTTCCTATATGTATAAATTAATAGAGTAAATAAACTTAAAATAGTCTAAAGGCTAGGATGGACTTTGGGGTCCACTTTACCCGAATATGCAGGTTAAAGTGAAATTTTCTGTAATGTAGAAAAGTTTATAAATTATGAAGATGTTTCCATATTTGAATAAAATAACAATGCTATTTAATAGTTATAACACTAATGATAATCACTGTAATTAAACAAAATTCAAATCCCGTTATTAAAAGAAGGAAAAACAACAAATTCCTCTACCAAACTGAATAAAATTAGAAATGAATAAATAAAAAATATATCAAAATTAGAAGAACTATATGATAAATAGTACATTTTAGACAAAATTGGATTTAACATGTAGTCAGAATGAGTGAGGAACGATATTTACTACTGACGAGAAGCTTTGAAGCAAGAGGAAGACGAGATGTTTGACGTCCTAGAAAACAATGAGCTTGTGAAACCGGAATGGGTAATGGCCTAATCCTTAAAAATGAAAACATATTAGTCCATTAGTGTAGGCCTACACTCTCTTCTTTCTACATCTGCCTTCTCTTGCTATTCTAGTACACTGCACAACTATCATTACACTAAATTCTTGGGAATATACTTGTATCTGATATAAAATCTAAGGGAGACGTCATCAGGGAGGGTCCTGAGTTTGAAGGTTTTCAAGAACATAAAATAACCTAAAGCTTAAATTAGTGCATCTGAGCAAAATTTAACCGGCATTTTCCACCCAAGTACGTAGTATTCCAGCTGCCTGAATAGTTTTTTTTTATTTATTTCAGGAGTTTTTCTGTTAAATGTAAATATATTCTCAACCAAAATATACAATTTTGGTTTTTTAATTATTTTTTATAATGTATGAGGAGTTGGCCCATAATATCAACACCCAACCTGGAAGACCAGATACTTTCTGGAGTCCACCATAGATCAGTTGCTTTCACTGCAGCTAAGAGTCTGACCCACCCTTTATTGCCTCATCCGCCGTCTGCACCATACCGTAGGTCTCCTACTCTGCTGCATCCGTCGTTGGGGTCTTCACCGTAACCCTGTCTAGGGACCCTTACAAGGTAATATCAGCCGGACGAGCTGAACCAAGATTTTATTTTTAACGATGTGTTACTCCTCCGTCTCCTCCTTTCTCATCCTGACTTGGGACCGGCAATGGTGGAGTTTGGTACCGTGACCAGGATTCGAACCTGTGTTATGTCCTGAATATTAGAAATTATAATATTACATTATAGTATCATGTACCTTTTATTCACTCTCTTTAACTGTTAAAACGATTAAAACATTGTAGGCGTTTCGGGACCAATCCCATCTTCAGCTACTGTCCAAGAACAATGTTTTAATCGTTTTAACATTTGATGTCACCGAATAAAAGGTACATAATTTTAAAATTTTTAATATTGTGACCAACACCTTAACGAAATTTTACCATGATTTTTATTATTATTGACTCTACTTGCCTATTAGATGTCTCATTAACGCGATGAGCTCAATGAATATGTAAGGGAGGAATAATAGTAACTAAAATTATATTATTAGCCTGTACTTCTAATAATCATGTATGAAGTTAAAATTATTTCAATTATAAAATGTTTGTATCTTATACAACACAGTCGTCCGCAACTATAATAATTTCTGTGACTATTTAACTCATGCCCCAAATGGGAGTCAATGACCAATCACGTTTCAATGATTTCTGTTTTACAACCAATCAGAGTCGTGTTTCACGAAATATTTATCAGTGTTATAATTACCATATATTAAACAAAGCTCCTCCTTTTTAATATTCTGAACAGGTCTGACCGTTATTTTGCAGTGACTGAGCCTATAAGAAATACGGCTACCAGATTGTATATATAGTGCATACATGTCAACATTTGTAGCAATTTATTATACCACCAAAAAAAGAAACCACTGTTTGACTTTCTTAAATGTATTTTTTCCCAGGTAATAATCCAGAAAAATATAATTGTAATATTTACATCATACGACATCAGAAATGAATTAATATACAGATTGATGTTTCATTTTTTCTCCACTAGAGAGCATTCTTACAATATTGCGTTCCTTTGGCAATAAATAGTATGATCTGGTTGCAGTGATAAACAAAAGAAGCAGTAGAAGCGTACCTATCGTTTCTCATTTGTTTTCAAACATCGCCGTTTACATTAAATATATAAATATTTTAAAATAACTATAGTTAAATAATGATTTGTGAGTAAACAGCTTAATTTTATTCGTTAAATAGTCCTAACAAATGCCACTCTTGATTTCCAAATTCTCTAGATAAATTCACTCCTCACTTCGTGAGTCGTGAATTCATCGATAATTTTTAAATCACTCGTGGCATTACTTATGATAATCTTCGTTATATTATTAAAATTGAAAGCTTTTCGACGACATGTTTCATCTTCAGGAATTTTCTTGACAAATAATTTTAGTGTCAAGAAAATTCCTGAAGATGAAGCACATCCTCGAAAAGCTATGGGGTATATATTATATATTTTGTCATATTTTGAAGCAAGCTAATCAACATTTAAGGAAACATCATCATCATCATACTACTACAATCACGAATTTAGGCCATTTGTTGACCTGTTTCGGCCTAAAGAGAAACACCATTCACAAGTCTTTCGAGTGGACGTCCTGGTCTTCTTCTTCCTGCAGGTTGATATCTTAACATTCGTTTAGGTATCCTGTGATCTTCCATTCGATGAACATGTTGCATCCAACTTGACTTATAATCAGAAATTTTGTTTTCTAAAGGTTTTTTAGTAGTGTGTATCCTGCAGTCCTCCGAAGGTATCTCATTTCAGCGGATCTAAGTCTCTGCATATCCTTCTGTTTCAACGTCCTTACTTCGCTACCATACAAAAGAGTTGGAAGAGCCACTGTTTTATACACTTTTAGTCTTGAATGTTTTTTGACTAACTGTGGCTTGAAGATAGAATTTATTAACCCTAAAATTCTTTAAAATTTAGATATTTTTGCATTTACATCCTTTTCTTATTCATATGAGATATTGCATCCTAGATATGTAAAATTATTCACCTGCTCCAAAATGTTATTGTGTACATTGAAGTACGGTAAAAATATTTATGGAAAAAGTTGCCACTTTTAAAATATTTTTATGTGTAATATTTACTTCCAAGTTTCTCTGTACATTTTCATTTCATTATAACTCAATCTATAACTTTTGGGAGTTGATCTTTTTTCATGTATCCATGCTGTACTACAATTGTAAATTTAACCGTATACTAACAATATGAAAATAATAACCGGTACGATTTAGGAAGCTATATGATTTCAGCTGATTTCCCTTAAGTAATTTTTGCAGAGGTAGTTCGGTTTAAACTATCGTTATAATAGCGTATGGAAACATTTGTAATATTGTTAGGGAGTCTGTTCTCTGTTAGACTATAAAACTATGTTTGTACATACTGTTTGTGACCCAGTTTCACCAGCACAAGCTGTTGTGATTACGTGCAGTGCTCAGTGTGGTGAAAACCATGTAGGCCCACGTTACAGGATAAACTCATTGCATACAATAAACTCTACACAATCAATATTTTCAGTTATTCTTAATGGAATTTCTTTCATAAGAAATATAAATTTGGAATAAGAACATCAGAAAATACAAAATTAAATCCTATTGTTTGCAGATGACCAAATAATAATTGCAAATTCAGAAGATAATCTGCAGAAAGGTCTGTATGAACTTAACAAAATTACAGAAGAATATGGATTGAAGATAATAATAATAATCTCCATGGTATCTTTACCTTGTTGTGGTGGAGTGGCTTGCGTGCTTAAATGATCCTAAGAGCTATGCCGGCGGTAGCATTGCTGGCGATAGGGTTACCCATGCCGGACTGGTCGAAGGCGAAAAGCCAGACGAAAAAAGTACCTTGGTCGAAAGAGTGACGATCTTTCACCGTAAAAATAGAACCGTCAAGAAATGCGGACATGGGTTCAACTGGGGTAAAATTTTCCGGAGGTCAAATAGTCCCCCATTCGGTTCTCCGGGCGAGGACTACTTCAGGGAACCCATGCCAAAGGAAGCTTCTTGTAGGAAAGCCAGAGGGAAAACGCCCAGTTGGTAGACCAAGAATGAGGTGGGAGAATAACATTAACTATGATTTGAGGGAAGTAGATTATACAGGGAATGATTGGAAAGCATTAGCCCAGGATAGGGATGTATGGAGAGCCTATGTCCGTGAGGCCATGAACCTACGGGTTCGATAGTGCCGGTGAGTAAGTAAGTAAGTAATAATAATAATAATAATAATAATAATAATAATAATAATAATAATAATAATAATAATAAAGTTTTGTTTATTCTGGCAGAGTTAAGGCCATAAGGCCTTCTCTTCCACTCAACCAGCAGATATCTACAGAGAAAACGAAAATTATGGCATTTCAAGGTGTACATCCTGTCAGAAGTAAAATTGTACTTGACAATAAAATGTTGGAGCAGGTGAATAATTTTACATATCTAGGATGCAATACCTCACATGAAGAAGAAAAGGACGTAAATGCAAAAATATATAAATTTTTAAGAATTTTAGGGTTAATAAATTCTATCTTCAAGCCACAGTTAGTCCAAAAACATTCAAGACTAAAAGTGTATAAACACTGGCTCTTCCAACTCTTTTGCATTGTAGCGAAGTATGGACGTTGAAAGAGAAGGATATACAGAGAATTAGATCTGCTGAAATGAAATACCTTCGGAGGACTGCAGGATATACACTACCAGATCACAAAAAAATGAAGACATCTTAGAAGAATTACACATGGAACCTTTAGAAAACAAAATTTCTGATTATAAGTCAAGATGAATGCAACATGACCATCGAATGGAAGTTCACAGGATACCCAAACAAGTGTTATGATATCAACCTGCAATAAGAAGAAGATCAGGACGTCCACTCAAATGACTTCTGGATGGTGTTTTTCTTTAGGCCGAAACAGGTCAACAAATGGCCTAAATCCGTGAATGTACTATAATTTATTTCATTGTTTTCTTTAGTTTAACCTCTCTTTTACGTGCCCCGCTTCACAGGTTTTATAGGGAAGCGACCTATTCAGGAAAGGAATCTAAACCCTTGATCACATACATCTCTACTTTCCACAAGTGGAAATAAATATCAGGAAATCGGGGGCTGTCGGACGTTAGAATAATTTTAAATAAATATAAATTTATACTTGCTTAAACATTAATTCAAATATAAATTCTAAGCCTATCTTCATAATGTACTTGAATTAAATGATGGCTCTTGTATTATTACTAGTGATGCGATGTATCTCAGTTGGGGGGGGGGAAAAAAAAGAAAAAAAAAACGGAAAGGAAGACTTAATAGAAACTGGATGGATGGAGCAAGAAGATATATGGAAGTGAAAGGACTGCAAGATACATATGCATTGAACAGGGAATAATATAGAAAGAAAATTAAATAGTAGACATTGTACTATATATGTCCACCGCTGTGGTCTCGAGGTAGCGTGCTGTCTTGTCACGCAGCGGGCCCGGGTTCGATCCCCGGTCGGGGCAGTTTTTTCTGGGTGAGGTTTTTATCGGGGTTTTTCCTCACCCGTAAGACAAATGTCAGGAAAACTTTAAGGCCCAAACGTTCCCCGAAATCATATGGCCATCATCATCATCATCCATATCATTATCATCATCATCATCCTTCACCGGTGTGGAAAGCAACGGGAAGCTACCACACCTACAATTCCCTAGTAAAGCTGCAAGCATAGCATGAAAATACTATGATTGCAGTGAAGGACCTGCCTTCGGGCGGAATAAATATGGATGGATGGATACTATATATAGGCTTATATATTTCATTACCGATTGCGCAAAACTACAGTTGTAGACAGTTATAATAATTATTATTATTATTACTATTAAGTTTTTTTCAATAAAAAGGAAGGATATACATATATGCATATATATATAACTTATATATATATATATATACCTATACGTCTGAACGGGGATTTGAACCCGGACCTCTGAATTAAAACGTCAGTGCGCTACCACTTACATTATACCACTAGCAAAAACATATATGTTTACTTTATGTATAGGACTATTCTATACCATGAGAGGTAGCGGGAACTCGGTCTCACTGCCCCTTAGTGGCTACTATAACAAGTAAGAAATTTAAAGAGAATTATTGCTTTATAGCAGTGATGCTTCTTTATTTCGATGTTATAATTAAATTTTGACTTTTAATCACGCAAGCCTAATATGACATGAAAAGAAAAACATTTATTTTACCCGAATTCCCACTACTTCTCATGATAGAGAAGATGTATAAAGGAAAAATAAATGTTTGTGATTGGATGCCTGGATAGTATAAGTGGTAGCGCACTGAATTATCAATTCATATGTTCGGTTTCAAATCCTAGTTCAGGCGTTTATTTATTTATTTTTTACTTCCAATATGATATAAGAGGATTTTGAGAAAAATGAATTGATTTTACCACGTCCAAATTTGTTATCCCATGTTACTCATTAAGTGATTAAGTTATTATATAGCGTCATTAAATAAAGTACTAATTCACTGCGTCTCAACCAGGATAGTGAAGCCGATCATAAATCGAACCCTCGCCTGCTGAGTGAGATGGAAATTAATAAGTCAAGACCACAACGCTAGTCTTTTGTTTTCGTGTTAGACTTATACAATCTCTTCTATCAATCTCCTGCTTAATGCCAGGTTGTTCTAACACCACTTACAAAATACGTAAAATATTAAAATATTACAATCTGTCCATAGTAATTCTGCCCGAGGGCAGGTCTTTCACGGCAATCGTAGCATTTTCATGCTCTGCTTTGCAGCTTTACTAGTGAATTATAGGTGTGATAGCTTCCCGTTGCTTTCCACACCGGTGAAGGATGATACTGATGATATTGAGAAGGATACTATTATGGCCGAATGATTTTTCGGGGACTATTGGGCCTAAACTTCCTGACATTTGTCTTTCAGGTGAGGAATAACCCCGAAAAAAACCTCACCCAGGAGCCTGTCCCGAACGGAAATTGAACCCGGGCTCGCTGCGTGATAAGGCAGCACGCTACCTCGAGACCCCAACGGTGGACAATATTAAAATAAGTACCTAATATAGCATGTCAGTCGTCCTCACTAAAATTAATTTCTGTTTAAAACTTCGTTAAGTAGTTAGAATCATGTAGACCTTTCAGAAACATGTTTCATCTTCAGCACATCATTTTGAACTGAGTTTGGATTACAAGTTGTATGACGAGTTCAGATCTCGTTCCGCATGTCTACATTTTTTGCCTCTTTTAAAATTTCTGTCTTCTAAGGTGCTAATGTTGTTATTAATTTTAATTGAGGACGACTGACATATCAGGTACTTATTTTAATATTTTAACATTTTTTACTACATAACCTCAACTGTATTTATAATGAAATTTAAAAGTATTGATATGTTTACGTATCTTCTCTGTATTTGTTTCACAAGTCAGAAAGTGTTTAACCCCTTTCCTCAAGACAGTGATGTTAATGTGAACTACGTAAAATCCAAAACTTCAATGACGTCCCCATATAATTAAAAAAATGTTAAAACAATCTCTTTATATGCAGATTAAATATTAGAATATTTTACTTCATACTCTGAACATTTTGCATAACAATTTGTGGGATAAAATAGACTAAATGTTGAAGGTGTCCTTACATACTGATCGCACCAACGCATTACACTAAGCAACAATAAATATGTTTTTGTTTTTGTCTCAGAAAGAAAAATATGTGATTCTGATAGTATTTTTCTCCTGAATTCAAATATGATGTCGGTTTTTCTCCATCACGCAAGGTTTCACAGATAGGAATTTATCATTTAAAACACTTTAATATTTTCTACATTCGTAACTACACAATATTCGAACATTCGGACTCACCTAGAAAGTAAGAAACGACGATTTTCTGCTATATTTCGCCTGTGGAGTATCCATCTTGATGGTCAAACAATAACCGGCCAGCATATTAGGATTCCATTTGCCTTGATATATCTTTTCCATAGCTGAAATCTCCTGATGAAAGTGTTCCCCGTTTTATTTTACAATGGACGAAAAAGTTTATTAAAAATAATTATTTAAATCCATTAATTGGAACTGAAATAGAAAAACTGTGGGTGACGGAAAAATTCCGAATACATATTTGAAAACACAATAAAAAACTGCATTAAGTACAACTATTGGTACTCATGAGACAAAAATCATGTTGACTAGTGTTATCATAAGTAATGCCACCAGTGATTTCCAATTTATCTGGAGGATTTGGAAATCAAGAGTGGCCTTTGTTAGGACTATTTAGTGAATACAATTAAGCTGTTTACCCAAAATTCATTATTTAAATATAGTTACCTATATTTTAAAATATTTATATATTTAATATAAATAATTTGTTTCCAAACAAATCAGAAAAGTCAGGTTATGTATATTCACTTCAACATGATCTTATTATTTATTGCCAAATATTGTAAGTATGCGCCCTAGTGGAGGAATAATTAAACATATCACACTGTATATTATATTCAACATTAGAGGTTATTAATTCATTTTTATTAAACAACTTAGTAAAATCAAGAAATCTGTTCATTATTTACTACATTTATTGCATTTGTTGGAGAAAAATAATGCTCTAAGCTGCAAAATATTAAAAACGAGGAGCTTTCTTTATCACAAACGCAGGAGCTGATAAAGAGAAATCGATAAAGAGCGAGGTGAAACACGACTGTGATTGGTTGTAAAACAAAATTCATTCAAACTTAATTGGTCATTGGCTACCATTTGGGGCATGAGTTAAATAGTTACTTCATACTTCAAATTTCCTTTGGTTTTGTATTAGAAGCGAAATAAGGAATGTTCCATCACCACGGCCTCCTAAATCTGCACTAAATCGTGTGTGTGAACAGAGTGTTCGGTGTTAGCAATTTCACGAGGAATGTAAAGCATGGGACAAACGGCCCTCTCTCAATTTCTAAAATTTACGGTAGTCGTCGACTCAAGCCGCCAATACTAGGAGCCTTATCTTGCAATATATTGAAATTACAGTAGCTACTTTATGACGTCATAACTCAAGTCATATCCACCGCATATAGCTATACTCATGCAATTCATCGTTTCCTGTCCCACAGTGACAAACAGGGGACTAAGAAACCAGTTTGGACATCGTATATTGTGTCCTCTTAGTGATTCCGTCGAACTTGAAAATTTCAAAGTAAAGGTACGTTCGCAAACGAAAGTGTTATTTAAATACGTATATATTAATATTTGTAAATATAAGTAATAATAGTTGTATTATTAATTATTAATATTATTGTTATTCTTATTGTTATTATTATTATTATGATTATTATTATTATTATTATTATTATTATTATTATTATTATTATTATTATTATTATTATTATTATTATTATTATTATTATACAGTGGGTCCACCGCTGTGGTCTCGAGGTAGCGTGCTGCTTTGTCACGCAGCGGGCCCGGGTTCGAACCCCGGTCGGGGTAGATTTTCTGGGTGAGGTTTTTATCGGGGTTTTTCCTCACCTGTAAGACAAATGTCAGGAAAACGTTAAGGCCCAAACGGTCCCCGAAATCATATGGCCATCATCATCATCATCCTTATCATTATCATCATCATCCTTCACCGGTGTGGAAAGCAACGGGAAGCTACCACACCTACAATTCCCTAGTAAAGCTGCAAGCTATGATTTCAGTGAAGGACCTGCCTTCGGGCAGAATTACTATGAATGGATTATACAGTGGCATGGCCATGTCAAAAGAATGCCAGAGCAAAGATTGCCTAAAATTGTTATGGAATGGATCCTAATAGAAAGGATGAAAAGGGGAAGACCGAAGAAAACTTGGATAGAAAGGGTACAAGCAGCTATGAATATCAGAGGATTGGAGAAATATCGATGGATGGACAAGAGGAATGGCGTTTGGTTTCCGGAAGACGGCGGCAGCTACTATGATACAGGATGATGATGATGATGATGATGATAATGATATTATTATTATTTGGGAATGAAAGGAAAGAAGACAGTAGTCAAAATGCTAACTCATAAATCCATTTTAACTTGTTAATGTAATATAAATAGGCCGTATATAGTGTATCTAAATTTGGATACAATTTTTATAATGTGACATACCTAACATGATTTTATAAAAACATCTGGGTTACTAAATTTAACCATGCAAAAATCAAAATTAAAAATTAAAACAAATAGATGGAAATATTAAAATATATTAGCAGAAAATGTATTACTATATTATATAAGAGTCCCGCGGCGTAGGTGAGTGGTTAAGGGAAGAACCTTTGTCACAGAACCACGGAATTTGAGCTGGTTCGAGTCTCCATGGGGAAGACATTTTCATATGGAATTTTGGCCAGTATGGGACCGGTGCCCATCCAGCATCGTGAGGCATTTGGATAGCTACAATAAATAGGACATCCAGGTTGAGAAGACCAGCTATAACGGCTGGGGGACCCGACATGCTGACCACATGTCATCCCTACACTGGCTCGATGATCGTTTACCTCTGAGATTAACACATGTGGATGTGAGGCCTTCAGCTGGCTCGTAGGTTAAGGGCCTTCTAGGCCTGTCGCGCTAGGAAAAAAAAAATACTAGATAAATTATTAGCAATTTTAATCTTGTCCCATCCATATATATATATATATATATATATATATATATATATGACACACACACATTTGTACACACACATACATACACACACGCGCGCGCGCGCATACACATACACACATATGCACACAAGACATGATTCCAGTCCTAAGTAATTTCTGTATAGTTTCCAGAATCGAATCACACCACTTCCCAAACAAACTTATTTTAAATATGAAAGGTATTAGTGTGACAGTTAATGATGAGGTGGCAACAATATTGCGGCCAATTATCCGTTTCAGGTGGATCGAGGATCTGAGAGAAGAATTTATCAGGAGTTTGGAAACGCTAATACAGGATCTGCAATTAAATGATCTTAGCGGGGAGGAATTAATTAAAACTTTGACAGAATGTTTTCAAAAAGCAGGGGAAAAATTCAAGGTTAAATACGCAATGAACCAGAAGGACAAAGGGTGGTACAATAATGCATGTAGAAAGAAGAAGAAATTTGTCGAAAGTAGTCTTTTAAAGTTTAGAAAAGAAAGCACAGATGAAAGCAGAAAAATTATGCGCAAGAGAGAAAGGAATATAAAGAATTATTGGCAGAAACAAAACTAGCATGGCAAAATAAGAAATCCGAAGAAATGAGAGTCGCGACTGAAAGTGGGAACATTGCGGACATATGGAAAGCGTTAAGGGAACTCAAAGTAAAGTCCATAAATCGGACAAGAATAACGCCCGGGGAATGGAGAAGTTACTTTGATAGGGTGCTGGGAAACGAGAGGTTAAGATATAATCAAGGAAATATAGTTGAGATCCCTGACCCAATTCATATTCAATTACTGGATCAGGATATTTCGAAAAATGAAGTGGTTTCTTCCATTAAATGTTTAAAGAATGGTAAAGCACCTGGAACTGATGGAATACCAGGGGAATTCTTGAAAAAATGATATCATCCAATAAATTATTAGACGTTTTGAAAACTGCGTTCAACAAACTTTTTAATGGAGGAGATTATCCGGAAGCCTGGGCGACAGGTGTCATCCAACCGCTATACAAGGGGAAAGGTGGGGCACAGATACCAGAAAGTTTATAGGGAATTTGTCTCTTGTCAGTGTTCGGAAAAATATATTGTAAAGTACTTTACGAACGAATCAGACAATGGGCTAAAAAGAACAATAGGCTCTCAAAATATCAGGCAGGTTTTAGAGAAGGGTACTCCACGGTGGACAACCTATTTGTTCTGAGAACATTAATTGATGACAATCTGAATATGAAGGGGGGTAAATTATTTTGTGCATTCATTGATTTTAAGATGGCATTTGATACTGTGGACCGAAGCGCACTTTGGGAAAAATTAAATCGGAAAGGATTGTCTCATAAAATGATACATGCTTTAATGTCAATTTATAAATATGTTAAATTTTTGTATAAAAGTAGACCAAGGGCACATTACAGAGAGCAGTGAAGCCAATCGGGGAGTGAGACAAGGTTGCATTTTATCACCAATGCTATTTAATCTATTCGTTGATGATATTGTAGACGTAATGCTAGAAGGAGAAATTGAGGCTCCGGAGATAGGAAATGTTAGAATCCCAGTCCTGTTGTATGCAGATGATTTAATTATCTGTTCCAAGACAATCAAGGGATTGCAAAGAGGTCTTGACCTACTGGAAATATACTGTAGGAATTGGGGATTGACTGTAAATGTTAGTAAGACAAAAACAATGACCTTTAAAAATGGGACGGTTTATGGTAGAACAGAGGAATGGAAATACAGAGATCAAGTTCTTCAAAACGTGAAACATTTTGAATATCTTGGTACGACGTTGAAAATGAACGGAAAGTGGAAAAAAACACATTGATATAGCATTATTTAAAGGGAGGGACAACTTAACAGTGTACTCGGTATTCTGGGTCGAGTGCCTGATATTCCAGTCAGCACATTAGAAAAAATGTATGGAGCTATGGTCAGGCCAGTCATGCACTATAGTAGTGAGATTTGGGGTTTCCAAAGAACGGAAATACTAAATAAGGTATATACGCATTTTCTAAAGTATATTACAGGACTTAGTAAGGCCGTTTCTAACTGTGGATTTTTATATGAATTCGGGTTATTCCAGGACAACATTAACTGTAAAATTCGTGTACTCAAATACTGGTTGCGAGTAATCCAAGATGAACAAACAATGCTTAGAGCAATTTGTTACGACCACCAAATTAAAAACATAGATGTTAAATTTTGGGCAGACGAGGTTAGGAGAGAACTCCAAAAGATTGGGATGGGCTGGATATGGGGAAAAGGGACTGAAAATCGCAAGAACGTGTGGAGAAAAATAAGGAGGAGTTACTTAGATGTAAACACACAAGATACCTTCGCCGAATGTACAGGAAAACGCTCACTGTGTTTACAAAGAGACCTAAAACACGTCTGGGGAAAAGAATCGTATATACTCAACTAGGATTTAAGGAGAGATCAGGGCTTGCTTGGTTTAGGCTAGGGGCATGGAAATTTCTAAAAATTAGCGACGATCACGATATGCGAATATGTCCAATGTGCGGGAAACTTTGAAGATGAGATACATATATTAGGAAAATGTAATGATTTAGAATATTGGAGACGTCAGTTATTACCGGAAAGATTTCTAAATTCAAATCGGGATAGATTTGCATGCTACGAGTTATTGGCAAATCCAGAAAATTGGATAAACCTCGGTAAATTTCTGGACAAAACGCGAAAAATAAGGACAACACTCATTCATGAATAAATATATGTTATCAAAATGCAATACCATTAATTATTAACAATTATATATAAATTAATTAGTGTATAATGCTGTTGTGTTATTATTTAATTGTGATATTAATGTGTTTTCTTTATGTAATTGTAATGTTAATTTTTTTTTAGTGTATAATGCTATTGTGTTATTACTTAATTGTAATATTATTGTGTTTTCTTTATGTAATTGTAATGTTAATGTTTTTAGTGTATAATGCTATTGTGTTATTATTTAAGTGGAATATTATCTGTGTGTTTCTTTAGGTAATTGTAATGTGATGCCTATTGTGTGATTACTTAATTGTAATCTTATTGTGTTTTCTTTATGTAATTGTACTGTTAATGTTTTTAGTGTATAATGCTGTTGTGTTATTATTTAATTTTAATATTTTTATTGGGTTTTCTTTATGTAATTGTAATGTATTTGCTGTTTTTGTTTATTGTTCTTTAAACTAGTACCAATTATTTCTTTATGGTAACGGACTGTCAACAGCACGTACGGCTTACTGCCCGTGCGACCCATATTTGTAAATAATATTGTAAATATCTTACTTTTTGTCTAATAAAGGCCTACTACTACTAAAGTCCTACTACTACTACTAAAGTCCTACTACTATATATATATATATATATATACTTTTGACATTTGGAAATGAAGGCAAATATGATATGAAAAGAAAAATGAATGCTTGAGTCGGGATTTGTACCCGAGTCTCTGAACTCTGTACGTTTAGCCATCTAACCATCTGAGCCATTCAAGTATTTCAACACAAACATACAAACTCTGTACGTTTAGCGCTCTAACCATCTGAGCCACTCAAGTATTCCAACACAAACATACGTAGGCCTATGTATGTACAGAGTTTAGAGAGTCGGGTACAAATCCCGACTCAAGCGTTAATTTTTCTTTTCATATATATTTATACATACGGTATATTCATTTTTATTTGGTATTAAGTGTATTTTTGGAACCGAAGTTGGATACTGTTACTAAACCATTTTTGTCCCTTTGTAAAATTTCAAAATGATTAGAAATCCTGTAGTTCATGAAGAGGCGAAACATGTAAATTTAATAAGAATTTATAATCAAAACTCTTGTCAAGGAAAAATAATTGGTAAGAACACCTTCAACTATGGATCAAACCAGCATCCCTGACAGATTTTAAATTACCATCCTAGAGGAAAAAGATATCTAGGAAGACTAATTGAAAGATGACATAAAACCATTAAGGAATATCAGGCCTAACACATGGCAGGAAGATGGTGTTGATACAAATGTTTTTGTAATGCTGTACTGGCACGTGTGCAGGTACAATACTTTAAAACTACAGTGGTGTTGCAGACAAGAAATACTATAATAACCATGACATGTCATTTTCCTTACTAGTGCAGCATGAATTGCTCTTAAGTATTAAAATCATGAATATATTCCTGTGGTTATTTATTGTTATATTTGGCGATTTTTATCATATTTTCTATTTTGGAAGTTTTAGTGTTTTTTTTTTCTTTCAAATTATAGCTTTTTTTCACGTTTTACGCATTTATATGGTCATTATCTTCTTCTTTGTATAAAATACGGTTAATTGAATTATTTAAAACAACTTTAATGAAATAAATTGATGTTTGATCAGTGATTCAAGAATTTACATGTTGGGAGTTGGTATCAGCTATACTATTGCTGTGTGGCAAGCTTCCATTTCCAACGTGAGTGTAGTAAAAAAAAATTGTAAATTGACACATGGTTTTACGATAAACAAAGGTCCTCGTCAAGGTTGTTGTCTATCACCGACTCTGTTTAAAATATATGTACATTAAATATTAAAGAATTGGAGGAGAAAATGTTCAAACATGGGAATTCCTATTTCAAACAACAAAACTTTATACAACTTACATTTTGCAGATGATCAATTGTTAATTGCACAAGATTATGAATATTTAGAATTTAGACTAGAAAATTAATAAAAGAATATGAAAAATGGGGATTAAATTTGAACATGAAAAAAACAAAATATTTATCAATTCGTGAACCAGAACAAAATTTAATTTGGAGACTGGAGAATCAATAAAATCGTGTAGTGAGATCACATATTTAGGAATTTAAAAAAATAAAAATGGGAGTTATGAAGAGGAAATAATAAAGGAAAATTTGCAATTGCTTGCCTCAATGGAATAGTGTGGGATAAAAATATAAGTAATAAAAATAAAATGAATATATATCACACAATTGTTAAAAGCATCATTACTTATGGAGCAGAACTTTGGCCATTAACCACAAAAACAAATAAGTACGTTTTGGCAACGGAAATGGATTTTATACGAAGGGCCGCAAGAATTTCAAGAAGAGAAAAAATTAGGAACTCACTTATAAGGGAGACAATGAAGATTGAAGACACTATTTTAGATTATATTAAAACTCAGCAATTAAGATGGTACGGACATGTCCAGCGAATGGAAGAGGATCGACTACCAAAATCTGTTTTGGAATGGAAACCTGAGGGAAGACGTAGCAGAGAAATACCTAAAACCTCCTGGAGTCAGGGAATATGTTTATATATGAAGGAGAAACATCTACAACCAGGAGATTGGATGGACCGACAAAATTGGCTATTAGGAATCGGACGATGTCAAAGACATTATTCAACCGATGATCTATCTAAATAAGTAAAGTACAAGCACCTCGACAATATAACGTAGAAAGTAGTAATATTAACTACTGCATTTTTTGATTTGTTATTTTTATAGTCAAGGATTTAGTTAATTACAAATTTTTAAAGAGGGCTGATTGGTGTTCAATTTCGCGCAGCTTCATTTTGCTACGCCCAATCATCTACTTTCTTTTTTTTTTTCATCAGACTTATTTTTACGAATTTGTAGATGATTTCCCTACTACGGTGAAGTATTAATTTGTAAGATGTGCGAAACTAAAGGTATCGATCGAAAGAAAATTTATTGCTCAGCAACCGTGAATACTGGTGGTTACTACTGCAATAATTCTAAATAAGCTAAGATTTTTTTTATAGGAGCAGCTTCATAGAACACTGAAATTCGCGAGTTTAAATTAATACAATTTTAATTTCAGTTCTAACGTTATAACTGTGTTGTACTGCCACGTCTTAAAATGAAGACAAACAATTATTTTAAGTGTTTTTAGATTACTTTTTGCTTTTCAACGCCATTTTATAGATGTTTTAGATATTTTTAGGGCATCAAAATCCAGTCCCTGGCAATGACTACCTTCGATTAAACATTTGTTGGAATTAATGCTGATTGTTTCATAAATAAAAACTGTAAATGTTTTTAATTAAGAACTTTGTTTTCAATCGCATGAAAAGCTAGCGTTGATGCCAACAGAAATTAACAACTTCAGACGGTCTGACTAGAATGTCAACTTGTCAATATATAACACTGATTCAATTAGTATTAACACATACTGACAAGACATTTATAAATTTGGGATTCTTAACTAACAGCCTTTTAGAATTTTAATCTAATTTGAAATCACATGACAGTTCTTGTCTGTCAAGCAGGAAGAAGTATAATACAATTGTCAATAATTTGGATATATAAAATTAGAAATATATGTGAGAAAATTAGAACATAATATTCATAAAATGTTAAGGCCCAAACGGTCCCCGAAATCATATGACCATCATCATCATCCTTATCATTATCATCATCATCCTTCACCGGTGTGGAAAACAACGGAAGCTACCACACTTTTAACTTACTGACTACTTAAATATGTTCACTAAATAATAAGAGAAATAAAAAAAAGCTTAAAACCTATAAAAATAATAAATAATTTAAAGATAAAGGCAAACAACTCTTTCACGCCAAATATATTACAACCCTCCAATTGTAAAAAGGAATACAAATCCTAAAGATCATAAACAGAGGGCACCTAGTAAAGCTGCAAAGCATAGCATGAAAATGTGAAAGACCTGCCCTCGGGCAGAATTACTATGGATGGATGGATGGATGGATACTCATAAAGTAATTATTCCATCATTTTCCCGCTTCTTTATATTTAACTTTATGTGTACCTGTGATGACAAGTCTGCAGAATCCTCGTGTATCTGAGAATTTGAATAAACGTGTCTTCATATCATGTCATATCTCGACCTGGCAGTATGCAGGACTCCATAAATTGTATTATTATTATTATTATTATTATTATTATTATTATTAAGCGTAATTTAATTGTTATGATTTTAGTTCTTTCTTCAATTTCTTTGTAGATAAAATTAAACCTAATCTTGTAATTTATTTTGAATCCCGGTAGGTAGAAAAAAAGGCTTTTACCTACACTCTATTAAATTATTATTAATCATATTATTATTGTTATTTACAAAACAAATTATCAATATGAACAGAACTGGTGTCAACATGTGGATCTAATATCGTAATCCAGGATTCCTAAGCTAATTTTGAAGTACGAGCCAAAATTGTAAAAGATCGTTCCGACGGCTAAGAAAAGATGGCTGGAAACATTTTTGTCGTGTACGTAACGGTTAATTTAGGATTTCACATGAGAGGAAGATAATAATGTTTAACTTTACATAAAATTCCGTCAAGCAGGAACTTCGTAAACTCCGCGAATTTCTCAGCAAGTCGAATTTATGTTCCGTTTTTGCTGGTTTAAGGGGAAATTATATATATATACAATTTTTTTGTTAAATTGGAGAAACTCAATTTCTGATGCTAGCTTATTTAAAAATGTCATACTGCAGTGAAAACAAATCATGCATAACGATAACAGTGCATATTATATAGTGTTGTTTAATTTGATACCAATTTAAATAACATTTACTAATTAATTTTCCATTATCTTATTGAAATTATAAAGTAAATTAAACCATTCTTTCTTATAGGACATACTGCTAATTTAAGTTTAAATTTAATATACGGTATACATTGCGAGGAAGTAAACATGGCGGTTGCTACAGTGGATTTTTAATTCTAATGGTCAGCTTTCGTTGTTGTTTGGAAAATTTCTTCCTCCTCTTATTTTAATAGCATATACTGAGTTTCCGCTAGAACGATTTTTAAATTTTCGTTTCAACTGAACTCTTACATTTAATGATTTTGCTAGTTAACAACTCGATCTTACTTTTTTAATTAATTGCTAGTCTATATGCCAAGTTTGGTTTCGATGAAATAAAAAATGTTGCCGCTAGAGCGTTAATGGACCCATAAATATGTATGCAATATATATGTGTGTGTGTGTGTGTAATTTGGTCATGGTCATTTTAAGTGATTGCGAAACTCTATAAACATATTTATATTTTTTTCATGAGAACAATATCAGTATCTTCTTTCCTAAGGTTAAATGTATATAGTTTACTTCATATTTTATTTCGCGTTTCATAATATATTACAACTTGTATAAATACAGATTACAAATGTTGCACAAATAATATTATAAATATCATTATAATGTATGTTTGGTATATTCATGTTGGTTGAGTAGAAGACAAAGCCTTGTGATATTAACTCTGTCAGAATAAATGCTAATTATTATTATTATTATTATTATTATTATTACTATTATTATTATTATTATTATTATTATATTATTATTATTATTATTATTTTAAATAGAAAATTGTTACAGTGGAATTGGAGAGCAATGTGGGTTCACACCCGGTCGATCTTGTATAGATAATATATTTGTAATACGACAAATCGTTGACAAATGTGAAAATAAATGAACAGATATTGGATTGTTTTTATAGATTTAGAAAAAGCATATGACAGTGTACCAAGAGCAAAATTATGAGAAGCATTACGTATAGAAAATACAAGAAATATATAAGAACAACAAATGTCAAATTAAAATGGGGTCTCAGTTATCAGAACCTTTTTGAACTAGTGAATAATTGCTACAAGGATGCCCGATGTCACCAATAATGTTTAAAATATATACGGTATAGACATTTGTTTAGTAGAATGGTCACGTAAGTGTGCAAAAATGGGACTAGAAATAACAGAAAGAAGATATCTGCATCAGTTACTTTTTGCCGACGATCAGATAATTATAACTCAGGATGGAGAAGATGCAAATTATATGTGTAATCAGTTGTCAACAACATATCATAAATGGGGTTTGAAAATCAACAAAAACAAAACAGAGTATTTAACAAATGACCCAGATGAATTGTATATTGATGGGGTAAAGATAAAGAAGAGCGATACTTTCTGTTATTTGTGATCAATTATAGAGAAAGATGGAACATCAAATAAAGAAATAGCAAAAAATGATTAGTAATGGAAGAAAAAACATAGGAATGTTAAACTCTATACTATGGAGTAAAAACATCATTAACAGAACAAATAAATCCATACGAGAAAGTATAGTGTTACATGGATCGGAAGTTTGGACAATGAAACCACAACATATTAACATAATAACTTCAATAGAAATGGATTTTTGGAGAAAAGCTGCCAGAAAACCTCGACTGGAAAAAATTAGAAATACAGAAATTATAAAATAGATGAATGCAGAAAGAAATAGATTTATTTAGGCTGGTGGAGTTAAGGCCATGTGGCCTTCTCTTCCACTCACCAGAACATATGTTACATATGAATAATAATATAATGGATGAAATTGAACACAGAAGGCTAAAAAGGTATGGACACGTAAGAAGAATGCAGGATGGAAAGACTACCAAAGGCCGTCTATGCATGGAAAATTGAAATAAAGAACAGAAAAGGAAGACCAAGAACAACCTGGAAGAACAACATTCAAAATTCAATGAGGAAATTTGGTAGTAAGAGCATTCTGGTTGTACAAGACTGAAGACACAGAGGACAGAGAACGATGGACAAACTTAATTAAGACTAATATATTGTGAATGTTTGTTGCAAACTGATTAGTCTGTATGTAAGTATATAAGTAGCTAGATAATATATAATATATATAAGATATATCTAATATAGTTTTTGTTAATTCATATTAGTTACTAAGATTGATTGCTGAGCAAAACGCTCAATGATGAGGAAAATTCTCAAAATGAATCTATTATTATTACTTACTGGCACTATGCGAACCCGTAGGTTCATGGCCGCACGGACATAAGCTCTCCCATAAGTCACTATCTGGGGGAGTATTATGACAAATTTCCAATCATTCCTGTCTAATCTACTTCCATCAAATTCATAGTAAATATTATTCACCCAGCTCATTTTTGTCTACCAACTGGACGTTTTCCCTCTGGATTTCCTACAAGAAGCTTCATGTCACGTCCTTCATTCCCCATAGGCCTACGCGCAACATGTTCTGGCCCATCACACAGTATACGATGAGTCTAACCGTTCTTATTATAGCTGGCTTCATATTAAAGCCCATGTAGTTAAAGTTGTATGTTACGTAGTCTTCTCCATTCACCTGTCTGTTCAACTCTCTATGGTCCAAACATTTTCCTAAGTACTTTATTCAATTTTATTATATGATTATTATTATTATTATTATTATTATTATTATTATTAATTATGTGGGTAAAATGTTGTTGAGTTTTCAAATTATAAATTATCAGGTTTCATCAATGAAAATGGAATTTTAATGCAGATCAACCTTAATATATGAAATATATAAAATTAGTAAAAAATGGACATAAAAAAAGAAGAGAGTTTAAAAATTCCATTTTGAATTACATACAACAAAAACCAACAATACTGGTATAGTTCATATGAAAAGAATGATTGAAGAACGACCATCGAAGAAAGTGGAATAGCTGCCGTACGAGAGAGACTGAAAGGAGGGAGACCACTCCTATTTAAATTAAAAAATTAATGAAATGAAATGACAGAAGAAAGAATAGAGGGGGAAAATAATAGAATAAGGGCAGAAAGGAGAAAGAATGGGAATACATATTAATTTCAGTAGTGTTTAACCCATAGAGTATTAGGGGACCGGCAAAAGTGTTTATATTGTTTATTAAACCAGTTGTATATGTGAATTTATATATATGGGGCCGTGATTTAATGATTTGAAAAATAGAATCTGATTTGTGCCCAAGATGAATATAAAAGACTAATAAAATCTGTCGTATTAAGTGGTCAATGTGATGAACACAATTTAACTTATTGAAGAAAGGCGGTTTGAAAAAAATGTAGCGTGAAAACTACGGCCACTGGGTCGAGTTCCGAACTAGTTCAATTTACTCCGCGTCAACGACTCCAATTTCTGGAAAATCGATTTTAATCTTATACCGCCCCCGTGTCTGCGCTTGTCCAGCGCCTAGACGTCTCCTCTCTAGATTTTCCACTTCCGTAACGCTGAGTGTGACCTACCAGACGTGTGTCCCCAGGGACCCAGTTCCCGCTCTCAGTTCTCCAGCGTAGCCTTACATATTCGACTCCTGTTTGATTGGAGCTCTCCAGATCCTCACTCCAGTCTTTTTTCTCTTCATTTCCACTGGCATTGCCTATTTGCGTACTTCCAAGAATTTTATCAAATCTACGCCTAAATTAATTAAATGTATTTTTATGCTTAGTTGAATAAGTAAATATAAAAATAATTAGAAATGAATATTGTAATTATTTTTAGAAACCCCGTGCTGATTAACTGGCATTGCCCGCGAATGTACTTATCCCGATTATCTTGGAATAAATAAGCTGAAAGACAAAGTTGGTTTTTGTTAGTTATCCGTAAAAGAATACACGCCGAGCGTTGCTACGCTTGCCCGGGAATCTACTCATCCCGATCTTCTTGGCATCAATGAGCTGAAAGACAAAAATGGTTATTGTGAGTTATTCGTAAAAGATAGACATATGCTTTCGCGGTCTTTTTTCTTTTTTAGATTTTTTTAGATATTCAATTCTGTAAACTAGACAATGAAGAGAAATTGCAATGTGAAAATATGGAAATTAAGAAAGTTGAAAAATTCAAATATTTAGAAACAATTTTAGAAACAGGTGGGAAAAGTTATAGTGAAATTGAGACAAGAAATAAAGAAGGAAGGAAAGTAATCTGAATGTTAAATTCAGTGATAAGGATTTAAAATATTACAAATAAAACCAAGACAATTATATTTAAATCATCAGTACAAAGTGTTATATTGTATGGTGCAGAGACCTGGACTTTAGGTAGACTGGAAGCAAAACAGTTATTGACAACTGAGATGGATTTTTGGCGAAGGGCATCAAGAAATTCAAGAAAGGAGAAAATTCGGTACCAGAAAATTAGAGAAATAATGAATGTTAAACATAATATTATACAATTAATAGAAGAACGAAGATTGAAAAGGTATGGATATCTGAAGAGGATGGAGAATAATAGAATCCCAAGAATGATGCTGGATTGGAATGCTGAAGGCAGGAGGAGGAGAGGAAAACCCAGAGAACAGTGGATGGATGAAGTGAGATGAAAAATTATCAGCAGAGACCTCAAAGAAGAAGATGCTAGGACAGAAATCTGTGGCGGAGCAAAATACATTTGGGCTGAAGGATATCTAATGCAATGTAGAGAAAAATCTGTGTACATTAATTTGGTACATTTAGTTTGATTTAAGCAGTGTAATCCATTTAAGCGTGCAAAAAGCGATTCTTTTTTAGTGCAATAAAGCCTTTTTTTTAGCTCCGGCCCTACAGTATGTAGGGTAATATCTTATATACAATAATTGTCTCTTGAAAATTCTTTAAATTATGGAGGAAAAAGAACATTCAAATTGGTCCAGTTTTATTTGAGTCCATAAAGGACAGACGAGCAGACAGACTCACGCTAATTTGTATAGGCTTATGTCTAAAAAGTAGTTAAATCGTTACATTTCAGGAAAGCACTTTCTAACAAAGAATACGCACGATTAGGTGAAGCCTGAAAACAAACAACTTTCGTCATTATCAACAACAGCAGCTAACAGTTCAATCTGAAACTTGGTTTAACTAAGAAACGTTCCAGGCTTCTGTATCCCTTGGAACAAGCCGACATCATTTAATTCCCAACTTCCTCAGGTCCTTCTGAACTCCATCCATCTTACCATCTATCGCAGTCTTGGTCGACCCATACTATCTTCTCCTTCAGATTAACTTTCGTTTCTACTCAAGGCTTGCATAAGTCAAGATATTCTAAGTACAAAACCGTAAATCACTACCACTTTTTTCCGAAATCCAGGCTTGTTTGTTCCTTTGGATTGCGTAGCAGATATTTCGTTTTTTACGGGTTAGTGCAGCCAGTCCCAAATTCAAGTAACCAACAGTAATGAAAGTAGATGGTATTCTGTAAGGATTTTCTCCCTTTAACAGACAGGTCAGAAATGTAGCGTTTAGGTGAACGCTTATCGCCCTTACATGTCATAGCTGTGTCTAGGGGTGAAGACAAGTATCGGGCTTGGTAGGAGTAAGAGATTTTCCTCAAGATATTATTTAGTGCATAACTGTTTGCACTCTTAAAACCACATCCTATTGACCCCGAAAACAAATATCTTTATAACTCGAAAAGTATTAAAATCCTGTGTTACCAACTCATTCTTAGTACATAGAAGACTTGAGAGTTGATCAGAGTACTTATAACATTTTGACCATTTTAAAAATATTTAGGGACATTAAATCTAATATATAAATATAAATATTTGTTTGTGTGTTGGTTTGTTTGCTCGTATTCTATGAGCGGCCATACCGTTGATCCGATTTTGATGTTTTTTTTTTTGCAAAATGTTCAGGAGATTCCCGGGATGAACATAGGCTATAATAGAATTGTGATAATAAACCTCTTCACCCCTAAAAATCACTCTTTGTAGTGAAAAACGTGAAATTAAGTCCCTATTTTGACGCTTAAATGGCTTATGCTGCCTAAACCATAACAAATACACCAAATTAATGTACATAGAATTGAACAGCTCAAAAACCTCTACAAAAATGTCCGCGACCGCATATGTTTATCTTTTTACGGATAACTCACAATAACCATTTTTGTCTTTCATTGATGCCAAGAAGATCGGGATAAGTAGATTCCCGGGCAAGCGTGCTCTGCCATACCGTTCATCCGATTGAGATGGGGCTTTCTGAAAAATGTTCAGGAGATTCCGGGGATGAACATAGGCTATCAGAGAGTTGTAGTACTCAATCCCTTCACCCCTAAAAAACACCCTTTGTTGTGAAAAACATGAAATTCAGTCCCTATTTTGACGCTTAAATGGCTTTCGTTGCCTAAACCATAAACAAATACACCAAATTAATGTACACAGAATTGAACATCTCAAAAAACGTTACAAAAAAGTTCGCGACAGAATATATTTATCTTCTACGGATATCTCACAATAACCATTTTTTTTCTTTCATTGATGACAAGAAGATCGGGATAAGCTGATTCCCGGCAAGCAAGCATAACAGCGCACGGCTGGTGGTAATAACACATTAACATTTATTTAGGAGTAGCAGCGCACGTCGGGTATTAGCTAGTTCTGAATAAATAGGTATTGTTGGGTCTTCTTAAATACATTTTATCTACTATTATAACGACCAGTCTTTAATTCGTAGTTACTAGGCAACAAAACCTATACTTTATATTCTAACAAAACACAAAACACGCTATAATACATTAAATACTAAATCAACAAAACGAAAAATGCTCTTTAAAATGATGATTTGGTATAACTACATAAATAAACTTTCCTTGACTTTTCTGGAAGTATGTTAATAGTTGATCTTGGACAGCTTTTAATTTTTTCCCTAATGAACCGTGAAAATCACCTTCTCCGCTCATTTTTACTTTAAATTCACATATGAAACTAGCGCCGAAAATCGCAGAATATAACAACAATATTTGTTGATTTATCGTGTCTTTTTTTCCAAAACCCACACTACTCTTTCTCTAAACATATTGTTTCCGCAATAAATAAAATTCACAACATATACTATATATAGGCCTACTATCATGCTCTAAACGTAGATAAAATATTGTACACACAAGACGTTACAAAATTAGGTTTAGTAATTAGTCGATTAAATAACTATTAATAATACTTTTTGTAATAACGAAGTGTTAATATGATAACAGAGACTTTCACTAATAGGGCCTTAATCTCATCTCATCCCTGGACTTGAATTTACACTGAAACGAATAAAGGATATTTTTTTAAGAAAATTAGCTTGGATTTACCACTACATATGTTAATGTCATTAAAAAGAAAAACCTCATAGTCCTTCTGACTACAATTCAGGAAATCCCGGATACAAATTTTTCTTTAAAGGGAATTACTATGTAGTCGCTCATGGTCTGGACATTTAGAACAGAATAGAATAAATTTATTTAGCCTGAGTTAAGGTCATGTGGTCTTCTCTTCCACTCACCAGGACAAACATATGTTACATTTAAATACAAAAAAGTACAGTAACAGTACGTACTAGACAATTATCTGGTAAAACTGAACAATGATGAAAATGTCTAATAATACAATAAAATTAAAAACAATTAAAATTAAACTAATGAAATAATGATTACTCAAAGGAATAACAGCTCGAATCTCTTATACATGAAAAGAAAATTAAAAATGTATTCAAAGAAAGTAATAAACTCAAATGAATTATTCTATCACTTATATATAAGTCATTAGGTAAATATACTGACAAATCTTTTAATACCATTTTTATTAAATAATGAAAATAATATTAATAGTTTAAAAAAAGTAACATTAGTGAGATGTTTCTGTTAGTAATTTTATTTTCAATTTGTTTCTGAAAGGTGGTAAAGTTTGTCAGTCTCTGACATAGGGTGGAAGAGAATTCCATGTTCTAGCATGAGAAACTATAAAATATTTCGAGTAATAGGTAGTGTGATGAGGAGGGATATAAAGGACGATGTGTTGAAGGGATCGGGTATCTAATTTATGTATGTCAGAGAGTCTAGTGAAGCGGTGTGATAAATAATAAGGTAATGATGTGTGTAATATTTTATAAAGAAGAGATAGGGAATGGATGGTTCTATGATCTTGTAGACGAAGCCATGACAATTGTTCTAGGGATGGTGTTACGTAATCAAATCTGCGAATACCACAAATAAAACGTATACAAGAATTATGAACACGTTGAAGTCTTTGGGCAAGAACAGTATTTAGGTTAGTAAAAAGAGTATCACAATTATCAAAATGGGGCATTAGAAGTGTTTCTACTAACATTTTCCTTGGAGCAAATGGTAAACAATTTCTTTTTACGATTTAATGAATGTATTATTGAGAAGATTATTTTGCAAATGTTTTTATTTGTTTATTTCAATTTAAATTTTTATCCATAAATACTCCTAGATTTTTTTACTGTCTCACTATAAGGAATTTGAACCCCATTAAGTGACACATGTAATACTGTATTTGTGTTAATTGACCCTAATAGTATCTGATGACCCATAATGATAGCTTGTGACTTTCTAGGATTTAATTGAAGTCCACATTTCTCTGACCATGCCGTTAGCTAGTCAAGGTACTTATTATGTTTGGTTACCGCGCCATTTAAAGAATATTTGTCTGCGTGATTGTAGATCTGCATATCGTCTGCGAATAAATGATGTTTGCAATGTTTTAGGGAGTCAGATATGTCATTTATATAGATTGAAAAAAAGCAATGGACCGAGAACCGAGCCCTGTGGAACTCCAGCTTTACGGTAGGTCAAAGAAGAGCGTAATGTAGAATTTCCTACACAGATTGCTGGCGCTCACGAAGGTAGGATATGAACAATTGTGTGACACTGTTGAAAAGTGAGAGATTTTTTAGTTTAAGCAACAATAAGTCCACGTCTACCGTGTGAAATGCTTTACTAAAGTCAAGTAGTATAAGAATAGTAAGTTTCCTATTATCAGATGCTTCGCGTATGTCATCTCTTCACATATATTTAGTAGAGCGTATTTATAATGTGTCCTGTTTTCTGAAGCCTGATTGGTATTGATCTAAAAGGTCGTATTCAGTTAGATAGTCATTCAGTTGTTTATGGACTTATCGTTCTAAAGATTTCGAAAAGGTAGGTAAAATATTACTGGGTCGAACATCGTTCGGAGTTAATGGAGATTTAAATTTCGGGAGTGGACGTACATTTGCTTGCTTCCATAATGTGGGAACCGTATAGGTTTGTAGTAACGAGTTAAAAGCATGAGTTATGGTAGGGTAGTATAACGTCGATTATATTAAGTAGAGTGACATTTATATGGTCAATCCTTTCTGCTTTTGTTTTCATTCGTTATATTTTTTACTTTACGTAACTTTCTGTAAGAAATGAGAAATGGAAATGTTCTCTGTCTGGTGGAAATTTAGGTTTAGTTTTGAGGACTCTTCTAGCGCTTCGTTATCATTCATCATCCAACATTTGGGGTAATGTATGTCTAATTTCAACTTTTTTTGAAAACATAGATTTATTATTAATTGATGTAGTTATTTTGATTGGAACAATTTTTTGAATCGTTATAAGATAAAACACTTATTTCGTCTTAACCCTTCTATAACCCTAGAGAATCATCAATTGAAGGGTGCTGCAACAGGCACTCCAACTTCAGAAGTGGATTACAACTCCGCCAATACCAGGAGAAAATATCAGAAAAATCGTAAGACAACCTGGTTGCACTGGATAAAAAAATCACTCAACATATTCCACTATTACTGCTGTTACGTTTCAATATTATTTTATTATAGTTTGTATATTATTTGTTATTATGGAATCGATTCCCTAGTAAAATAATAGAATTTACCTCCATATATATATAAACCAAATCACGTGATGGTAAAATTAAATTCCTTCTCTAGAATCGAATTACAAAGTTGTATGTCTTTTTTTTTTCTGTAACCATACAGCAAATTTTATTTTTATTGTGTAGAGGTGTGGAATGAATATTCGAAAACAATATTTTTAGATAATTTCTGGACCAAAGAGACGAACAGACAGGCGAATGGAGAAAAACTACATAAGAGCGAACTACTTACTTGATCTTTATGGGAAACCAGATGTAATAAGACATGTAGAAAAAATGTAATGATAGAACAGCATGGGAACTTCTTGTAAGAAAGCCAGAGGGAAAGCGTCCAGTAGGGAGGCCAAGAATGAGGTGGGAGAATAATATTAACTATGGTTTGAGGAAGGTGAGTTATACAGAGAATTATTCGAAAATATTAGCTCAGGATAAGGACATATGGAAAACATATGTCCGCGCTGAAATGAACCTCCAGGTCGATAATGCCAACGAATCAGTTCAGAAAAATAGTTGTACATAATTCATTGTGTAAATTATCTTAACCAGTGTCTGACTTCTTTTCTCCTACTGCTCAAGCTCACGAGCAAAATCATATTCATTTCGTAAGTTTATCTTAGTCCCTTAAGGCAAAACTATTAAAGAAAATTAAAACAAATACATATGCTACAAACAGAAAAATAAAATGATAAAAATCTTCATTTGTATCAGCTCGGTAGACGCGCAGTTGCCACTTCTGCGATTTGAGGTTCGAATCCTGGCGGGTTCCGGAGCGGTATTTGTAGTGGATCACACCGTGATTTTTCGGATTTTTCTCGGGGTTTCCCTTTCCCCGAATTTTATCACAAGAACACTCTCCATTTTTCTTCCCTCCCCCATCATATCATATCTTGTCCATTTATTAGTTTCATATCACGTTCAACCTTAACTCGTGTTAGGTAAATAACAAGGGTCTAAAATATGTGATTGTGATGTTTTAATGGAAAGATACTTACGTACTTCCTCATGAGCCTGAGCCTGTATGTCAACTTATGGAAGAATATGGTCAAAGGTAAGGTTTGTTTTCCCCTTCGAGACCTTGGCCATAGTTCAAATAGATGGACATATGAGTTTAATGTGTGATTGCTTGATGTGTGTCGAACCAGAGTAATCATAACAGACTATATACCACATATAGTGAATGTTCTTTCTAATCCATACCCAAAAATAAATATGGGTAATACAATGAATCTAAATAAGGTTACCGCGTTAGGGCCTTAAAACCCGAACTCATCTCTACTAATCCTATCTTAGTCCCTTGTGGCAAAACTATTAAATAAGCTTAAATAAATACTTAGAAAGGGGAAAAAGAGAAGGACAAATAATCTTCAATTGCAATCATTTTATATAATAATAAATCAAAATGATCATCATAATCTTGTAAGAATAAGGCAAACTTGCCTGTTCTCTATTCACAGAGTTGGGACAATCTCTTCATCCTTCGCCCAACTTTTCTTCTCCCTTTAGAATGGGTAGATATTCACCACAACTGACTTATTTCATTATTCATGCGATCCGAGGTGGGAGCTCCAATTACCTTCGTACTCTTCAAATTTTCTCATTTAGGCTGCATACATTAAATTATTCTCGTTTATTTTGATTTCGAATCAAGACCTACTCCGTACATTATTTTACCCCACGAACAGAAACATTTCTATTTAGCTCTCTAGCTCTCTGAATTTTACTTTCATCTTCTCTTACTATATATGTCTCCATACTTTGTATTTATTATATTTAACATCTATCTTTGTCTATTTGTAAGCATTTTTTACGTGCCCAATGTCACCTGAGCCTTACAGGTAAACGGCATGTAGACTTGTTAGAAGATAATTATTAACCGTGAATCGCACACATACACACATATACTTTTTTAAAAATACAAGAATATGGGAAACCTCATTACCGAGATAACATCAACATTTAAAACATCAAAACTTTCATACAATTCATAATAAACAAGACACATTTTATATTAATGATTGAAATTGTCAGGTAATGTTCTGGGAAAGAACATGTTCAAAGAATGAAAGATGATCGGATTCCAAAAATTATAAGGTATGTTCGCCAAATAAGGCCATATAGACCAATAAGGCCAACAGATGGTTTCTGATTAACTTTCAAATAATTTCAATAGATGACTATTTGTCATTGTTATGCATGCTCTTTTGAACGTTTAAAATGTATCAACCGTCATTTTCTTGCCAGTATGCGTCAGTGCAAAGAGGAAGCAAGTTATGTATTCGGACCTGATTTAGCTTAATCTAACAGTCGGTAAGTACATTTTTGTTTATACTGTCTTATATTCATCATAAACATAGGAAGAATTATATATATTCTTAAATCGTTTTTAATCTATTTTCATATTCTAAAAAAGAGTTTTATGGCAGAGCCTCAAATATGATTTCTATTGGTAAAAAATTACGAGGATGCATGTGCAGCCCTATAAGGCCAAGGGTTGACCTGAGATTAAAAAAAACCTACAATTGCAAACAGGAAGAAATCATGAAATTACAGAGGTCAAAAAATCGTTAGGTCACTGTTTGGAAAAGAAAAGTCAGAAAAAAATAGCCTAAAGAAGCATTCATTGATGAGTCAACAGAAGGATGATTACAGCAAACCAGGACCTAGAGGCACACAAGTACGTAATGGGAGCTGGTACTGCTTTATTTGTGAGGAGGATGAAATCAGAGATATGGTTTCATGTCAAAGCTGTGGATGATATGTTCATGAACTTTGCGTTGGAATAACAAAAAAAGACAAGATTATTGGTTTTCAGTGTCCAGATTGTGATGAGGATTAGGGTTAGATTTATAAACTTATTTGATCCACAATCAATTAGTTAGTTTTAGAGTTTACTTGGTTTTCTTTAATAAAATACATTTGCATTCAGTTTCTAGTTTCATTATTACATTATTACTCCTAACCTCTAAATGATTTAAATAAATTATAGCTGGCCTTGTTTGGAACCCCTGGTCATAACAAGGCCAATTTGCACTATTTGAAAAAAACAAAAATATTAGTAGCAAAATATTAGATTTTCCTACAAACCTTTATGTTTTCCTTATCCCCAAGAACCAATATGTAAATAAGTGAAGTTCCAAACAAATCGATCCAGCCACTATCACGTCACAGCCAATCAATCCTTAGCATGACCTTATTTGGCGCACTTACCTTACTTAATTACAAACCAAGAGGAGACAGGAATATTGGTAGACCAAAAAATACATGGATTCAACTTTTTAAATGAGAATCTATGTGACCGGAACAAGCCACATGGGCTTAATCCGTGATTGTTGTTGATTATGATGTTCTGGGACATTTGAGCCATGATGTTTCCCGACATTTATCTTTAAGTGATAAAAAAAGAAAAAAATTCACCCAGAACATTTGTCCCGATAGGGGATCGAAGTAGGGTCAGCTGCGTACGAAAGAATGACATTACTTCGAGACCATAGAAGTGGACCTTACTTCTGCCTATTTCATAAAGTTATCCAATATTCGCTTCCTAACATTAATACTGGGAACGGGCAAGAAATTGTAAAATTTTAATTCGGTATTCTTTAGTTTTTTTTAGTTCTATTCATTGCCCATATATTGATTAAATTTATTCAATTTATTTTCAAGGTCTTTGTCAACGTCATAAATTATATAACATCCCAGATAATTAAAATCAGTTACTGTTAAAAAAAATTGTTTTCCACTACTATTATTTTTAGCGCATGTGATGTTTAATTTGATGAGCATGCCATAACTTTTGTTTTAGAGAAATTCCGAGTGGATGAAGTTATTAACGTTGTACACAAGAAATTCTGTGTGTGTCTGTGCGTGCGTACTTGCGTGAGTGTTGACGCTCTACTGGTCGGGTTCTTGTTTCATGAGAACCAAACTCGGTGTATAGCAATTAATTTAAAAAGTAAGATACAGTTCCATAACAAGCAAAATCAGACCACTAGGAATAGGAGTTCGCCTAAAACGAAAATTTTAAAAAGCCTCTTACTTACTTACTCACTGGCACTATCGAACCCGTAGGTTCATGGCCGCGCGGACATAAGCTCTCCATTACATCCCTATCCTGAGCTAATGCTTTCCAATCATTCCCTGTATAATCTACTTCCCTCAAATCATAATGTTATTCTCCACCTCATTCTTGGTCTAACCAACTGGGCGTTTTCCCTCTGGCTTTCCTACAAGAAGCTTCCATGCAAGTCTTTCATTCCCCATATGTGCAACATGTCCTGCAAAAAAAGCCTCTAGCGATCGCATTTTTTTTTAATTTTCGGAACGAAATTCGGTATTTGCAATTAAAATAATGAGGAAGTTATTCTGTAAAAGTCAGCTAAATTCTATCATTGGAAATAGACGTTTACCTGAAACCGAAAGTTAAGAAATCGCTCTAGCTGCCGCCATGTTACTTTTGTCGCAAAATACAGGGTGTTTCTAAATTAGACTGACAAAGTTTGGAACCAGATAGATAACCTTCGTTCAAGCATATTTTGTTAAGGAACATTTATGGCCTGCGACGCTTCGTTTCATTGCTAGAGGGATCTTACAGGAAGGGATTGAAGGAAATGGATAATCACTGCTTTCAGTCCAAGATGGGTTGTCATTGCTGCTATGGTTTGTTTACTTCCGAAGCTCAGTAGTATTCGGTATCAATTACAGCAACTTTGTTTACATCTATTGGTACGATCTGTTGTTATCCGTAGTCGGAAAAAGGGATGGTGGGTGAACCTCATTCAGTTCTGCTGTACATACTGTACTGTACACCCTTCGACAAAAAAAAATGAGTCATCTCTTGAACGCACATTTATTCTAAGTCATACTCGGCACAGCGCTGGGTTCAAACTAGGTTCGCGTCTTCAAATACGCAGTTTTTTTCGTGATATTTGTATTAAAACGTTTTATGAATTAAATGCATTTTATTTCGACATTTGAATTAATCTATACTTTTTAAGTTCATAATTTTTTTATACCGTTGAGGTTATAACAATGTTAAATTATGTACTTTTACACGCTTTATATTAGCTTGACCTGTATCTGTCTATGTAACGAATCTGTATCTATGTAACGGAATCTTTGAACACGATATTCATCCACTTAAAACATTGGATCGACTTGAAACTTTGTATACTTGTAAAGGACCCATGACAATATAATAATTTCATAGTTTTTTCTAAAATCCTGGTCAGAATCATCGGAAAATCAAAAAAATAAAAAACCTGTCTAATAGGTTGCGGACTTATCGACTTTTTAGTCAATCGTTGTAAGAGCTCAGTTAGTAGAGCGGTGGACTGTAGTGGTATATAATTTCAGCAATCAATAGGTCGCTGGTTCAAATCCGGGCCGGAGGTTTTTTTTAGAAAAGTATTAAGCAGTTAAATTTTCATGGGATTCCGGTTTATGACAATCAAACTAAAAATAAAAAAAATAAATAATAGTTTAAAAACTGAAACAACACGCTTTATTAGATAACCAAACTAATAAATAAAAAACAAATAATAGTTTAAAAAACTAAAACAACACGCTTTATTAGAAAACCGAACAAAAAGTAAAAAAATAATTTTAATTTCCAACACGCTTGGGGAAAAAATTAAACTGGTCAACAAAAAAATCATCTCTGACACATCTAGAATAAAACTAGAGTTATCTACAAAAAAAATAATTTTACCATCAAAAGCGTTGGGTGCTTTTTACCGTTTTCACGTTTTCTTCTTAGAGACTTTACTTTTACCAATATCTGTTTAATATCAAATATAAGTATTAATTGATATAGAGCACCCCTCGCTTTTGATATTAAAATATTTTTGTAGATAACTCTAGTTTTATTCTGCGTATATATGTTGGAGATTATTTTTTTGTTGACCACTTTAATTTTATCCCAAGCGTTTTGGAAAATAAAATTATTTTTCATTTTTAGTTCGGTTTTCTAATAAAGCGTGTGTTTTAGTTTGTTTAAAGTATTATTTATTTTTACCTTGTATACTACCGTCTTCCTCAACTATCTAAAATTTTCATTGCTTTCACTCTAGGCCTTTCGATGCATGCTTCATCTTCTGGAGTTGTTGTAGTAGTATTGAATTAACTGTATGTCTAATAGAGGGTTTTGCTTGTTAGGCACATTTTCGTTGAGAATGTTTGTATTCTTGGCCTTCTTGATAATTTCGATTTCTTGTAAAATGTTAATTTTGTGTCTGTTGTTTTCTCTGTGTATAATTAACATTGTATTATCGATATTGTTGAAACTGTGGCCGCTTTCTGAAATATGTTTAGCGACATATGATTTCATTGTTAAAGGAGCAGGCAAATCAAATTTCGCTGTTCGCCAGGTTGAATCCAATCGAAAATGTATGGGCTAAGATGAAAATAGAGATGAACTCTAATTGGCCTGCAGATGCACGAAAAACGAAAGATGGCTTATGGGCACAAATTCAAGACGCCTGGGATGCTCTAGCCGATCGTCCACGTACCTGTAGAAATTTGATTGCATCAATGCCCCGCAGATTGAGGGCGGCAGTAGATTCTGTGGATTCATACACCCGATATTGATTTTGTTTTTGTTAAAGTTTCATTTTAGAAGATATTATTTTCTTTCTTCATTTAATTATTAGAATGTTTTCATTTATGTGTTTTGTGTGTGCATTAAAGCCATAAAACTCAAATATAAAATTAAATATGAAACTATATTACAGGCGAAATGCTATCCTAACATTAATTTAAAAAAAATGTAGAACGGGAATCGAACCCGTGAGGTTACGAACGCAGATGTTGTGTGTTAAACCTCTCGACCACGGAAACATACAAAGGCAAGCTCTCTCTTTTATGTTACTTGAGTTTGCACTACGTTAACTAGCAAACACCACAGTACAATTACTGAAAACGTGTTAATGTGAACAAGGCTTCTGCGAGTGCTCACGAAGTTCCCCGATCGGCTGATAGAATCAAGAGATGACTCATTTTTTTGTCTAAGGGTGTACAGTTCAATGTGCCTTAGCTTGTAGCTCTGAATGTCAGATGCAGCATCTGGTTTCAACATAACGGGGCAACACCTCACTTTGGGAACGAAGTCCTGGCCATCTAATAACTACATTTGGCGCTCGTTAGATAGGTAGGGGTGGGCCCACTGCCTGGCCGACATGCTAGCCTGACTTGACCTGCCTAGATTTATTTTAATGGGCTTACATGAAGGTAATGGTTTATGAAACCGATATTGACTCTGAAGAAGATCTTGTAGCACGTATTGTCTGCGCAGCAGCTGAAATAAGGGAAACTCGTAGTATCTTCGGAAGGGTACGACAAAGTACGGCACGTCAGTGCACTGTTTGTCTAGATGTCAATGGACGTGTGTTTCAGCACTTGTTGTGATGGAACAACAAACAACACTGGAGTGAGTGTTTTTTGATAATGAAGCACGTTTTGTTTCTGCTTTTCAGTAAAGTATTTAGATTAACACACAGAATTATGTGAGATAGAATGACTTGTTATTTGCACGTATCTACTTCCTTCCATCCCTTAGTCTTAGACCTCTCATGCACTGAAACGAAGCGTCACAGCCTATAGGTTCCTTAACAAAATATGCTTCAATGAAGGTTAACTATCTGCTCCCAGTGTTTGTCGGTCAAATTTAGAAACACCCTTTATATGTAGGCCTATATAATAAAATTTAATTAACCATTAAATTGGAAATGTGTCGTATAAGATAACTTACATTGGTTTAATTAATTTAATATTTTAAATAAAGTAATAGAAAAATGAATCATTATAAATTATTTAAATTTGTGCCAAATTATGCAACAAAATGCAATAGCTAATAACATACGGTTATCGTTACAGGTTCAGCTGAACAACCCGCTGTAGGGGTAATGTTGTGGCAGTGACGTCAGGAGTCAATTCAGACACAAGTACTATACATTTTCAAAATATACGAACATTAAACACAAAACAGTAAGACTGGTCGGTTGAGCGTGTTTAGACAGAAGTGCTATTCATTTTAAACCCATAACGGACATTAAGAACGAAACAGTAAGACTGGATGTGGCGGCTTGAATGTTAAAGTTTATGGATTAATGTATATGTTTTTCTTCCTACAGTTGTACTAGCTCCCACCTAGTTTGTTTTCGATCATTCTCTCTCTTACAGCGAGTTGTTCAGCTCAGCATATAACAGTTTGCAAGCTTTGTTTTCGCCACAGTCCAACACGTTAAAATAGGTTGTAATAATAAATTGGGCTTCTCCAGTTCGGGAATAACAAAATAAAGACATTCCGTAAAACTGCAACATCGGAGCATAAATTATTCAAGCAGAGGAATTCGCTTAGTTGTCGTAGTTCCTGCGTAACGGATTTTTAAGTAGATGTTTTCAAGTCGTATTCACTTCCGAATTGATTCAATTTACAATCCAGTATACATACTTTCTCTTCGCTGTTCTGTAATAGTGCTATGTCATCGTATAACCAACCCATGACATTATTGAACCCGGATATAAGTTAATACCCTAAGTTAATATTTTCCAATGATACTCTGTATAATTAACCTCCCTCAAATCATGGTTAATGTTATTCACACATCTCATTCTTTGCCTCTCTACTGTACACTTTCCCAATGGTTTCCCCAGAAGAAGTTTTCATGCTCTTCTTTCTTTCCCCATTCGTGCCACAAAACCTGTCCATCGCAGTCTACAAGACTTAATTGTTCTTACTACATCTGGATTCCCATAAAGATCATAAGATCATGTAGCTGTCTTGTAGTCTTCTAAATTCAACTGTTTGTTCGTCTCTCTTTGGTCCAAACATATTCCTAAAAACTTTATTCTCAAAAACTCGTATATATTCTCTTCTCTTAAATTTAAGTAAACCATATTTCACATCTATATAACAGGAATAATATTTATTTTTGGGTTTAAGTATTTTATTAATAATTTGGATGACAAGATTTCCTGAAATTAATAATAGAATTATTTTCCAGAATCGAGACATTAATTAATTTGTGCATCTTATTCCCATTTGTAAATATTCTTCCAAGAAATTTGAATTCAGCCACGTCATCAAAATTTCTATGCATTTACCATTAACTTTTCCATTTCCATTATATAACGTATTTGTACAGTGACCATATATTTAGTTTTATTGATAAAATTTAGTATTGAATGCACTTATTTTAGAAACAAAATTAGACCATTCAGACGATAACACAGTGGAAATTAAAAATTGAATCGCACAAAAAACAACAATAAATGCTCTAAACTCTGTTTGCTGGAGCAAAAATAATACAAAAAATAGAAAATTAAAAATATATCAAACGGCAGTTCAGAGCATTTTTGCATATGATGCTGAAGTTTGGCAAATACCTACCAGGGATATGAGAACAATTTAAAGTTCAGGAATGGATGTTTAAGAAGATCAGCTGGAAAATCTAGAATGGACAGAACACGATATAAAAAAATAAGGAAAATTGTGAGTGTACAAGTTGAGCCAGACATCATAGACATTATAGAAAAGAAAAGATTACAGTGGTATGGCCATGCCAAAAGAATGTCAGAGCAAAGATTGCCTAAACTTATTATGGAATGGATCCCAATGGAAAGGGGGAAAAAAAAGGAAAACCAAAGAAAATCTGGATGGAAGGTATGTGCAAGCGGCTATGATTATCAGATAATTAGAGGAAGGTCAATGGATGGACAGAGAGGAATGGCGTTTGGTTTCCGGAAGACGGGCAGCTGTCATGACATCGGATGATGATTGATATTTACTTCCAGCCTCAGTTTCTTAGTGTTAATATAATATCATAACTAACTAACTAACTAACTTACTAATCAATCAACTAACTCATTGGCACTATCGAACCCACAGGTTCATGCCCGCGCGGAAATATGCTCTCCATACATCCCTATCATGAGCTAATGTTTTCCAATCATCCCCTGTGTAATCTAATTCCCTCTTAAATCAGGATTAATGCTATTCTCCCACCTCATATTAAAATATATCGTCTTTTAATTACTATTATTTTCAAAATGTTGATCCAAAATGTAGCGTAATCGAGCTAAACTAGTGCACAATGTATATTTTGCAAACTAATGTATACTTTGCCACTTCGCTTTACAGTTGAGCCTGCATTGAATTATCGTCATCATTTAGAGGAAAACCAAATGTTGACTGAAGCTATGCAGATATTGTGGCGGTAAGTCCTTGGGCAATAGCTCTTGTATGTTTGTGATGTAGGCAGGCACACACGTAACAAAAATTTGCGTGCGATAACTATCAATACTAGCAGGGATATATATGAATGTATGCATATTTGTACACAAGGCAGAGTTTCCAATACATATATGATTTGCATGGCAGCTTACCTCTGCTAGACTTACATGGTTACAAGCTTCCACAAATTAGCATTAACATTTATCATTATTGTAAAACACTAGTTTACAATGTACTATTTTAATTATGATATATTTTAAATGTATTATTTTAGACTACTTAACTCATGCTCCATATTGTAGTCAATGACCAATCACGTTTCAATTAATTTTGTTTTACAACTAATAACAGCCGTGTTTAACCTCGCTCTTTTTCGATTTCTCTTTTTTAGCTTCTGGTTTTTAATGATAAAGCAATGTTCCTTTCCGGCCCTTTTTAATATTCTGAACAGCTCAGAGCTATTATTCTCCCACAAATGCCTTAAATATAGCATATGATGAACAGATTCCTTGATTTTTAACTGACTTTGAGTTGTTTACAAAAATCAATTAATAACCTATAACATTTATTCATCCATCCATAGTAATTCTGTTCCATGCCCCGAGGGCTGGTCTTTCAAACTGCAATTATAACGCATTTTCCATGCGATGCTTTGCAGCGTTACTAGGGAATGGTAGGTGCGGTAGCTTCCCGTTGCCTTCCACACCGGTGAAGAATTATATGACATGATGATGATGGCCATATCATTTCGGGGACCGTTTGGGGCTTAAAGTTTTCCTGACATTTGTCTTACAGGTGGAGGAAACCCCCGGATAAAAACCTCAAACCTCCACCCAGAAAACTTGCCTACTGCCCCGAACCGGGGATCGAACCCGGGCCCGCTGCGTGACAAAGGTAGCACGCTACCTCGAGACCACAGCGGTGGACTATAATGTTTATATAATATATATTTTGATTTGTTTCATTATGTCTCCACTAGGGTGCATTCTTACAATTTTGCTATCCTATTTGGCAATAAATAATATGATCAAGTTGCACTGAATATACATATCCTGACATTTCTGATTTGTTTTCAAACATCGCCTTTTACATTAACCCTAGAAATACCAACGGGGGGTACTTTATGCCCACGTTCTATCATTTTAATCATTAAGTCTTAATTTTTTCACTAGAAGCATGATGTTAATAGTTATTGGCAATCATTGTCTCTAGAATTGATTCCTAGTTGTTGGTTATTTAATGAACAATTATCTATTATTGTGGTCATAAAGTACCCCGGTTGGTAGTTGTTGTGACGCATAACATGTCTTGAATTTATTTTCTTAGCTTCTTCAATAATGGTTTTATATTTCTAATTTTATTTTTACCAACAACGTTGTTGGTTTATATAATTTATTATTTCATTATTCATTGATCTGAAAGTTTGATCTCTTATAACAATTTTTTTTTACTTATTCAGTATCCAGTCTGTCTTTTGTGAAGTCAATAATTTACACATGTAACAAAATTATTTCAAAATGCCTCGACGTCCTTTGACTGACAAAGAAATTATGGATATATTTGATAATGAAATAGTTTCAGATTTTGAATTTGATGATAGCGATGAGGAAGTGATGAAACAGAAGATGAAAATATTGTGCGTGAACAAGTTGATGAAGCAATTTTATTGCCTTCTGACGATGTCGATCAGGATCATAATAATAGTGTAAAATTGAAAATGACTTCAGTGCCATATATGTTACAGCTAGTAGAAGAATTTTCACATCAAAGCCTCCTTGGCCTACAAGACGTATAGCACAAAATGTTGTAAAAGAAAGGAAGGTCTAAGAAATAAAGGAAAAGTGAAAACTATTAGAGAATCATTTGATAAATTCTTAACACCGGAATTTGCAAGCATCATCATAAAACACACAAATGAAGAAGCAGCAAGAATAAATATACCAGCAACAAATATATGTTTATAACTTATCTATATGGAACTAGAACTTGACAGTCGCACCTGTATTTCAGATCTCTGGTCTAATATTTCTGGCAGATTCATATATACTTACTTACTTACTCACTGGCACAATCGAACCCATAGCTTCATGGCCGCGCGGACATAAGATCTCCATACATCCCTATCCTGAGCTAATGTTTTTCCAATCATTCCCTGTATAATATACTTCCCTCAAATCATAGTTAATGTTATTCTCCCATCTCATTCTTGGTCTACCAACTGGGCGTTTTCCCTCTGGCTTCCCTACAAGAAGCTTCCATGCAAGTCTTTCATTCCCCATACGTGCAACATGTCCTGCCCATCGCAGTCTACGAGACTTAACTGTTCTTATTATATCTGGCTTCCTATAAAGACCATGTAGTTCATTGTTATGTAGTCTTCTCCGTTCACCTGTCTGTTCATCTCTCTTTGGTCCAAACATTTTCCTAAGTACTTTATTCTCAAATACTTGTAATCTCCTTTCCTCCCTTAAAGTAAGAGTCCATGTTTCGCACCTATATATACTGCAACTATTAGTAAAATCAGGTTTCTGCACCTAACAACACAATTCATAATTTGTTAACATGTCTGAAGAAGGTACAGTGTACCAAAACAGCTGTCACTGAATTATATAATAAATATGAAAATAAAATAAAACTACGTTTTATTTTTATTTAATTAAAATAATTAGATTTGATGATAGAGAAACCGAAATGAACGCAGGGAATAAGATAAGTTTGCAGAAATAAGACAGGTATTTGAAAACATGAACCAAACTTTCCCAACATGTTTCTTTTGCTGGGATTCATACTGTAGTTGATGAAATGCTATCATTATTCCGTGCAAGGTGTTTATTCAAAGTTCAGATGTAAGAAAGAAAAATACAACAAAAGTAGTAAAACAACAATAATTTGTGGCAATTGTCACAGGTATGCCTGTGGGAGTCATAGCAAGAAAACAGTGATTTGTTCAAAATGTGAACAGAGTTCTGAGGAACGTGATGAGTGAACATGCATTCTACTATCAGTGATTTCATTGGGGTATTGTCCTGAAATTATTGTTTCTACAAGTATCAATAATGAATTTGCACAAATGTTCTGCTTACATTTGGCACACGCTACTATATCAGCCTAAATATCTAATGCGATTAGTGAAAACAAAATGCAAAACTAAGTTAAATATTACATAAATAAGCGTGACATTCTATTGTATTTAATTTTAAAACAAATATGTTAAAACGTGTTTAAAAAATTACTCATATATTTTGTTTAAAGTGGTGGTTATAACGCTGGTAGTACAAGTTCTGTAATATGGGTTGGTATTGCTAGGGTTAAATATTTTAAAATACTGGTAACTATATTTAAATAATATCTTTTGAGTGAGCAGTTTAATTTTATTCTTTAAATAGTCTCAACAAATGCCACTCCTGATTTCCTAATCCTCTAGACAAATTGGAAATCACTCCTGGCATTACTTATAATAAACCTCCACTTCTAATGGTCTATTTCGTTGACTTTATCGATAACAATTTCCCTTTTTATTTCAATGGCATATACGGTGTTTCATTATGAAAAAATCCAAAATTCCGAGCCCTAGGCCTATTATTAAATATTCGCATCAGGTTGACACTCCTCTTAATGGTTAGGTATTATTAGTTGACTATCTCGACCTTATTTTTTTTTTAATGTATTACTATAAACCGACTGGTGGTCTAGGGAAAACTTCCTTGCCTCTGACTCCGTGGGTCGCAGGCTCACACCCAGCCAAGAAATATCGATTTTTAGGATAGAAAAATCCATAGACAAGTTCTACGAGAGGGACTTCAAATCGTGGGTCCTGAGTCTTAATATTTTGGGCGGGCATTACAAGTAAATCAAAACTTAACTTGTAGGTAGACTTTTCACGGCCGGAGTTGACTATGATGATCTTGATGAAGATTTTCGGGGCGTAGGCCGTGGTCGTGAGGCTTGTAGTTCCCCGAAGTCTCTGGCGAAACGTCGGGGAACTACAAGCCTCACGACCACGGCCTACAGCCCGAAAATCTTCATCAAGATCATCTTAAATTATAGGCTTTGAACAAAATTTATCGCCATTTCCTGTACAAGTAATACCTTTGTTGCCTAACTAGATGTATTTTGAGACGATGTATATGTCACTTTCTGACATCTATATGAAAATAATCTGTACTAAATAATTAGCTTGGTTATAAAAAAACTACCGCCAGGGAGGATCCTTTTCCCATTGGGGAGGTTATGGGTATATTAAGAAATGCAGGACCTGCAATAACATTACAAGGTTTCTGGGACTCTCTCTCTCTCTCTCTCTCTCTCTCTCTCTCTCTCTCTCTCTCTCGCTCTCTCTCTCGCTCTCTATCTCTCTCTCTCTCTCTCTCTCTCTCTCTCTCTCTGTCACACATCGTGTTGCATACATATATAGAGGGCAATTCAGAAAGAAGGAACATACTCCAAACACTTATTTCTTCCAAACTATAAAAAAATAGAAATATAATTCCAACTTTCCTGGAAAGAGAAAAGTTCTATTTCACTATTTTGTGCATTCAATATGTGTTACATCTAGGCCCTGCCATCCACCCCTTGGGATACCTCGGTCGTCATGACCATACTCCCAAGTCCTAGTTCTAGTCCTCCCTATCCTATGTTCGCGTCCACGTTCAAGTTCTCGGTCCTTAAACCAACACCCCAGGGAGAGAGTGTTGGAGTTTGCAGTTCTGGGCAATTGCTGAGCTACATAGTACATCAGGTCACTCAATCCTGACGACCCCACAGTTGGTCCACGGGCTCCATGAGCCTAGCCGGGAGGACTGCTGTCGCAAATCCACCGACCATTCCCCTGTTCTGCCTCCAGGGACGTGTCCTGCAGCCGTTGTGAGACCGGCTAGGGCTACAAGCCCAACAGTGTGAGACTTTTAGTACATCCAGGTGCTCATCTCCTGGCGACCCCACAGTTTGTCGACGGGCCCGTAGGCCAAGCCAGGAACCAGTACAGTAGCTCCCCGCTGGACTGGTCCGAGCCAAGCCCTGGTGTGCCCCCAGGGACGCCTTCTGCAGCTGTTGTGGGCCAGCACGGAGCTCGCAAGCTCCAACAGGTGAGCAACTAGTACGACAAGGCGCTCAACTCTTACCTACCCCACTAATGGTTCACGAGTCCCTTGGACTTAACCGGGAGGACTGTCTAGCAGATCCACCGATCTTTCCCCCAGTGCACTAGCTGGGGACGTGTTTGGTTGCTGAAGTGGGTCCAGCCTGAGCATATAGTACGTCAGGTCGCTCAACTCCTGACGACCTCACAGATTGTCCTTGGGTCACTCGGTTCCAGAGTCAGCGCTAAGTCCCACAGACCAAAAGACCGCGCTTCCTCCTTTCTCGAGCTTATCGACCTGGTGGTAATTCCCAGCATTACGCCCGGTATTGTCCCAACCAGCCCGTTCGCAAGACTAAGCCTAGTCGTGCCGCTGCTGTGAGTCAGCCCACTGAGCAATGTAGGCATCCAGGGAGCTCATCGCCCATGGTGCCCCCACAAAGGTCCTCGGGATTTACCAAGAGAAGGGAGCTGCTGATCTCCACAATCTCCCACCGCCTCGCCACGACGGCCGCTGCTCCCGTTGTGGGCCGGGGCATTTGAGCTTTTAGTACAACAGGGCGCTCGTCTCCTGTTGACCCCACTTATGGTCCGCGAGTCCATCGGACTTGGAAGGGAGGACTGACTGGCAGATCCACCGACCTTTTCCCCACTACGCCACCGAGGGGACGCGATTTGCTGCTGAAGTGGGCACAGCACGAGCTATGTAGTGCATCAGGTCGCTCGAGTCCTGACGACCTCACAAATGGCCCGCTGGTCCGGTCTGGACCTAGCCGGGAGGAGTGCAAGCAAACCACCGACCGTTCCCCTATCCGCCGCCCGGGGACGCGCCCTGTTGCTGTTGTGAGCACAGCTGGGGCCCGATAAACGGACCCCCAGGGTCAATATGTGTTACACGACAAATATCAAAACAGTGGCCTTGCCATACACGAATCACCTGGTCTCTAGTTATCGAATTCACAGCGTCAACAATTCGATGTCGCAGATTTTCAAGAGTACCAGGCATAGGGGGGATAAAAGCACGGTCTTTTACGTATCCGCACAGATAAAAATCACACGAGGATCGGTTGGCGAGGTTAGGTTGGATGACATGGGAGGCCACCGGCAATGAAGTTGGTTTTCTGCTCCTCCTCTTCCAATTCGACGTACTATTGTGTCGCCATTTTGATACAATCAATCAACATGACACGCAACAGCGCCAATGAGGCCATGATCGGAACTTCAAACTTTTCTCTTTCCAGGAACGTTGGAATTGTGTTTAGATTTTTTGTAGTTTGAAAGAAATAAATGCTTGAATTCTATTCCTTCTTTCTGATTTGCCATGTGCATATATATATCCCGGTTTTTAAATTACTTAAGACCATTGAGATTCTTCTTATCATAATTAGCAATGTTTCCAAATATTTTATTTAGATTATTATTGTTAATTATAAATGAATTGATTTCAAAATATTTTCTTTATTTCATTTCGCTCGAATGAAATATAATCGGGTGATCTATCACGTTGAATTAATTTAAAAAAAATATTTGGGAGATTCGCCTTCATAGGAGCTTCCATAAAGAAGGATAGACATAAACTATATACACCGGTACTGCATGTAGAACAAGAGTTATTAAGTACATTTGAAAAAATAATTACTTACACATACTTCAGCAGAAGGCCTTATTGCTTTAGTAAATTATAAGTATACAAGATGGAAGTAATACAAGTGCGCAGATTTTAAGGACGTATTCCTAGGGTAGCATACAAAAATGCAGTAATAGATTGGTACCAAATACATACTTTTCTTTAAAACCAATGTTTTACCCTAAACTTTAAAGTCGCCTAATTTGATAAATATTTTCCGTAGAGATCTAATATTTACTAAGAAAATAAAACGCGAAGAACAGGAATGTTTTGTTCCTTGCTGTTTTGTAACAGAATCAATAGTTTTCGTGCAAATTAAGTGACAATTGACATTTTAGAATAAAAATTAGAAAGATTGTAACGTCGAACTCCAAGTAAGATGTGGTATTGCAATCGTTGATCTCAGAACAGCTGTTTATGTCTCGTCAAAATAATCACGCAAATCTTACATGTACTGTTGCAATTTTAAGATAGTTTGGTCTGAAATATTTAATTAACTGTGGGATGAATCACGAAATAAAATAGAGAAGACTGTTTCTTTTATTTTAATTTAACGCCTTCTTGAATTGGCGCACTTCGATCATTTCACTCTGTATAGTCTTAAAAATCTCCCCCCCCATATATATTAGGGGGATGTTGTTCTCCCCTCCACTAAAGCCCTGATCTACTATAACTATTATCTTACCAACGACCTTTCACTGCTTATGTCAGTCTGGTATATGTATCATGCTCCAATCAACCCGTTTAATTTTTAATTTCTCCTCAAGCACTGGGAATTTATGTACATATTTTTTTCTGCTTGTATTTTTCAGTGTATGGTAAGTAGGATCGTTGAAGATAAAATAACTTACTGGCGCTATGAACCCGCAGGTTCATAACCACGCGGACATTAGCTCTCCGCACATCTGTATCCTTAGCTAATTTTTCAGTCATCCTCTGTATAATCTACTTCCTTCAAATCATGGTTAATGTAAGGCATTTTTCCTTTGAAATCTTATTTTAGTTGTACAAGTTCTTTAGCCTTACTACACCATGATGAAGATCTGTTACAATTGGCTGCTTACAAACTAAATGCAATATGTAGCCATTATAATTTTAAAATTTCAATAAGTAAAACAAAAGTAATGGCATTTTGTGGAAGAAATACTCTGCGTGCAAAAATAGTAATTAGAGACGAAATTATTGAACAAGTATCCCACTTTAAATATTTAGGATGTGACATCAGCTATGGGTATGATAAAGATATTGAACACAAAACACATCAGTTTCAAGCTATTTGTGGTACCATAAATAGAACATTGAATAATAAAGCCCATAAACAAACAAAATTAAAATTTTATAAAACAATGGCTGTCCCTGTCCTTTTGTATGGGAGTGAATCTTGGATTACCACTACCAAACAAGAAAGTAAAATCCAAGCAGCCGAGATGAAATTTTTAAGAAGAGTAAAAGGCTGCACTAGAATGGACCAGATAAGAAACGAGGATATCCGTGAAGAACTGCAGATCTACTCCATAAAAGAAAATATATTTAACAACAAGATACAGTGGAAAGAACATGTAGAAAGAGTGGAAGAAAGTAGATTACCAAATAAGATCTTCCATTATTTTCCAAGAGGAAGAAGAGACGTCGGACGTCCTCGGAAGGGATGGTCTTAGATCTATTAGTGAAGACGGAACAGGCAACTCTTGCCTAAACCAGGAAGTGAAGAAGAAGAAGTTGTACAAGTTCGATACTTACTTACAAGAAAGTCAAACGTTGGAGGAAATAAACCCATGTCTAGAGTGCCATTTGCTGATTGTTACACACTTCTAAATAATAGAATATTAAAAAAACATTTTTAATAATTTCTTAAAAGTATAAATAATACAACTTTATATGGAGAATCTAATGAAGTCCTGAAATTCCCTTTCGATATGAAAGTGACTTACTTGGTTCTATCTCTGTGCTCTGCATATAGTGTACCAGAAACCAGAAATTTTCGAAAATTTTCCTATGGAGTATTCCAATACTTGGTGCTTTTTTTTTTCTTCAAAAAATGTCAAAATGTTTCAAAATTTTGAAAACTGCAAAAATTGGTTATGGAGGGTGTATCCGGAATTATTAATGCAAGTCATGATTCAGTTTCAATTTTGTTTCTTTGGTTATTAATGATTTGAATTGTAAAACAAATGATGTACTGTGTCATGTCGCATAATAAATTACTTGTAAAAGTGGTCGCGTTAAAAGTATGTTCTCAAACGGCTGTAACACGGAAACAGTAAGTTTCCGGACATGGTTTCCAATTCTAAATATTATCAACTCAGTCCCTTCTACAAGTCGTAGATGTTTTTAAGGGGAATTTTAGAGCACCCTGCATATAATATTCACCATGTAGGATATTGTATATTTAAAACCTGACTATATTATTTTGAAAGACCCTGTACTGCAGATTTATCTCGCCTTAGATTGTAGAATGTAGATTTGTTTTTGTTTATTGTATATATGCAGGACGCCACAACGTCTTGTGATGTTATTCGCTTGCCGAGGTAATATGAACCCACTTTGCTGTGGGGTTAGTAATTAGATTATTCAAATGCAACGGGAAATATTATATGCACTTCTCTCTTTTCTGCAGCTCTTTATAATGTTATGCTAATCTTGTTATACTAATTTAATTAAACTGCAGCTTCTTTTAAACAAACAATTTTTTAATATTTCAACAAAAAGCCTTGAGTAAATTCAATCCACAGGAACTGCTGGAAATATAACATTTGGGTTAAATAAATTTAAATACACATATGCCCTATGTTTATGTTTAAAAATTAATATTGACATAAATTTTAATTAAGCGATGACTATTTAGAGACTCGATGCTACAATACGTACTCAAATTTAACACCTTATTCCGTATATCGGAATTCATGTAAACTCCAATGTTAAAAACTATATTTCTGTGTTAAGGGGGAATGTCAATAATAATAGAGCATTTCACAAAAAAATATTGTGATCAGCATTTTTAGAGATATCTCCTTTGATATTTTGTGTAAATAACTGCCACATATTGCCCTCTGCAGAAAAAAAAACAAAAAAGTTTCAAGAGATGATCAAAATATTGACTTTTCATATTATGGACCATATACTACATATGTACCATTTACTATAAAGTTAGTAAAGATCTATCTATCTTCGGGGTTTTACAGCTGCTGCCGTCTTCCCGTGCCAAACCTCCAAAGCCTACGATCTTGGACATCTTCAATGCTTAGCCCTCTTGCTTGCATTACTGTCTTCCATTTTAACTTTGGTCTCCCTCTTTTCTTCTTTCTGTTCGGTTGCCATCTTTATAGTTTCTTCGGCCATCGCTCATCTTCCATTCTTAAAACATGTCCTAACCACTTTAATTCCTTCTCCCCAATTCTTTCAATTATGTTTTCTTCTGCTTCCATTGTGATTCTAATTTCCTTATTTGTGACATGTTCTAATTTTGACTATCTGGCACTTCTGCCTAAATAATGCATTTCTAGAGCTATTACTCTATTCTTGTAGTACTTATTGATTATCCATACATCACTTCCACTTCCAGTTAGTAAAGATAACATTGTAAAATTTTGGGTATAATACCTTCAAATATTATATAATTAGTAGAACAGAATTTTTCATGTGGGTGAATTAGTTGTATTCGATTTTAATTTCTTAAGTATGTTGAGTCCCGCGCCGTAGCCGAGCGGTTAAGGTAGGAAGCCTTGGCGCAGAGCTACGGGACTTGCGCTGGTTCGAGTCTCCATGGGAGAAGAATTTTTCTCATGGTATTTCGGCCAGTATGGGACCGGTGCCCACCCAGCATCGTGAGGCAATTGGGTAGCTACAATAAGTAGCGGCTCCAGGTTGAGGAACCAGCTATAACGGCTGGGGGACTCGACCTGCTAACCACATGTCACCCCTACACTGGCTGTTGATCATCTACCTCTGTGATTGACACATGTGGATATGAAGGGCCAGCAGCCGGCTGGTAAAAGGGCAACCGCTGAAAAGTGGAAAGACCCTCAATCGGAAGTATGTTGAACATTTCGAAAGTGAAATAATTAGAATAATTTTTATTCGCAATTAATGTTGTGCACAGTATTGACACCTGAATGAGCAAGTGCTCGTGCTGGGGAGCAGTTCAGTTATAGAAATAATACATATGGAATATATACATTACAAAGTTTTAGTTAAAGGGAGAGGGAAAACAAAATATATAAATTTAGGAGCCAGTTTAAAGATATAAAATTAATTCTTGCACATAAAAAAATTAAGCAATGATACTTCTTCTTCCCTTCATGTAGACCTAGCGGTCTATTACGATCTGCCTGATGGCTGGTAATTTAAGATTTGACGTGGTATTCATGTTCTGCCCATGAAATGATATTCAAGGGTAAATAAAATAGACAAAACAATATAGAATACATTAATACCAGACGGAAGTAGGTAATTAAAGACATTAGGAAATAATATAAAACAAAACAATCAAATCGGATCCCCAAAGCTGTTTATAATTATATACCAAGAGGACGAAGATCACTGGGCCGTCCTATGAAACGCTGGAGGGAAAATTTTATATAGGATCCTAACAGGCCTTGGCCTAATACTTGGAAGGAAGAAGAAGATAAAAAAAACAAATGTAGGAGAATATTTCACACACAAAGATGTAATACGATGCTTCAAAGGTACAAAAATCTAAATAACTAATTCGTCCATATACAAAATTCTATTTCCCTCAGTTAGATGGCACGTGAAGATATTATACACATTTCAAAATGTTATCTGTACTGGTGATGGAGATAATCATACATATGTATCACTTGGTGTATGATAAGAAAGGGACAATATTTTTATTATCCCTGGAAACATATTTTTCTGCAGAGGGAGCAACATATGATAGTAATGTACACTAGTACACTAAACTTAAAAAATAAGCATATGTTAAAAAAATATAATCTTTTTCTTCGTGAAAAGTTGTATTATAGTTGACATCACCCCATAAAAGTAAGTTATGGTTAATGCTGAAGTACTGAAGCTATTCAGGTAATACTGTTGAAGATATTTTTGAAAATCTCTCTTTGTGAACCCCACATATCATTTTTATAGAATTATTTGGAAATAAAAATCAATATATTAAATCAGTAAATCAGTGAAAATTATTTAATTAAAAGGAAGGATTCACGAATGTATGATATGAAATTAAGTTCAGAAACAGTAAACAAAATAATTTGATGATGGGGTTCAAGCATACCCTGTATGCATTCTAGGATTACGAGATTGTATGTGTATATATAGTAAATCGAGATAAACTTGTTCTGCATAACCACGAACCCCACATGCAGTGACCGAGGTACGAAATCCGGACTACAGGTGGAGAGAGAGAGAGAGAGAGAGAGAGAGAGAGAGAGAGAGAGAGTATACCTACTTGTGCGACAGAGTTATTGTATTGTATAAACACGTTTTTTAATTGATTTCACAATAGTATAGCAAATATCTGTAGGAATCATTAAAGATTAATCCAAGTTGATTTAATCATGATTTATATCATTATTGTAATCAAATTATTTTTTTAATCTTTCATTTAAATATTTATTTTCTTTTTAGATTTTTTGAACATATAATAATTATTAAATTAATGTTGAGAAGGATGCAGCATCTCTCCAGTTTTGTTTAACCTATACATCAATGATATAATAAAAAATGGAAAGAAGAAACAAATAAAGGAATAAAATAATACAACAACACCCTACTTGAAAACATTATTATATGCTGAGAACAGGTAATAAGAGCAAATACGGAAGAACGGGAGCTATCAAGGGAGATATTTTTATAATTGCATAATATATGTGAACAATATAATTCTCAAAATATCCCCTGTAAAACCAAGCTAAGGTACACAGTGCATTCCAAGGGAAAAAATCAAATCAGATCGAAAATAGTAAATAGGAAACAAAATCAATGCAACATGTGAACCATCTCAACTTATCTAGGATGTGACATTTCATTTAATTATGATAATGATATAATAACAAAAATTGCAAAATCCTCAGGGAATATGTGTTACGATAAAACGGTCACTATAATAAATAAACAACAAGAGAGACCCAATTGACAATGTTATAAAACTATTGGCAGTTACCCGGTAACTCCTCTAATGGATGCAGAAGCCCTTGATACATAAAAAACAAGATCTAAGGAGGATAACGGCGTCAGAAATGAATTCTTTGAGATCTGTTAAAGGTGCACTAAGCAAGAACCCAGAAATAAGTACAGGAACTTGAAATATTTGTGCGAATAACTTATAAAACAGATACATATAGACAAAAATGGATATAACACATCTGCAGAAGGAATGAATGTATAAGTTATCCAAAACAAATAACAAAATACAAACCTAAAGGCACCCGAGATGTGGGCAGACCTAGAAAGAGATGGACTGAAGTCGGAACGGGTCAACAGACCTAATCCATGAATGTAGATGATGATGATGATGATGTTGAGAAGCTAAAGCTATTACTATGACAGAAATAAGTAAATTAATGAACACAATTAAATTATTGTAAATCAATGGTAAAGAGAAAATTTGTTCTAACTGAACCGGGAATCGAACCCCGAACCTTTAGCTTTCTTTACCATTGATTTAAAATTAATATAATAATTATTCTGTATTTCAGTTTGCTTCAAACTACAGTAGATGTAATTCTTATTTACAATAGCGAGACAGCAAAAATGTCCCCATTAAAAAAATGTAAACAAATTAAATTTTAGGCGTGACTGCATTGCAGCGGTGGAAGTCACAGGGATCTGTCATTAGTAAATGCAAGAGACGTCATAAATGTATTTAATCAAATGCTTACTGCAGAAGCATATTCTACTAATGTATAATGTACTATTAAATTCATGATCTCTTGGTATTGCTAATTTAACATGTATTATCATAAGTAATGCCACGAGTGATTTCCAAATTATCGATAAATTCACGACTCACGAAGTGAGGAGTGAATTTATCTAGAGAATTTGGAAATCAAGAGTGACATTTGTTAGGACTATTTAAGGATTAAAATTAAGCTGTTTTACTCACAAATCATTATTTAACTATAGTTATTTTAAAATATTTATATATTTAATGTAAACGGCGATGTTTCAAAACAAATGAGAAACGATAGGTACGCTTCTACTGCTTCTTTTGTTTATCACTGCAACCAGATCATACTATTTATTGCCAAAGGAACGCAATATTGTAAGCAGGAGGAGCTTTCTTTAATATGGTAATTATAACACTGATAAATATTTGGTGAAACACGACTCTGATTGGTTGTAAAACAGAAATCATTGAAACGTGATTGGTCATTGACTCCCATTTGGGGCATGAGTTAAATAGTCAATATAATCCCAAACACCAAACAAAACAGAGCTTGGTCAACATATTTCTTACAGTGGTCATGTCATTGATAAGAGTAATATTAGACTCCTTAAATCAGTCAATCATTTTAAAATATTTGACGTTCTTGAAAGTTTCCAAACTAAAAAAAAAGAAATACATGAAAAATGGCAAAGGCCCTATTTCGGCCAGCGCCCTCTTTTCGTTAGTCAAAGACAAATGTTATTTATAATTTGTGAGTCATGTGATGTGTCATAACTTGAAATTGTAATTGTATTATTTTTTTATACATTTTGTTAAGTCTTTGCTATTGAATCGCACTGAAGATTTTTAAATTTTTGTTTCATGCTTAGGATTATAATGATAAATAAATGAATGAATAAATAAATCAATATATATATATATATATCAATGTGGAACGTGTCTTATCTACATTTGGTGTCATTCATTCTAAGTTATGCAAATTATTTAAACGTATGTTCATTCTAAGACTTTTAAGAAATATAAGTTATACAAAAGTTTAAATATGTAGACACCATTAAATATAATGTCGGTATGGTGGTAGAGTGGTTATGTTCCTTGTCTTAGTCCCGAGGGTCACGGGTTCAAACCCGGCCGGGATCGATAGAATTTTCAGGATTGAAAAAGCTAAGGAATAAGTCGTCTGAGATGGACTTTAAGCGTAGGTTCCGAAAAAACCTTAAGCCTAAAAAAGTGGTCTCTAAGCAAAATTAACAACATTCATTATGATAAGTAATGTCACGAGTGAATTCAACTAGAGTATTTGGAAATTTAGAGCGGCATTTGTAAGGATTATTTAACGAATAAAATTAAGCTCTTTACTCGAAAAAAATCATTATTTAAATATATTTACCGGTATTTAAAAATATTTATATCTTTAATGTAAACGGCCATGTGTGAAATCAAATCAGAAATGTGTGGTTATGTGTCATTTGCTCAATCATTGCAACTTGATCATATAGGATCGCAATATTGTAAGAATGCATCCTAGTGGAGAAAAAATGAAACACAACAAACTGTATATTATAACCAACATTATAGGTTATTAATTTATGTTTCAGTAAACAACTCAGTAAAATAATTATTTAAAAACACAATTATTGAACACATAATTATCAAATGTGTAGTTAAAAAGAATGTGTTCATTATTTGCTATATGAAATGTATTTGTTGGAGAGTCAGTCACTGTAAAATAATGCTCTGACCCGTTCAGAATATTAAAAAGGAGGAACTTTCTCTATCACAAAAGCAGCAAGTGGTAAAGAGAATTCCATAAAGAACGAGGTGAAACACAATTATCATTGGTTGTAAAACAATATTCATTGAAACGTGATTGGTCAACGACTCCTATTTGGGGCATGAGTTAAATAGTCTACATAATAGTGTAATGACCTATTAGTTGTCTCATTGGTCGGTATTCTAAGCAAATCGCATTCATGACATATGTAGGGATATAAGCGTAACTAAATTCCTCTGGTTAAGAAACTCCCACTGGGGAAGCACCCATGTTCTCGCATTTGAGCGAATCAATCAATCATTAAATACAATCCAATATAAAAAAATTGTTATTGTTTCAAGTATGGATATGTTAGAGAAACGGTGAGTTTATACAGTAAACCATGTTTAATCCGGAACGTGAATAATGCGGAAATCTATCCAATGTGAACAAATGTATTGCTCCCAGCGAAATAATAGTAATTTCACGTGTATTTATTTTACATAAAACGGAATCTATCCAACGCGGAAACGGATGGATATATCCTCCGCACAATTCATGAAAAAATATAAAGCGGAAAGACAGAGAGATAAATTAGTTTCCATTTCAAGAAAGGCCAAGAAAGCAATAAGGAATGATTCCTGCCGTCGCCTCGGATGAAGTAGAGATTCTACCTGTACCTGAAATTTTATTTCGGCCTCACTGTACACCCGTTATGCGAAATACAGATACATGTCTTACAAATAACCAATAGAATGTAAAATCTTTAATTAGTTTAAATTCTGAGACTGATCTTTCACAGGTAGCGTTCTGAATTTACGGAATAAAGATGGCTAACACATATGTATCATTGTCATTAAACGAAAAAGTGAAAGTGATTGAAGTTAAATCTCCTAATTTACGGACCGATTCTCCAAAGTCGAATTCTAGCCGTTGCTAAATCCCTAGAGAATAACGATTTCAAGGCATCTTCAGGTTGGTTGTGCACAGGTTTGAAAGGCGACACAATGTAGTGTGGAATGAAACTTGCGAGGAATCAAAGGATGTGGACGAAAGTGTAGATAGTGAGCGGAAACCGAAACTGCATACTTGTATTTCAGGATACGCGCCTAAGAGACATTTTTAACGCTGACGAAACAGGACTCTTTTTTCGCGCGTTACCGTCGAAGTCGCTCGTACATACTATACTTCACTTTCCAACGGCAGTGGAACTACAATTAATCCAACGTACGTAAAAAGACATATACAGTACCTTATAATCTAAGACTATTAGGCCCTAATAAGTTTTAGTTTTTTATAATTCGGAATTTTGTGTAATGTGGAAAAAATGGTCCCAAGCTATTCCGATTTGAGCACGTTTTGCTGTATAAATAGATTGGTGATATCTAGTAATGCTAGTGTTGAAAGTATGGGATATCCTCTGTGTGGTTTACAAAGTATGCCCATGTGTTGTTCTTGATTGCAATGTGTTTGGTGAATTGTTTGTTTCTGGTGATATTTTCAGTGTATGTAGCTAGCAAATTAAAGTAATAATAAAATGGTTTTTAATTTTTGAAGAATTCCGATTTAATTAAAAAAACACTAATCTTAATTTTAATTTAAAAAATAATGCTTTATTGTTCCCTTTGGTAGTAATACCACAGAACTTTAAGCCACTAAAGAGGTGACATGCGATCCGAACATCGCTTCCCAGAGTTGCTGTAGACGGTTTTATCAACCTGGAGCTGCTAATTATCATAGCTACCGAAATTCTTCACGATACTAGGCGGACACTGGCCCCATATATTGACCAAAATTCCATCAGAAAATTGATTCCTAAATGGGGATTCGAATCAGCGCGCGTTCGTGATTTGCGCCAAGGAAAAACTCGTTCGCAATGCGGGACATAGTACAAGTATAAATCATATAAACTAACTAATTCACTGGCACTATCTATCCCGTAGGTTCATGGCTGCGCAGACATAAGCACTCCATACATCCCTAACCTGAGCAAATATTTTCCAATTATCCTCTGTACAATCTACACTCATGGGAAATGTAATTCTCCCACCTCATTTTTGGTCTACCAACTGGGCGTTTTCCCTCTGGTTTTCCTACAAGAAGCTTCCATGCACCTCTTTCATTAAACATTCGTGTCTCATGTCCTGCCCATCGCCGTCTATGAGACTTAACTGTTCTTATTATATCTGGCTTCCTATAAATACCATGAAGCTCACTTTAGTCTTCACCATTCATCTGTCGGTTCATCTCTCTTTGGTCCAAAAATTTCACTAAAAATGTTATTCTCAAATACTCGTAATATAATTTCGTCCTTTAAAGTAAGAGTCCATGTTTCGCAATAATTTAATATTACTGGGAGAATAAAGTTTTATATATTTTCTGTTTAACGTTTTTTGAGAGGAGTTGGGACGAGAAGTGTTCCCTGTAATGCATAATAGTACGCATTTCCAGAATTGAGCCTCTGTTTTATTTCTTTGTGCATCTCATTCCTATTTGTTTTTATTGTTCCTAGGTATTTGAATTCAGCCACTTCCTCAAAATTTCCCTCATTTGTCATTAACTGTCCATTTCCAATTTTTAATATATTTCTATGTGTGAACATATATTTAGTTTTATTGATGTTTACTCTCAGTACCAATTTCTTAGTTTTTATTCAATGGAGTGTGTGTGTTTGCCTTTCTATCATCTCACTATCGACTTATAATACTAAATCATCAGCATAAACTAATAGCTTATTAATAAAACTGAGTTGTAGGCCTTCATTATCCTCTAAAATTTGATGGCTTTCTCTAATACAAAATTGAGTAGTAGAGGAGGTAGTGCAACTCCTTGCTTTAAACCCATTGTGAATTTCAAACGTATTCGAGAACTCTTTGCCCACTAGCACTTAACTATTTGTTCCATTTAGACACATTCGAATAAGTCTAATTTTTACACGCTTTATATTAGCTTGACCTATACCTATATATGTAATGTAATCTTTCAACACGATTTTCATTGGATCGATTTGAAACTTTGAATACTTTGTATACTTGTAAAGGACCAACGGCAATATAATAATTTAATAAATAATATAAAAATATTTAATTAGATAATAATAAAACTTATAGTTTTATTTGATTTTCATTAATATATAATAGGTTGCGAACGTATCGACTTTTTAGTCCATCGTTGTAAGAAATTAATATTATATCCTCTGGTAGCTCAGTTGGTAGAGTGGTGGACTATAGTGATATATAATTTCAGTAATCCATAGGTCGCTGGTTCAAATCCGGCCCGGAGAATTTGTTTTCATACTACAATAGTATCGAATTTAAATATATTTACATTTTTATCTTATTTTGTAAAATATTAATGACAATTTTGTAAACTTACCACATTGTAATTTATCCAAAAATATGAGAAGGATACGATTAACTGTAACTATTTATCTATAATAAAATATTCAAAAATATTATAATAATATTAGATAATAATAATTTTAAAAATATAAAATTATATTCGTGCCTAGATACTAAAAATATCGTAAGCAATTAAATTTTCATGGAATTCCGGTTTATGACAACCAATTAAACTAAAAATAAATAATAGTTTTAAAAAACTAAAACAACATGCTTTATTAGAATATCAAACAAAAAAATAAAAATAATTTTAATTTCCAACACGCTTAGGATAAAATTAAAGTGTTCAACAAAAAAATCATCTCCAACACATCTCTAATAAAACTAGAGTTACCTACCAAAAAAAAAATAATTTTACCATCAAAAGCGAGGGGTGCATTTTATGGTTTTTACGTTTTCTTCTTAGAGACTTTACCAATATCTGTTTACCATCAAATATATTAATTAATAAAGAGCACCCCACGCTCTTGATGTTAAAATTATGTTTTTGTAGATAACTCTAGTTTTATTCTATATGTGTTGGATTTGATTATTTTGTTGATCACTTTAATTTTATCCCAAGCGTGTTGGAAATTAAAATTATTTAGGAATTCCGAACTCCAGCAGGATACTATAAATATTTCCCTCTTAATTGATTCTTATGTCAGCTATAATTCATATGAATTACGAAATTAAATAACTATTTCAAGAAGAAAGTCCTTGATAATATTAAATCTATATTCAGTTAATATTTCCGACAAACAGCTCTCTGAGGTCCATTCCAATCGTGTACTTCCAAGTATGCGTATGGTATTTTACTTCAATTAGTGTATTATTTCATGGCAGATGAGGAAGACTTAGGTGAAAGCAATAACAATAGCTTGGATTTTCCATCTCGCTTTGTTGCCTAGATGCAAAATACAACATTCCACTGTAGACTGATTTTCTTAAGTCCAGAAACCCTTTGTAATAATGAATTTCCGAGAAATTTTATCTAAACAGCTAATTTGTACCTTATTAACATGAAATTCCCACTTTTTAGATGCCAGAGTTCTCTAGAAATTACAAGTTTCTCCTTCAATTTAACAGGCGTAGTTCTTGTTATAGGCCTACAGTTAGAGAGCGTTTAGACGATAATATCATACAAATTAGGTAAAAAAGTAAATAAGAATATAAGACCCTACATTGTCGGCCGCGGTGGAGGTTATGTTCCTTGCCTCTGATCCCGAGAGTCGCGGGTTCAAACTCGGCAGAGTTCGATGGATTGTTTTAGGATGAAAAAAATCCAAGGAGTAAGTCCTCCGGAGGGATTTTAAGCCGTGTGTTCCGAGTCTGAAGATTTACAGCCTCGTAAAAGACCCTTAAGCCCAAATAAAAGGCCTGTAAGCAAAATGTATCTACCTCATAATTCTAGTAACTTAGTTCTCTGCCAGCTGTTTCATTCAGTAGGTTTGTTGACGCATACCATTCATGACATCTGTCTAACTAAATTAACTTAGTCTAGTAACACTTAGAAAAGGAGAGACTAAGGCTCAAAATTGGACTGTTACGCCATTGTCAAGCCATTGAAAAAAATTATGGCGCAACTGTTGATGGTGGAAAGTTAAAAGTTGAACCGAAAGTGTGATTTTCGGTTCACTACTGTAGTGTCGTAATCCTCCCTGGACAGTAAGATTCGTGAACTATGCCAATATCCTTTCTCTATGCATCTACCCCCACTCTCCCTGTTTACCTCTCCTGGTGCGCTGTTTGTGCGGCGCATCTCCCCTTCTACCTCGGAACGCTCAAATACGTTATGCACAGCGAGAACGTTATCATTCATTCTTTCATTCACAATGTGGTTTGGATCGGAACTTTAAGTTGACGAAGTCGTCTGGAGCCGCGAGCGGCGGAGTTTAAGTTGGTCCTGAAGACCGGGGAAAGCCACCCTGGCTTGGACTCTAGTATGAATGTGGCGTGAGGTATGATATGGTTTTTTGTCATGTAAAAGCATTATTATTTATTTACTTTTGTTGAATGATCAAATGTTTATCTTTGTTATGTTTTTACTTTAGACTTCTTGTTTACATTAAATATAATTTTTATACTTATCCAATCTAATGTTCAAGTGATTTATGTGCATGTTGCTGTTTTATATATCCCTGTACGAAAACTCACTTATTTAGGAGATCATTCTAGCTCCCTTTATTTTTCTGTCTAGCTTTCATGATTAATAATTATAGTGAAAACATTCATTTTAAGTTACTCTGGTGTTTTGAGAACTATTATTGATTTATGCTTAAGTGCTTAGGAAAGAAAGATGAATCAATCTTTGCCTCCTATGGGCCCGGGGCAAAAACTTTGTGATTAATAACCTTGGATGTAATGAAATCTACGCTAGTAGAAACAACGGAAACAAAAGACGATCCACTCTGCACCTAAAGGTAGCAGGCAGCGAGGTTGCAACCCGCACAAATGGTTGCGCAGAGCGTGGTTTATCAATAGTACTTATACAACCCGCACAAATTGTAGCTGAGAGCGTGGTTGCAACCCGCACAAATGGTTTGCCGTGCGTGGTTTATCTATAGTAGTTATACAACCCGCACAAATGGTAGCTGAGAGCGTGGTTGCAGCCCGCACAAAGTTTTGAAGAGCGATTCACATGAGTAAGTTGTTACATGTGATGTCTCCTTTGAGGTCAAATCCGGCGGCATAAGGGGCCAATCATAGATTTACACAAATCGTTATTGAAAGAATTTCAACAAATACATTTATTAATTGAATTTCTAAGTTAAGAGAATTATCAGATGACAGAAAGCAAGTAATGGTCTCTTAAACCAATCAATAGTAAATTAGCGCTTACTTCTGATGCAGTATTTGTATCGTTCACTTCAGTAGAGCAGTCGGCAAGATGCTTCCTTGCGACGATGTTGGCCCAGGTTCGATCCTGGTAAGGAATTTTTTAATAACGTCGTTATTTTTTATAATGTCTACATGTTACCACGCTACGTTTATATAAATAAATTTATATAAATTATATATATATATATAAGGCAATTAATTAATTAAACGTAACAGCTCATATATATATTTTATATATATATATATATATATATATATATATATATATATATATATATATATATATATATATATATATATCGTTACTTAGTTTAAAAAACACAAGACATAACAAGATTGTTTATTTCCACTATTAATTTAAAATGCGTCTGATTAATTTAAATTAAGACAAGTTAATATATAATTTCATTATACAAGTAAGTCCTGGAGTATTGCATCGCTTCATACAGACAGTTTCTAGCAGGTTGTGGTTAGTGGAGGGTGCTTCTATTTCCCAAGCAGGAAGTCGCGTGTTCGATCCCGCTGTCATGCTTTTTGTTTCTCTCTCCCTCGTCCTTATCTCAATTAATTTTCTTTGTTTTGTTTTATTTGTTTGCTTTGTTTTATTTACCGCACTACTTATATACGCGAAATTATTTCCATTGCACGACACACAACGAATAGAACGGATTTTTGTTTCTCACATAGTTGTGTACTTGTAAACCAAACAACTGACATGCGCAGTGGCTTCGTTCTGGGACTTGAAAATTACCTGTGCGCCAACAATTATTTCAAAGGTTGTACATGTAGATGAATGCACATATCTACATATTAACAGGGTTGAATTTAAATACTAAAACTGAGAGATAGGTAGCGGAAAAATTCTGGCAATAATGCGAATGTTTGTCATTAGCAGTGACGCATCTGCTATGAAATACTCAATTCACTATAAAGGTAATTACAGTACTTATATAGGAGACTTGCATGGTTTTAAAATTCATTATATTTCTTTGTGTTTTATACCATGAAGTAATGCATTTCAAGCAGATATGGGATGGGAGAACAGCTAATGAAGATTGAAGAGTGATGGAGACGGCTCTTGGATTGATTATAGCTATATTGAAACTATCGCCTGGACCCACTTTGTTTACGAGGATGTTAAAGCAACATGTATCCTTTCATGGTGTTTTGTTTTTACTACTCTATCTCATTGTGGGCAAGTTAATTCCTTAGGCTTGCATTTTCTCTACTCAAATAATACAGACTCGAAGTAACTCCATTTACGCAGCGGTCCTGGGGTTCGATCCCTGGTCGAACAGCTTTCTGGGTGAGGTATTTTTACAAAGTTTTTTTCTCGCCTGTTAAGAGAAACATCGGGAAACTTTAAGGTTTAAATGGTCCCCAAACATCGTCTGATCATTATAATAATCATATATATCACATCAGCGTGGTTTTACTCGTAGTATGAATTATTAGGTGAATTGTGTGTCTTGTGTTAAAATGTTCATGTTGTCTCGGAGGGGGCCCTGGCGTTGAGGAGATCACTCATTCAGGGAGACCCGTCATGCCCTTGCTTGGTGAAAAAATAGGGCTATGGTGTGATACAGAGTTTCAAATCAGTTTCCGACAATTATTGTCACTCTAAGATCCGTGTGACATGAGGCATACAAAAGACATAGGCAGAGGTTATATTAAGTGAAGGGAGAGAGATTAACATAAGCTTGTAAATGTTTAATTTTCGCCAATTTCTGAACACACTATTAAAAAAGGTATATGTGGTGCAATTTTCAGAATACGACATTAGATATTCTTCCTACCATAGAAATATTGTTTTATAAAAACTTTAAGAAATTAACATGCTATAAATCTATGATAACACGCATGTTGGTTTTAAGTCTAAAATATTTCGGATTTTGGATAGAAACAATTGTACAAATGGCAATTTTTGTATTATATAAAATTTTCCCCATTAGAGGATTGACACAAGGACAAAGTGATACAGACAATTAATTGTCGAACTGATTAAATATATTTTGTAAATACATTTAAAAAATTCAAATTGTAATTTAAATAAATTCTATAAAGTAGAAATTTTGTAAAGATGGTTTCTTAAAATTGAAATTGATTCTTTAATGGCAACTATGGCAATTTTAGAAAAATGCATCCTGTCCAAATGTAGCAAATTCCAAAATTTAGCTAAGAATCCTGGTATAGTACCTCTTGCTCCGGTCATCAATCCTGTGACAGTTTTACTATATAATTGGTATTTATCTTTGTAATAGTCAACTGTTGGCTCATATATGGCTTTGTTTTCAGAGTGAACTTCCTCAGGTTGGCCACTATGAGTCTCAAAACGGATTGTGGATCTAATATCGTATCAATTTTAGAAGATGGTCTAAATGCAATAATATCTATTCAACTAACTTATTCACTGGCACTATCGGACTCATAGGTTCATGTCCGCACGGACATAAGGACTCCAAACATCCTTATCCTGAGCCAACGTTTTCAATCATCCCCTGTATAGCTTATCTCCCTCAAATCATGCTTAATATTATTCTCCCACCTTGTTCTTGGCCTAGCTACGGGGTGGTTTCCTTAAACTGGTTTTACTATAGATTTTCCATGCCCCTCTTTCATTTTCCATTCGCTCCACATGCCCTGCCCATACAGTCTATGGCACTTAACTGTTCTTATTAAATCTGGTTTCCCATAAAGATCACTTGTATGCAATCTTTACAATTCACTTGTCTTTGCTACAAAAATTTCCCTAAGAACTTTATTCTCAAATACTCGTAGCCGTTTCTCTTCCCCTAATTTTAGAGACCATGTTTTGCATGAATGTAATAAAGCTGAGGGATAGCAGTTTTATGTATACCTATATCCAGTTCAATTTTTTTGAGAGAAAATGGGATGACAAAATTCCCTGAATTCCGAAATAGCATGCATTTCCAGAACAAATGGCACAATAGCTATCAATGCTATGTATTAATAAATTCCTTCATATATTAAAACTAATTTGAAGCAGGCATCTGGGTTTGACAAAAATAAAACTCATTTGCATTGCCATTGCTATTATATGCAAGTAAATGCTGGACCTGAACAATAGAAGTTACGACAAATCAAACCATCCCAAATCAGATTTATCCAATTTATATCACCCTTTTCAACAACTGCTGAGTTTAATACATGTGTTAAAATAATAAATATGTGTATCTGAGATCTGAGTATTCAATTAATTAAAACTTTACTTAATAACTTCGTGGGACTTCAGGAACATTTCTATCTTCAGCTGATGGAAATGTATCTCTAATCCTATTATCATTCGATTTTACTAATTCATAGAATATGCCTTTCTTTTGACTATTTAACTCATGCCCCAAATGGGAGTCAATGATCAATCACATTTCAATGATTATTTATTTACAACCAATCACAGACGTGTTTCGCCTAAAATTTACCAACTAAAGTTTATCATAATAAAGAAAGCACCTCCTTATTTAACATTCTGAATAGGTCATAGCATTATTTTGCAGTGACTGACCCTGCAAGAAATACGGCTACCAGATTGCATATATAGTGCATGAATGTCAGCAGAAAGCGCATGCGATAGATAATATAAAAACATTTGTAACAATTGATTATACCGCAAAAAAAAAGTAACCACTGTTTGCATTTTCTTAAACGAATTATTTTCCAGGAAATGACGTTGTAGAAAAATATAATTGACATATTTACATCATAGACCATCAAATTAATTAATACCTATAATGTTGGTTATAAACTTCTCCACTAGGGTGCATTCCTACAACATTGCGATCCTTTGGCAATAGATAATATTATGATCTGGTTGCAGTGATGAACAAAAGAAGCAAATGAAGCGTACCAATCGTTTCTCATTTGTTTTCAAACATCGGCGTTTACATTAAATACATAAATATGTTAAAATAACTATAATTAAATAATGATTTGTGAGTAAACAGCTTAATTTTTTTTCGTTAAATAGTCCTAACAAATGCCACTTTTGATTTCCAATTTCTCTAGATAAATTGGAAATCACTCGTGGCATTACTTACGATAATTTAACGGTATGTATCCAATCATATTGCGAGAATATAAACATGACGTCATAGTCGAATTTCGCTGGATGTTTTAAGAGAATCTTACTTGCTTTATTTCAAAGATATATATTGAATTGCGTGTGAAAATTTGAAAATTCCGGCCGCTAGTGAGATTTTTAAATGTTTGCTTTAACTGAACCTCCTCTCCTAATTGTTTGATTTTGCTGGTTAACGAATTAACTCGACCTTAGTTTTCCTAATCGATTGCTATATGCAATTTTGGTTCCAAAACAATTCGGCCGCTAGAGTGTTAATACACACACATATGTAAACACTTACATATTAACACATACAAATATGCACACACATACAAATATACACACACATAAACATATACACACATTCACACACACATATACATACACACATACACATATACACATGTTCACACACATATACATCACACACAAATACACATACACATGCACACATACACGCACACATACACACACACACATACATATATATATATATATATATATATATATATATATATATATACATGCAAGTACACATGCACAAAGGCGTAAACAAACGCTCACACACACACATATACACAATGTTTGGTGTCTATGTAGAATGGATTAAGATTTGTATTTTTTCATGAGAACGACCTCAACAGGTACTTACCTTCCGATTCCACTAAAAATAATCAATTAGTTAATTGACTTCACAACATATTCATGTTAATGTTCGTTGTAACATTTATATATTTCGGAACTGGCTGTAAAAGGGTCAACAAAATAAAATAAAAAGGATGTAGAGAAATCTGTAAAAAAAAGTTATTGATAGCTGAAGTTGAATAACAAAAATTGAAATAAAAAGAATAGAGAGAAAGATACGGTAACTGAGAATTTAATGAGCTGTTAACATGCAGCAGAAATGTTTTGAAGTGATTCCAGGTTACATAAATTCCGGTGCATTGAAGTAGGCCTACATGTTTCTCTAGTTGCATGCAAACAAAAGTGACAAAATCAGGTCACGCTTTTGTCAGACAATTTAATGAGAAATTGTAAACATTTGCAGTCGTTTATCGTTGAAGTATGCAATGTTGGTAACACCACAATAGACAGTTACAAAATGACCGGGATTTACACAGTCTGGATATTGTTCCCTTCTAATAATGTCGTGTGATGACTTGTGTCATTTCATTCCTCACAAGTTGTTCTCCAATTCCGTGTCATGTGTATTTAACTTATCACAATGAAATTAGTTATGACTTCCGTAACGTTGGGCTCTGACATTCAGGTCAATGCACAAACTAATAATTATCTTCATGAATATTGAAACAAATTAATTTATGCACATTAAAGTTCGAAGCAAATAAGTTGGTTATATTAAATGGTTTGAAAGTGAGATTTTACAGAAAAGTTAATATATTTAGGGCTACATTTCTTAGGCCACAATTTTATAACTAATTTGTAAAAATAATTTCAATTCTTGCAACGTATATAATTTTGTCACAAGATGTCGAATTTTGCAATGTTATTATAGGAAAGAAACTAAGGAAGATAAACATGAGGATTAAAGATGAGGCCATTGAGCAAGATGAAACCTTCAAATACTTGGGTTGTACTATTTGTAATAACATGAACTGCGGTCAAGAGATAAAGCAGAGAATAGCAATGGAAAAAGAAGCTTTTAAATAGTAGAGAAGCATTTTCTGCAGATCTGGCAAAATAATTTCGGAAGAGGCTAGTGAAGTGCTTTGTGTAGAGTGTAGCATTGTATGGTAAAGAGACTTGGATATTACGACGGAATGGGGAAAAGCAACTGGAAGCTTTTGAGGTGTGGATGTGGAGAACGATGGAACGAATAAAATGGACATACAACATAAAAAAAATAAAGATGTGCTAGACAGAGTGGGTGAAGGAAGAACAATGCAGGAACTCAGAAGAAGAGGAAAAGAAATTGGATTGGTCACTGGCTAAGAAGAAACTGCCTGCTGACGGATGCCCTAGAAGGAAATGGTCAACGAAAAGAAAGTTAGAGGCAGAAAAAGACATCAGATGATAGACAATATTAATATAAATTGTTGGAATGTGGATACAAAAAGGAAAGCTGAGTTAAGGAAACAGTATAGAATGACGAGTTTGCAGTGAAAGACCTGCTCTTGAGCAGAACACTATGTATGTAATAGCATACAGACGTTTCCAAATGAATATCGGGGTTTCAAGGCGTAATAATTAATACATTTAACGTACGATTATAAATAATACATCAAATGAAAGATCAACTCTGACGATTTTGTTCACACGCATGTGCATGCAGTGTTTCCTCTGTCTGCCGTTAGAAAGCGCTACCATTGTAGCAAAGATGGCGACTAGCCAGCAGAAATCTTTTTGTGTTTTACATTCTGTAAGACTGAATCTGCAGTTAGAGTCCAACAAGGTTTCCGTATTAAGTTCAATTGCAATCCACCAAGTGAAAATAACATTCGTAGATGGTATCATCGGTTTGGAAACACAGGCTCTCTGTACAAAGGGAAGAGTACCGATACCAAGAGTCGCTGAAGAATGTGTTGAACGAGTGAGAGATTTTTTTTTCACGCGTAGCTCCAAGAAGTCAGTTCGGAGGGCTAGTCGTGAATTAGCAATTCCAGCGACGTCTATGTGGAAAATTTTAAGGAGACACTACTATGTCCTTATCGTTTGCAGTTGCTACAAGCAAAAGTAAATAAAAATGGGAAAGTAGCTAAAATCATTAGATTCCCAACAGCGGAGGAGGAGGAAGAGAGGTCCCACCTGCTGCCTTGCAGGACGAAGTTGGATCTTCAAAGGCTAGGGGAAGAAAACCCTGATTACAAATTACCCGGGTCTCTAGGTAGGAGGTTTGGCGGGTGGCTAGTGTACCCCCTTGTAAAAAACCTTACACTAAGAAATCTAATAAGAGGCCTCGGAATGGACAGTCTAAACGGAAACGAACTGGGCAATGGAAAATGGATCACGAATTTGGCTCATGGAACGTACGCACACTCTAACAAACAGGGGCCCTACACTCCTTAATTGATGAGCTGAAGGGGTAAGTAATAGCATACCTGAGAAAGTGATGACGGAGGAGATGTTTAGGAAGCGGCCAGTAGAAAAACCTAAGAAAAGATGTGTGGACTCAGTGAAGGAAGACTGTCATCAAATCCTGAACTGTAGAAACTGGCAACAGAGAGTATTGGATAGAGAAGATTGGAGGTCTCGTCAAGAAAGACAGGGCCCGCTATGGGCTGTAGCGCCATTAGAAAGAGAAGAAGAAGTTAAAATCCTGCCGCGTCCTAAATTTTACCGGTACATTTGAGATTATGAAAAAAGTTTTAGAAACGCGCTTACAATACAACATATATACTAGGGTATTCGGTAAGTAATAGCAACACTGCTATAACTTCACAAAAATTTATTTAGGTTGCTTTTGATAATACGAACTTCATTTATAGTCTCCTAACAAGCCAACTATATGTTGTCAAATCCTTGGTAAATGGGTCACTCTATCTGCAGCACCATTTCTGGATATCTAGTCCACTGATCAATCTAGCTTTCTGGATATCAACTCATAATTGAAATCGATGGATCGTAGAGGTTCTTTCATCTTTGAGAATAAGTAATAGTCACAAGGGATCATCCTTGGTGAATTTGATGGATGTTTGAGTACTTCCCAATTCATCGTTCTAAAAAATATATACTGAGCATCTTCTTAGGGCAGTGTTACTTATTAAATATGAGAAACAGTGAATGTATTCACGCAAATTACTATTTCCAAACTTTCGACATTCAGATTTATACAACAAAGACTTGTACAACAACATACTACAAGACTACAATGGCATCACTAGAATCGCTGATTTACAACAGGGTTACCATTATTTATTAAATGCCCTAGTACTTGAAAAAATAGGTTATGGATAAACACAAATGGCAGTAGAGCAGGTAGAAATAATAATAATATAATAATAATAATAATAATCATAATAATATAAAATCATTAACTAAGTTAATCATTTAAGTCATAGTCTACCAATAGCTATTAATCCTTTTTTTACGTCTAAATCTATACAGGGCTCGACATGTCTGAATATGTTGTCCTGGGAGTTGGATAATATGCAAAGTGATGGAGGTACTTTTCTAGACGGCCATGACCACAGCTGAAGCGGAATATACTTTTACTTTTACTGCTGTTTTCTCAGTCTATCCGAAATGTTATTGAGTGAGGTTTGCAGTATACCTCTCGAGTTTTTCTTCCAGTTCCTTATTTCCAGTATGTCTAATCATGTACTTGATCACTAGCTTTTGAGATTGCCATGATAAGACCTTTTTTGATGGGAATATGTATGGATGAAACTGTTTTAGGTATTTGGCCTACCATTTTGTTTCCAGAAATCAGGAATTGCCTTGGAATCATTTTAGTGTAATGAGATTTTCGCTTGATGTTATTTCCTTAAAGGTTTACTACAATAATGTGCACTACTCATAAATTACGTATTTGGGAGAATACGTTTCTTAATAAAGCAACCAATATTTTCAAAGACGTTTGCATATTTTTAGTTTAACATCTTGAGAATGTCGATAGACGAGTATACCAGTAATAGCTAGTAGCTAGGGGTTCTGATTTTACGCAATATAATAGAGTAAGGAATGTCCGGCGTCGTAGCCGAGTGGTTAAGGCAAGATGCTTTGGCGTAGAGCTATGGGATTTGCGCTGGTACGAGTCTCCATGGGGAAGAAATTTCTCACGGAATTTTCGGGCAGTGTGGGACCGGTGAGCACACAGCATCACCTCCAGGTAGAGAAAACCAGCTATAACCCGACACGTTGACTATATGTCACCCCTACACTGACTGGATGATCGTCTTGCCTCTGTGATTAGCACATGTGAATGTGAGGCCAGCAGCCGGCTGGTAGGCTAAGGTGATTATAGGTCTATCGTGCCTTGGAGTTTAAGAAATGCTTATGAAGACATTTATTCTTGAATTTCTATTTTTCAGGCCCTGAAAACCACTATTAACGTTGTTTTAAATTACGACAAAATATGATATTGGCTCAAAATCCGAACATGAACCAAAATACGACATAATCGCAATGTATTTTGTTTTCTAGGAAACTTAAAAAATAAAGGTGTAGACTGCCTGGAATGCTGTTGATCAAGCAGCACTGCCAAATATTTGGGGATGTACCAACAGCGAAGTTGCTGAAAAATATTTTACAAGTTACAGTTTAAATTTGTATGAGAAAGGAGGATTCTAATGTCAAAACTAAATACTGATGTGTACTTTATGATTTCATTCCACAGTGTTATTCAATTTTCTTGACTCATGTAAATTCTGTGTTTTATTTTCATGATTTTGGTTTTTTGCCATCATAATTTTATCTTTTTTTGTGTATTGTGGTTTAGTCTACATCATTTTATTGTAGCCTGTATTTCTGTGTGTTGATTTAATTTATATAAATTTAAAAATCCACAAGCATGTTTATATTACTATAATCCTTTACAAATTTGATTTTAATTTCACATTAAAGAATTTTTAAAATCCATTAGACCTTACTAGAGACTGCTTCCAATGATGCGAGTTTGTTCAAGTTCAACCATACAGTAGAGGTGACTCGAAACTCTAACAGCGGTCAAAAATGTAAAAAAAAAAAAAAAAAAAAAAGCATTCAGTCTTACAAATTATTCTTCGGTGGAATATAAGAGTGTCCTCTGACTGTTTCGGAGCATTTGGAGCGAAATACAACTAATTTAAAGTGGTTATTCTAAACTGTTACTCAAACCAGACACAAAACTAGTTTAATTAATCCCTTTCCCTTTGACGTCATGTACAATGGTTGCCTCAAACATATGCTGATATCACGCTTAGAAATGAATTGTTCTCTAGTCATTACTTATCTTCAGAATTAACTCCTAAATTATATGTTTCGGTACGCCATAGCGCAATTGGTTAAGAAAATACGCTAGAAGCCGAAAGGTTGGAGGATTGGTGTACCGGTTGAGTCAGAATTTTTAAACTCTTCCAAACCCCGTATCGACACCATGGCCCTGGGATCAAACTAGCATCTTATGAAAGTGAGTATTACACGCTTGTTCAAGCGATAAAGACGGCCGTCATGAAAGGCTGATCACCCGGGTGAAATCTGGTTCCGATGGTCTAGAAAATTAGATTCTAAGTCTCCTACTGCCCAAAGAATCTCCTAAGACCTGTATTGTCTGTCCAACGGATCTCTATACCCAGAGCGGAATATTGATGTTCGTATATGGTACCGGCCTATTTTAGGCCTTGACCCTATCTTTAATGTGCTTGTCTTGAAATCTTCTGTGCTTGGAATTTTTAGCTAAGGAAAATGCTCTTCTCCCAGCTGTTTCTTTTAGTATTCTTGAAGATGTTGTGTTTTTCTTCGTATGCATAAGCTTCTCGGTCTTAAAAGGTATTCTTGAGGTAGTTTGCTGGACCCGTAAAATATGCAAACTAAAGCCTACTTCCTTTTCTGCCCTGGCAAATCATTTTCCTCCCTGCATTCCTATTTCTCTCTCTTTTCTATCTCTCTCTTGCACTTCCACTCCAGTGTTGTCAACTCAACTACAACCTTGCATTATTCAATATTCGAGAGCCATGACACTGGGGGAAATTTGGCAACATCCCTACTCGATAAGTTACCGGGGACTGCAGTTTAACGTACGGAGAGGGGAGTGCGTTGAAAATGCGAGTATAGACGTGTACATTTCTAAGAACGATGTCAGTGCTGTAGGGACACACAGATACGTTGGTCCGAGTATAGTAAGATCTCTTACCCTTTCTTAAACTCGTATGTTCTTCAAAATACAATAAAAAATAAAAACAGCAAATATATAAGTGCTAGAAAATTCTAAGTGTACAAATGAAAATTATTCTAATTCCAAAATGCTAAAAAAATGTCACATTTACAATAGCTTGTGGTTCCAGAATTGGGTCTATGTTTCATTTCCTTCTGTATCACATTGCTGTTTGTTATTACGGTCGCTACGGACACAGGAGAAAATAGAGTTACTGCATTGAGCCGTATGAAACGTTGTGTATCCTATGTCATTCAATTTAGAAAGTTTATCAAAATTTAGGGCTTAATCACAGATCTCATTTGTTAGTGTTTAATCCGACATCGACATAGTAGGTCTCCATTTTGACCGCGTGTATCTGTGTTCTCCACGCTGCCATGGATTATGATAACAACCGTAATTAGCTTTTAAACTGATTTTCACGACATGTCGGCAAAAATAAACTTTAGGGTGATTATAGATTCACTAGCAAATCCCTTCATATCCTCTATATCATCCTATTACAACCGATGATGAGATAGTCATTTAACTCGGATTTCATTTAGCATTATCATTAGTAATTCTGATCCCTAACTTCCTGTCAAACAGTATAACGTACAATTATGACTTTAAATCAACAGTTTCAAAAAAATATATACTGACATATTTACTTACACTATATGATTTAAACGGACCACACAAACTTTATCGTGACAATTATTACGAGCACATATCAGGGATGCCACCCGACGGGTTACTTTAAAGACTCTTTATTTACGATCTAATAAGAAGAGAGAACTTTGAAGGTGGAATAGCCAGAAGGTATATTTCTTGTGAAAATTTGATGCCGAATGAAATTAACATTTGGCCTGAATGGGGATTGATTCGTAATCTGTGGAAAGTGTGTTGTGAGGAATGTTAATGACGAAGAGACGTGAGAAGTTTAAAAACCAGTACCGGAAAACAGTCTACTCTTGTCGATAAGTACTAAGGAGATCGCCAGGCTTAACTTCACCATCCGACGGACGAATCGCTATCAACCATATAATTTGATTTCTCAACTTATGTAGTGCGGAAGTTATTCGTGTCCTGACAAATCCTGGTCCATTCAACGTCATGTAAAATAAGTATAACGAATTTCTCAAACGGCAAAGATGGCCAGAGTAATTCTACATCCTTCATTTAACATAGGCTAAGATTGGAGATTTTTTCGCGTACTTATTAGCTCATATTGAATGTTGATAAGATTATTTTAGATTTTATTCTAATATAAAGATTGCAGGGAAAAAAAAGGTAAGCTAGTTTATCCTTGAAACCCAGAAATCGCAATTTTTAAAATTAAACATACATAATTTATTTCCTGGATACCAAACGTTGAAAATAAACTCATGAATAAACACTATCTATTACTAATGTTGAGCAGACACAACAAAATACAGTTCACAATGGAAAAAGAAGATAATGGAAGACTTCCTTTCCTGGATGTTCAAATAATAAGGACTGGCAATGGGGAAATTCAACATGCAGTTTACAGAAAACCTACACACACAGACCGATATCTGCACAAAGACTCTAACCACCATCCAAGACAAAAGCGAGGTGTCATTAAGACACTGTTCGACAGAGCGACTAAGTTATGCCAACCACAACACCTTAAACAAGAACAACACCATGTGTTCAATTGTTTCCAGAAAAATGGCTACACATCCAAGGAAATAAGACAAACCATACATCCACGAAGACAGCACGTCAGAATGGATAACACACCCTCAACCAGCATAGCCTACTTACCATATGTACAAAGAGTCACAGATCGTATCGGAAAACTCCTACGAAAATACAACATAAAAACAGTTTACAGACCTACAAGAAAAATAGAAGACTGCCTTCGCTCAGTTAAGGATCCTCGGCCACCTCTCCACTTGCGGCGTATATCGACTTCCTTGTTCGTGTGGTAAATCATATATAGGGACCACGAAAAGAAGTATAGCCACCCGTTTATCAGAACATAAAAGAAACTGCAGACAAGGAGAAATGGATAAATCAGCTGTAGCAGAAACATGCCATTATGAATGGACACCAGATTCTATTCGACGATACACAAGTTTTAGCCACAACTTCCTACTATTACCCTAGATTATACCGAGAGGCTATAGAAATATTACAAGCATAAGGGAAATATTAACAGAAAAGAGGAAGGTATCAAACTGTCTAAGGCCTGGTATCATACACTAGAAAATAAATGCATTAACACGAGGGACAACAAGGAGACGACCATTAGCCAATCAGCAAGAGCCACGCCCACTCACCCTGCACCCACCACTAGTATCAATACAACGTCCACTACGTCCGCAGCTCTCACTCTAAGTAGATCTTCCGACCAGGAAACACGCCTAGAAGCACTCGCCACTGAAGATGCCCCTCCCGCATTTGAGGGCGAAACGTCTGGTATCCACCCCACTATGAATCTAACGGGCCACATAAACCCGGAATCACTCAACATTATGATTACCGGCCGTGAACGCCTGCATTCACCTATCTATTTACTGCTTCTCACACTTCTGAACGATTAGTCCTTTCCTCCACGATGAATCTAATCTGAAATCTCAAACTTAATTTCTAAACGCTAGTTACTTTCCCAGTTCACGTCTTTCCCCTGTATCATTTCATATGAACATTAAGACCTCCAGTTTTGAGAAAATTGGATAATACTTAAGGGGGGTGGCATATAAACATATAAAGACAAATGGAAACAATGAAATAGTAGTTTTTCCAACTCAGGTCATCGGTGATCTCTTCTTTGTTGCTAATGCCGATCTTTGACAAAAATTTTAATTTAATGTGTTGTGGTATCGAGGTGTCGTCCTGCTTGTCATGCAGTGGTCCCGGGTTCAATCCGATTCGGGACCAGTTTGGTTGGTGTAGGTTTTTTTTTTCTGGGGTATAGATAAATGTCAGGAAACTTTTAAAGACCAAAAGTCCCCCGAATTTCATCTTCTTGTATCTTCTATCTTGTAAGTCCTATGTTTCCTTAACAGAGATTTAGGCGCTATTCCCCTACAGGGAAGAATTTGAACTATACTAATTTAGTTATAACCTCGTTTTCGTACAAATGCCATTTAAGTGGTCCGTGGCCAGCGTTCTTCCTCATACTGACATCTAGGAAACCAAGGTAGTACTAGGACGGGAAAATTCGGTAAATTTTGCTTAGGGGCCTTTTCATTCAGGCTTAAGGATCTTTTACGAGCCAGAAATTTTCAGACTCGGGACCCACGGCTTAAAGTCCCTCCCGGAGGACTTGCTCCTTGGAGTTTTCCATCATAAAAAAATTCATCGACCCCGGCCGGGTTTGAGCCCGCGACCCTCGGGACCAGAGGCAAGGAGCATAACCACTAGTCCGCCGCAGCCGACCCCCGAATTTCATATGATCATCATAATCATCATCATTCGTATTCGTTTTAGATTAAGTTTAGGATTAACGACACTCCACTGGTGCATCACTATCACCATCACCCGACATATCATCGGGGCAGCGTAATCCCGCCTTCCAGTCGTCCAACCTCAAAAGTGGGTTACAATTATGTCAATGTCAGGAGGGAACACCAGAAAAGTGAAAATGACAATCTGGTGCACTGAATGTAAAAAAAAGATTAATTTTAATTGGTTTCTAATGATGATAGTTTGCATGTTTATGAAGACAGCAGTTACAAGTTTTTTTTTTCTCCAATGCCACCAGTTTTTCTTATGACATTTCTGGAGTTCCCTCCTGGTATTAGTACTTCTGAGTTTGGGACGCCTGAAAATCGAAGTTACGTCACCACAATGATATGATATGCGATAATGAATCATCAGGAGACTCCTTAAACCTATAGTTAACCTAAATTCAAGACCACAGACGACCACTTTTCGGAAATATTTCTACGGCATGGCTAAGAAACTGAACCCGAGACTTCGTGAACTGAAGCTAGAAACTCTGACTACAAGACCATAAATGTGTTATTTCTGAAAGAAGGTTAAAAAACTTTAAAATTATGTTTTTTATATTAAATACTATTTTCCTGTTTTTTAAACCCCGGCTTAAATTTTCATTGTGGAATCATTTGTAGAAATAAAAATTAATAAACAACAGACCTTGGGAGACCCTGGTATAGTAATGTGTTAAAGCTCCTACCTTTCTAAACAATTAATACGATATTTCAACTGGGTTGTCAGGCTCAGCGTGACGGCTCAATTTACGCCTATAACATAGTCTGGTACTTATTTCCGTCAGAATTTGAGTCAATCCAAAACCGTGATGACGCTAGAAAATTTTGTTCAGTTTAAAAATCATGACTTCAACGGTACTCGAATACTCGTCCTCTGAATTATAGTGAATTTCCTTAATAAACTACGCTAGGGTGTACCCCATAAAATAATTAAGTTGTACATATCTAGAGGTTCCGACATTTTAATTTCATGTTAAGAAAAATTACCAAAAATCTACCCAAACCTTGACAGAGCGATTTGATGTTAATAAATAATATGAATAAAATATTATTTAGAGCCCCACCACCACCCCCCGAGTTACCTCGGGCATAATGCCCTTATACCCGGATCTGTTCTATATCCCTACCTATATCTGATCTTTATTGAAATACATTAATTTAAGAAAGCTAACAAAAAACTACCGAAACCTTAACAGAGCGATTTGATGTTAATAATAATATGAATAAAATATTTATTTAGAGCCCCACCACCACCCCCCGGGTTACCTCGGGCATAATGCCCTTATACCCGGATCTGTTCTATATCCCTACCTATATCTGATCTTTATTGAAATACATAATTTAAGAAAGCTAACAAAAAACTACCGAAACCTTACAGAGAGCGATTTGATGTTAATAATAATATGAATAAAATATTAATTTAGAGCCCCACCACCACCCCCCCGGGTTACCTCGGGCATAATGCCCTTATACCCGGATCTGTTCTATATCCCTACTATATCTGATCTTTATTGAAATACATAATTTAAGAAAGCTAACAAAAAACTACCGAAACCTTAACAGAGCGATTTGATGTTAATAATATATGAATAAAAATATATTTATTTATTTAAAGCCCCCCCCCGGGTTGCTCCTATGTTCTTATCTACACATAATCTTTATTGGAACAGGCGAAAACCGAGATCAGGGCCGGGACGGACTGATATTATTTGGACACATTCAATGGTTTTTTTGGGTGAATAGCCGTTGGAATCGCCATTATGTTTTAACTGTTTACCGACTTTCCTTCAGTAAAAGTTACTTATTAAGTTCTGACTGAATCTATATACATAAGGACTTTATTAAAGTAAAAGTAAGATACATAAAATGTTATTTACAAATGTGGATCGCACGGCAGTAAGCCGTACGTGCTGTTGACAGTCCGTTATAATAAGTTGATGTTTAAAAACAAAAAATAAATAAAACACAATAATATTACAATTAGATATCAATACAATTACATTATATATTAACTTAGTTATGTAGAATTATTAAGAATTAATGGCATTACAATTTGCTAACATATTTAATTATTCCTGAATAAGTGTTGTTCTTATTTTCCGCGTTTTGTCCGAAATCTACCCACGATTATCCAACTTTTTGGGTTTACCAGTAACTCGTAGCATGCCAATCTTCCACGATTTGAATTTAGAAATATTTCCGGTAATAACTGATGCCTCCAATATTCTAAATCGTTTCATTTTCCTAATATATGCATCTCGTCTTCAAAGCTCCCGCACATTGGACATATTCGCATATCGTGATCGTGGCTAATTTTTTAAAATTTCCATGCCCCTAACCTGAACCAAGCAAGCCCTGATCTCTCTTTAACTCTTAGATTGAGTATATAAGATTCTTTTCCCCAAACTTGTTTTAGGTCTCTTTGTAAAAACAGTGATCGTTTTCCAGCACGACTGAATCTAAAGGATACGATAGACAGTAATGGCATTGTTACATATACCATTGTTACCCAGAAACATAAAATAGATTTGAGAGTGACAATGACGGGCGTTGAAGCGATGTTGACGGGTCACCAACACAATCGGCGGGAGATAAATACCCACCGCGCAGACTTGACGGAAAAACGATACTGTAGGAGGTTTACAAGCAAAACCTCACAACGAATAATACAATTAAATAGCGCGTTGAAAACAGGAGTTCTATAATATTAGGATCAAAATTGCACAGACGATAGAGGCTACAAACTGAATAACTTCAGATTTCAACCGACAGTCGAAAAATATTGTTATAAACATTTGTTTAGGACTCAACTTATACTATAAAAAACGTATTTATTCTTAGTTTAATGTCCCTAATAAGTAACTAATTTATTATATATTTTAATCATATACTATTGCTATGAAATTTAAAACCCTTAAAAAATTGTATCCACATAATCACAACACTACAGAAAACTTGTCGGGTAAAAACAATTATTAATATCATTATCATTATCATCATCATCATCATCATCATCATTATTTTCATTATCATTATCATTATCATTATCATCATCATTATTATTATTACTATTATTATTATTATTATTATTATTATTATTATTATATTATTATTATATATTATTATAGGCAACGAAAATGGATTTATACGAAGGGCAGCAAGAATTTCAAGCAGAGAAAAAAATTAGAAACTCAGTTATATTAAAACTCGGCAATTAAGATGGTACGGACATGTCCAGCGAATGGAAGAAGATCGGTTACCAAAATGTGTTTTGGAATGGAAAGCTGAGGGAAGACCACGGAGGGGAAGACCTAAAACCTCTTGGAGTCAGGGAATATATTTAATACATGTAGGAGAAACATCTACAACCAGGAGATTGGATAGACCGACTAAATTGGCTATTAGGAATCGGACGATGTCAAAGACATTAATAACCGATTATCTGTTCTTATTATTATTATTATTATTATTATTATTATTATTATTATTATTATTATTATTATCACTAAATAAAACATTAAAATAAATATCTGACTGGTGCCGTCGTCCTCAACTAGATTAATTTAAAAAAAGGCTATTAAGAACTGCAGTACTATCAGAAATTGACTTCCATTATCAGCAGAAATATTTTTAAAGAATTAACCTGGCTGAGGACGAAAACGCCTGCCAGATATTTATTTCAATTTTTTACTTTGTAATTATTTACTTCAACTCAATTTTAATATGAATTTTATCAGTATTGATAATAATGACAATATATTGCGTCTTAATACAATGGAAAATCAAACGTTCACCCATGGGAACAAAGGTAGAAGAAGATATATTTATTCCTTGATATTTGCTGATGATCAGCAATTGATGGCAAAAAATTAGGAAGATTTAGAGTACATGACAATAAAATTGAGCAGGAATATAGAAAATGGGGATTAAAGATAAATTTGGTCAAAACGAAGTGTGCGGTAATAAGGGATTAATCAAAGGAATTGATTTTAGAAGACGGAGATGGAAAAATAAAAGCATGTGACGAATAGGTATATTTGCGGACAAAAATTAGAGCAGATGGATGTCATGAAATTAATGAGAGAATAAATAAGGATAAATCAGCAATATCAAAATTTAACGATTTTTTATTAGGATAAGAATTTAAGTTGTAAAACAAGAACAAAAAATTTAATACAATAATGAGCACAATGGCATATGGCACAGAAATATTGGAATTCAAATCTAGAACAGTAAATAAGTTAAATTCTGCAGAAATGGATTTTTGGAGGCGTTCAGCTGGGATTTCTAAAAGAGATAAAATAAGAAATAGTGTAGTTAAACAAAATATCAATGTTCAAACTTCAACTTATTGTGGATTTCGTAAATAAAAACAAAGAATTAAAATGGCATGGTTATGTAAAAAGAATGACAGAAGACAGATTTCCAAGAAGAATACTACAATTGGTGCCAGTTGGTAGAAGAAGAAGAGGACGGCCTAAAATAACGTGGATTTATGGAGATTTTAACAGGATAAGGGAAAAAGGATTGGACAATGGAGATTGGAGATGAGGAGGAGAATGATAGTAGATTAATTGGGCGCAGGAAAATGTGAAACCTGCTAAGTAAATAAATAAATAAATAATATAAATTGATGCGGGGTAGGTCCTAGAATTAATTTTGTTTAATATTTGGGACCACACAACAAGCTGTTGTTATACAGTGGTTAACGGTAACTCAAGGGTTGGCAGGTACAGGTACCTAGCGAAGCGAAACAAATGTTTATCATAAAAGTATAAATTTGATTGACGTGTTGAATATGTTCAAATTTGCAAAACAATACATTTTGTTAAAAGGAATACTTGAGCCAATTTAAAACTTCCTTGGAAAATTAATATAAAAGGCCAAGAAATTTTATTGTTAACACAGTGTGGTGTAGTCGCTCTCATACGATAACACAGTGTTGTAGTAACTCATACACACACACACATACAGTGTGGTTAGTAACTCACACACACACACACACATATACAATGTAGTTAGTAACTCATACACACACACACACACTCGGTGTGGTTAGTAGCTCCAATACACACACACACACACACACATATATACAATGTAGTTAGTACTCATACACACACACACACTCGGTGTGGTTAGTAGCTCCCATACACACACACACACACACACACACCACACAGAGTGTGGCTAGTTTATCATATTACAAGTATTCAGAGGAGCCTGTTGCTCCCATATTATATTATTATTAATTTGTTGTGAATATTGTGTTGTTCATAAGAGGCTAACAAAATAAACTCTTTTTAATTAATTACACAACTTATTGTTACTGATAATCGAATTCCTTGTCCTTCACACCAGTAGAACCCAGAAAGAAGCTTAATCAAAATCATGCCCTGTAGAGACACTCGTGCCCATTTCCGGCTGCAAAATTAATCGGAAAACACTAATTAATACATGTGAATTATATATGAAAGTAATGCTCCAACCAAAGTTAAATCAAATATAAATTTAAATTTATTTTAAACAATTTTAACGTCCGCGAGCCGCTGATTTCCTGTGGTAGGAGGGAATTCCACTTGTGAGAAGTGTTGTACTTGATGTTAAGTGATATATTGCGGTATATTAAGCATGAGATTTTGGTGAATCGTACGTTATATTATGGTTGGAGGATAGATACTGTGAAACGAGAGGTTAAATAAATAATTTTCAGCCGAAGTACAGAGACAATGTTTCAACTACATATCCTTAAAAATTGAACAACTCTTTAAATATTCTACAATAATTTATTTATTATAACCTAGGAAGTGAACTAGAATTAAACATCAATATTTGGGACCAACAAAGGAATATAACTAACTTGTAGTTCTCGATTGATTTGAAAATTTGTAAATAAGCTGATCATCATCATCATAGTACATTCACGAATTTAGGCCATTTGTTGACCTGTTTCGGCCTCAAGAGAAACACCATCCAGAAGTCTTTTGAGTGGACGTCCTGGTCTTCTTCTTTCCTGCAGGTTGATATCTTAACATTAGTTTGGGTATTCTGTGATCTTCCATTCGATGAACATGTTGTATCCATCTTGACTTATAATCAGAAATTTTGTTTTCTAAAGATTCCATGTGTAATTCTTCTAAGATGTCTTCATTTTTTTTGTGATCTAGTAGTGTGTATCCTGCAGTCCTCCGAAGATATCTCATTTCAGCAGATCTAAGTCTCTGTATATCCTTCTGTTTTCAACGTCCATACTTCGCTACCATACAAAAGAGTTGGAAGAGCCAGTGTTTTGTACACTTCAGTCTTGAATGCTTTTGGACTAACTGTGGCTTGAAGATAGAATTTATTAACCCTAAAATTCTAAAAATTTAGATATTTTTGCATTTACATCCTTTTCTTCTTCATATGAGATATTGCATCCTAGATATGTTAAAATTATTCACCTGCTCCAAAATTTTATTGTCCAGTACAATTTTACTTCTGACAGGATCTACACCTTGAAATGCCATAATTTTTGTTTTTTCTGTAGATATCTTTAATCCATATTCTTCTGTAATTTTGTTAAGTTCATACAGACCTTTCTGTAGATTATCTGTCGCTCTCGATTGATTTGCTAATTATTAATAAGCTGATTGTTAGCCTAAAAAAATTGGAGGGGTTGAATGCAATAACAACCTACGTGACTATAAGACCTTAATTTACAGACGACATTTCCCTATCTGTCTAACACTCGGGAATTGCTGAAAGCTGTCCTCATTAGGTCGGTCGCTTTACCCGCCCAGCTGAGGATCATATTCAGCCAATCTTGCGTGTTAGATAGATAGGAATATGTGATCTGTGAAATAACGATTTGAAGTCACTTAGGGTCTTTATAGGATGCCAGATATAATAAGAAAAGATAAGTCTCGTAGATTGTGATGGGCAGGACATGAGGTACGAATGGGGAATGAAAGACGTGCATGGCAGCTTCTTGGAGGAAAACCAGAGGGCAAACTCCCACTTGGTAGACCAAGAATGAGGTGGGAGAACAACATTAACTATGATTTGGGGGGAAGTAAATTATACAGGGAATGATTGGAAAATATTAGCTCAGGATAGGTATGTATGGAGAGCTTATGTCCGCTCGGTCATGAACCTACGGGTTCGATAGTGCCAGTGAGTTAGTTAGGTAGGTTGTTAGTCGACGTAACCTCTCAATTGTTTACCACTCTTTTATATTTTTTATTTGTTTATTATACGATGCCTCTAATCATGATTGGACATATGCAACTCTTGCGTCCAATCCACTAGCTGTATTTGCGTAAAATCAGCAATGTGCACTAGCAATAAGTGTCATATCTCATTACAACACTGAATGTTTTGCTAAATATGTCAAAACACTTGGTTTATCTTTTAGATGATAATGTGGAGTCGCAACGAATTTGTTTATGGACATTATCACGAAACAATATAAGAGCTTATATATTTTAACTTCTTCTCACTCGTCCATGTTACGCAAATGATTTTCAATTAGGAACATAATTTGGAGGATATTCCAGAAAGTCTTCACTTGTGTTTTAGTGATACAGCTTTAACCACACACATGAACTGCTTTCATCTCATCCTATATGCTACTATTAAATTTATCCCATTTATTGTTGTTCATGTTTAGTCTATGTTTCATTGAAACGATTTTAAGCTATCCTTATTTTCATTATTACTTTGACAGTTTATCTCATAGGCCGATAATTTTGCCTCTTTCTGTTGATAAAAATTGCCTTTTCCTGTTCGTAAGGAGAAATATCTCCGCAAATTAACTTCTTTGACAAGGATATCGATTCACAACAATGCACGATCGATACGGTACAGCAAGATGTGCCAAAAGAAAACAACTTCAAAAATTACAAAAAAAAGAGGGTAATTCTGTTGCTCTAAAAAAATATTAAATGTTGTATAATGAATCTGCAATATTGTTAATAGTTATTTCGCATACAAACATATGTTATTGAATTTTTCCAAGCGCAAAGAGATTTAGCAGTAAATATATGCTATTTATAACTATACAGCCGGCTTATAAATCGCCCGGAAGTAAGATCGGAATTCATTACCACACATTTGGTAAATATTAAACATTATAATTATTTTTAGCTTCTGAAGATGTATTATTTCGTTAAATAGTCACTCCAAATCCAACGCGAAGTTGAGTTTTTCATTAGACAAAATCACTCGCGACTTTGTGGCTCGTGTTTTTTTTTTAGAAAAACACAACCTCTTGTTAGATTACTGTTGATAAAATGTCTTTGTAACTTCATAACTTTCATTCTTATGATTGTGTTTGTTCTTTTCATTATCGTTTATTGCTTTTATTTCACTTAGTTTTTATTAAAGTGACTGTAACTAGCTAATTAACTAACTAACTAACTCAATGGCACTATCGAACCTGTAGGTTCATGGCCGCATGTACATAAGATCTTCACACATACCTACTCTGAGCTAATGTTTTCCAATCATTCCATGTATGATCCACTTCCCTCAAATCATGCTTGTTATTTCCCCACCTCATTCTGGATCCACAAACTGGGAATTTCCCCTCTAGATTTCGTACAGGAAGTTTTTATGCCCCTCTTTCATCCCTAATTTGTGCTACTTGTCTTGTCCATCGCAGTATACGAGACTAACGATTTTTAATATATCTGGCTTGCCATAAAGATATTGTAGCTCTCTGTTACACAGTCTTCTCCATTCGCCTGTCTGTCCATCTCTCATATTTAAGTTAGTGTAATATAAAATAATTTGTATAATATATAGTTACCACCAGGTCAAGTATTAATAGTGCTATAATGCCTAAAAGTAATACATAATACGCAAAAAAAATCAAAGGAAAAAAGGCGAACGATGGCCATAAACCTTTATCAAAGGAAGTACTACATCTTACTTCTGCTCTTTTCACAGATATAGATACATGAATGAAAAGTAAAAAAAGAAAGATCAGATCCATTGTGGCCCAATTTGTATTGTTCTATACTTTTGAACGCAGTTATCTCCTCAGAAAAATGTGTATAGTACATCACCAACATGCCACAAAGATGCCAACTGGACCTGTTTTTTAGGGTAGCATTAATCGGACGTCTAAAAGCAGACCACACACTGACCAATGTCTATCAAGCACAGTATTTGGAACAAAGTGTAATTTCAAGGCTTTGGCGACGGTTCGTCGTATGCCTGTATATGGTCGTTCACGGGTCACATCGCGGCAATAAAACCAATATTTGACTATAACTGTACGACAAAATCGGAAAATGCCTGCCAGACAACTGTCTTCGAATTTGCAGCGTCACAGGAGTTCTAATTTCTAAGTCAAACTGTGTTCAGGATAATCGGTCTGTATGCCAGATGTCCAACAGTGTGTCCCGCTCATTAGAGTAACGTAAGGTACCGTGTACTCGCAATCCCTCTCCACAGGTCTTCCTCTTATTCTACTCCTTTCTAACCGCTTCTGGATATCATTTCCTCAAAATATCAAGGGTTGACGCATACTTGATACTTTTTAGCTGCACTTATACAATTACTTCTTAAATAACTAATTTTTCTCCAGAACAAAATTTATTCTGTTATTAACTACAGGTTTTCTTATTTTTTTTTATCTTTTACGTTTTCTATTTCAGAGTAAATCTAGAGTAAATCAAAATATATTGTATTTTAGATACACTATGTAATAACTTTTTTCTAACCTGGATGTTTGGAATACAAGGTTCTAAGACATTAACTTTGCCAGATAAAATAAAACTGTCAATAATAATAACAATAATAATAATAATATTATTATTATTATTTATAAATAATAATAATTTTATTTTATATACAGATTTTTAATGTTTACACACCTTTCCGTGCCTAAAATTTTATTTCCTCCTCCACTCGTCTCTATCCATCCACTCCATGCCCTCCAGTCCTCTTGTTGTCATTCCATTTCTTATTTCTTGCATCCAAGAGTTTCAGGTGTTCCTTTCCTTCTCATTCCAGTTCTTATTTCTTACATCCACGAGTTTTGAGGTCTTCCTTTCCTTCTGGAAGAATTTAGTCACAATATTTAAACAATATTTTCCGCTCCATATCTCAGTTGTCTAAGGCGTCACATATACAGGACATGCTCTGGTTTGAGTCCACGTGGGAAAATAAATTTTATCGTAGAATTTCGGTCAATAGGAGACCGCTGTCCACTTAACGACAGGAATTTGACTGGCTACAATAAATAGTGGTTCCAGGTTGAGAAAACCAGCTACAACGGCTGGGACACCCGATCATATGTTACCCTTATGTTGACTGAATGGTCATTCCCAACTTGGGAACGATATTGTTTAACCATCGGATCCGTGCCTCCGTAAGATACGCGAATGAACCCTAGTTCCTTTTATGCCTTGGTAAAGTATTTCCCTCCCTGAATTCCTTTTCTAATATCTCTTTCTAAATCTCCCTTTCTCCCTACCACCACTCACAACTTTGAGCTTTCTTGAATTTGCAGTCCAGTGTTGTCAACTTAACATGAATATTGTAGCACGAAGAGGTGAAAGAAATAGTATTAATCAAATATTATTTGACACAGCGAAACGTTTACCTATAGTCATAGCAGCACTTTTGCTGCCTCGCACTGACGTAGATATTAACCATGTATAGTCAGGAACAAACAGCAAATGAATAACTTACCGAGCTTACTTGGAGTAATAGCTGGTCCACCCCAAGTCACAGACTACGTGAAGCGAGTGTACACGGGATGACACGGCATTATTTCGCAAATAATCCACAAACGAAGCAGGTCGATGTTCCGTTGTGTCGGATAGTAATAGCATTTTGCGATGAAGAGAAACAAACATGTCAATATGTTTCCTATAAATTTAATATATAAAAATGAAAGTTTGTTTGTTTGTTTGTTCGTACTTTATGCGCGGCCATACCGTTGATCCGATTGTGATGGGGCTTTTTGCAAAATGTTCAGAAGATTCCCGGGATGAACATTGGCTATAAGAGAGTTGTGACACTCAACTCCTACACCATTAAAATCGCCCTTTGTTAGTGGAAAACGTGAGAAAAGTAGCTCTTTGTGCGTTTAAATGGCTTACGCTGCCTAAACCATAAAAAAATACACAAAATTAATGCACACAGAATTCAATATCTCAACAAGCTCTACAAAAAAGTCCGCGATAGCATACGTTTTTCTCTTATGGATAACTCACAATAACCATTTTTGTTTTTCATTGATACCAAGAAAATCGAGACAAGTATGTAGATTTCTGTGCAAGCGGGTATTCTTTTACGGATAAATCACAATAACGAATTTTGTCTTTTAGCTCATTTATGCCAGAAGATCGAGTTAAGTAGATTCCTGGGCAACACTGGGTAATCAGCACGGGAATCTTAAAATAATTAGGATATAGGCCTACATTTATAATTATTTTTCATTTTACTTATTCAACTAATCGTAAGAAAGAGTACATTAATTTTTGTGTTTAAGTTTATTTATGCCAAGAAGATCGGGATGAGTATATTCCCGGACAACGCCGGGTAAACAGCACGGGGTATCTAAAAATAATTACTATATAAATGTTTCCTTCTACTTGTTTAACTAAACATAAAACACATTAATTTTCGTATTTCGCGCTCATTTATGTCAAGACGATCGCGATAAGTACGAGTATATTCCCGGAAAACGCCGGGTAATCAGCACGGGGTATCTAAAACATATAAATTTATAATTATTTTTCCCTTTACTTATTCAATTGAAAGTACAGCCTTTATTGGATAAGGCCACGAATTACAGACAGAAATGGATTGATCATTTGGATGGAATGAGTATGGAGAGATATTCATTGTTAGAAAGAAAATATCAAGCAAGAGGAAGACGTGATGTTGGAATACTTAGAAGACGTTGGGCTGATGCATTATGAAGTCGGAAAGGGCAATTGCCCAATCCCTGGAGTGATGATGGTGATGATGATGACTTATTCAACTAAGCATAAAAGCCCACTAATTCCCATTTATTTAGGTGTAGCAGCGCACGCCGGGTATTAGCTAGTCAGTAATAATTAATCTTACATTATTCAATATTCAAGAGCCACGACATTGTTTGGGGCAAGTTTGTCAACATGCTTACTCGGAAAGGTTCATGCCTACTGATTGACGACGAGGCGAGAGGGAAGCGCATGAAATGGAACGAATACAGGCGTTAACTTTAAAAACGATGACATCGCTAAAGGTGCACTATCCGATGGTCCGACAATACCTTGTAATTACATGGTATATTATTCTACTAGAGACAAATGGAATGCGTCTATCAGAGTTTCTATTAAAATAAATGAGTTCACTGTAATATTGTTTCCATTTACAGCCGCTTACAGTAATACAATGTTCCTACCCTCTGATAGACTGTGTCAGTATCAGTCTCATTGCTCCACATTGTTACTAGTTCGTTACCAGCTTGATTACCAGTCCAAGTTCAACTTTTAATACGGATACACGTAGCTGAAAATGTCGTTTCCTGCTATTTTGGTTCTATTTACATTAATAACTACTGTCGCCTCTATTACGTATTGATATCTTAATATAATAATAATAATAATAATAATAATAATAATAATAATAATAATAATAATGCTTACTTACTCACTGGCATTATCGAACCCGTAGGTTCACGGCCGCGCGGACATAAGATCTCCATACATCCCTATCCTGAGCTAATGCTTTCCAATCATCCCCTGTATAATCTACTTCCCTCAAATCATAGTTAATGTTATTCTCCCACCTCATTCTTGGTCTACCAACTGGGCGTTTTCTCTCTGGCTTTCCTACAAGAAGCTTCCATGCAAGTCTTTCATTCCCCATATGTGCAAACATGTCCTGCCCATCGCAGTCTACGAGACTTAACTGTTCTTATTATATCTGGCTTCCTATAAAGACCATGTAGTTCATTGTTATGTAGTCTTCTCCATTCACCTGTCTGTTCATCTCTCTTTGTTCCAAAAATTTTCCTAAGTACTTTATTCTCAAATACTTGTAATCTCCTTTCCTCCCTTAAGGTAAGAGTCCATGTTTCGCACCCATATAATATAACTGGTAGAATAATAGTTTTATATATTTTCAGTTTAAAGTTTTTTGAAAGGAGTTGAGACATCAAGAGTCTTTGCAATGCATAATAGCACGCATTTCCAGAATTGAGCCTATGTTTAATTTCTTTGTGCATCTCATTCCTACTTGTGATTATTGTTCCTAGGTATTTGAATTCAGCCACTTCCTCAAAATTTCCCTCAATTGTCATTAGCTGTCCATTTCCATTATTTAATGAATTTCTACATGTGACCATATATTTAGTTTTATTGATATTTACTTCCAGTCCTAATTTCTTAGTGTTACTCAATAGTGTGTGCGTGTTGTCCTTTAGTATCTCCTCGCTACCGGCCAACAATACTACATCATCAGCATAAACTAATAGCTTATTAATACCACTGAGTTGTAAGCCTTCCTCATTCTCTAAAGATTTAATGACATGCTCTAGTACAAAATTAAATAGTAGAGGAGATAATGCATCTCCTTGCTTCAACCCATTCTGTATTTCAAAAGTGTCCGAAAACTGTTTGCCTACACGCACCCTACTCTTTGTGCCATTTAGACACATTCGTATAAGTCTAACTAACTTTTTAGGAATTCCGAACTCCAGCAGGATACTATATAACTTCTCCCTCTTAATTGAATCATATGCTTTTTTGAAGTCTACATACAGTTGATGTACAGTACCATTATATTCCCATTTCTTTTCTAAAATCTGTCTTATACTAAAAATCTGATCTGTTGTAGACCTGTTTCTTCTTCTTCTTCTTCTTCTTCTAATAATAATAATAATAATATTATAATAATAATGATAATAATAATTATAATAATTATAATAATAATAATAATAATAATAATACTTTATTTATTCTGGCAGAGTTAAGGCCATAAGGCCCTCTCTTCCACTCAACCAGCACAAATACAAATACATATTTGACAAATATAGATATACACTATACTAATTATAAACAGTTAAAGATACAATAAATGTAGCAATGTAAATGTCATGTACAAACAACATTTTATACGATAATAACAATAGTGATACGATAATAATAATAATAATAATAATAATAATAATAATAATGATATAAATATGTAAATTATACGAGAAACACCATTAATATATATACTTTACACTGGGCACGTGCAGCCTTAGACATAAAGCAGGATTTTAAAGGTATACATCAAAAAAATTTAAATAAATAATAATTTTGTATTCTAAAAATATTTAATGCATACATTAAGTTTAAAGAAAATCTACATATTTATTAGCTAACTAGCTAATACCCGGCGTGCGCTGCTACGCCTAAATAAATGAAAATTAATGTGTTTTTATGTTTAGTTGAATAAGTGAGAGAAAAAGTATTTATAAATTTATATTTTTAGATACCCCGTGCTGATTACCCTGCGTTGCTCGGGAATCTACTTATCCCGATATTCTTGACATAAATGAACTGAAATACGAAAATTAATGTGTTTTTCTGTTTAGTTAAATAAGTTATAGGACAAATTTACACCGTAATTATTTTTAGATATCCCGTGCTATTTACCAGGCGTTGTCCGGGAATATCTCATCCCGAACTCCTTGGCATAAATGAGTTGAAAAACAAAAATTAATGTACTTCTTATGATTAGTTGAATAAGTAAAATGGAAAATAATTATAAATGTATATCGTAATTATATTAAGATTCCCCGTGCTGATTATCCGGTGTTGCCCGGGAATCTACTTATCTCGATCTTCTTGGCATTAATGAGCTAAAACACAAAATTCATTATTGTGAGTTATCCGTAAAAGAATACTCGCCATGTGCTGCTATGCTTGCACAGGCATCTACGTACTTGTCTCGATCTTCTTGGCATCAATGAAAGACAAAAATGGTTATTGTGAGTTATCCGTAAGAGGTAAACATATGCTGTTGCGGACCTTGTTGTAGAGCTTTTGAGATATTCAATTATGTGTACATTAATGTTGTGTATTTCTTTATGGTTTAGGCAGCGTAAGCATTTAAGCGTCCAAATACGTAGCTACTTTTTTCTCGTTTTCCACTACAAAGGACGATTTTTAAGCGTGTAGGAGTTGCGTATCACTACTCTCTTATGTTTATCCCGGGAATCTCTTCAACATTTTGCAAAAAGCCCCATCACAATCGGATAAACGGCATGGCCGCGCATATAGTACGAGCAAACAAACTTTCATTGTTATATGTTAGATTGTTGAATAAACATCACATCTTAATAATCAAAATATTATTTTTGCGATAAATTTGTTCATACATAGTAGTTATATTATATAAAATGTACATTTATCAGGGAACTATGTTTTCATCTACGCCGCTGGACGATGTCATTAGGTTCAAATGTCCGTCGCCGTGGCGTAGACGTTAGAGTCCCTACCTTCCACTCCGGCGACCAGGATTGGATTCCCGGCGGGTAGGGGATTTTAAATCTCCACCTTGGGTCTGGGTGTGTGTCCTGTCTTGTGTATGTATGTGTGAATAAGATAAAAAGGTTAACACAGGTAAAACAAAAAGGAAGAACAGTGTAAACGAAAGAAAACGACAAAGAAAAAATAAAAAAAATGTGGCCAATGAAATCACACTTAACCACGGGCTTCTGTTTACATCACAACCTAAACTAAGGCCGAAAATATACTACAGTAAATAACATCAATACTCTAACTCCAATACCCCAATCTAGTGAACATAATATTTCCGGAACGACAAGCCCTGACGTCAGTATCGCTTGCTACCGAGTGTCCTAGAAAATGCTATATACTTACTCTTACTTACTCACTGGCACTATCGAACACGTAGGTTCATGGCCGCGCACACATAAGCTCTCCATACATCCCTATTCTGTTTTCCGATCATTCCCTGTATAATCTACTTCCCTCAAATCATGGTTAATGCTATTCTCCCATCTCATTCTTGGTCTACCATCTGGGCGTTTTCCCTCTGGTTTACCTACAAGAAGCTTACATGCACGTATTTCATTCTTCATTCGTGCCATATGCCCTGCCCATCACAGTCTACGAGATTTAACTCTTATTATATCTGGCTTCCTATAAAGACCATGTAGTTCATTGTTATATAGTTTTCTCCATTCACCTATCTGCTCATCTCTCTTTAGCCCAAAAATTTCCTAAGAACTTCATTTTCAAATACTTGTAATCTCCTTTCCTCCCTTAAAGTAAGAGTCCATGTTTCGCATCCGTATAATATACCTGGTAGAATAATAATTTTATACATTTTCAGTTTCACGTTTTTTTTAAGTAGTTGTAATGCATAATAGCACGCATTTCCAGAATTGAGCCTATGTTTAATTTCTTTGTGCATCTCATTCGTATTTGAGATTATTGTTCCTAGGTATTTGAATTCAGCCACTTCCTCAAAATTTCTCCCATTTTTCATTATCTGTCCATTTCCATTATAAAAGTAATTCTATGTGTGGCTATATATCTACTTTTATTGATATTTACTTCAGTCCCAATTTCTTGGTGTTACATGATAGTGTGTGCGTGTTGTCCTTTAGTATCTCCTCGCTATCGTCCAATAGTACTACATCATCAGCATAAACTAACAGCTTATTAATACCGCTCTGTATGACTGTTGGATTTGCTTGATTTGAGACGTTACGATCACAACTGACTGAGGTAAATAGACAGGAGGAGGTCGCTGCTGTTTAATGTTATGAGTTCCTTCGCGTTTTATGTCAGCCCCAGTCAAATGTTACGTCACTAGGCGCCATTTAAGTATACCTTCTTGTTATGAGTTGGCACCAATGCGTTTTGTGCACTATGCGAAGTATTAGACAAGTTTTTGTGCCAAACATATAAGAGTTTGCTTGAAATATGAAATCATCCAACCCAAACAAACGATCTTATTTGAGTGCAAGCATTGACTCTCTTAAAATGCACAGAACAAAGAGAATACGATCTTTGCCAAATTTTTAAAATGCATTTATGTCTATATAGTTATTCTACTTGGCTCATCTTAATCACAACATTAATTTAAAACGGTAACCATTTGTAAGTAAATAATTATATTGATGTAAGTATACAGTATATGATCAAAAGTATAGGCTGACTCTCATAGACACCCCCCCCTTCATTTATTTATTGTTTACTGTTGTGTTTTCATTTATTTTCTTTAACGCCTTTTAATTTTTTACTATTTTCTTTTTTTTTTTGGCACAAGAACAGGATATACATTCTGACCAAAGGTGGAGATTTAAATCCCCTAACCCCGCCGGAAATCGAACGCTGGTCGCCGGATTAGAAGGTAGGGACTCAACCGATCACGCCACGGATACCTACTGACACTCAGATACTGAACTTTAATGAATGTGTCCACACTTTCGCTTTATGACAATCTTAATAATAATCTTCTTCTTTTTCTTCTTCTTCTTCTTCTTCACTTCACGGGGTAGGCAAATTGCCTGTTCCGTCTAACAGTTGTTCTGTCCATTTATAATAATAATAATATAATTAATAATAATAATAATAATAATAATAATAATAATATAATATAATAATAATAATCAACTTTTATACGATTCATGATGTGTTCCGTTGAGGTATTTGAATCCTGCCGATGACCGAAAGCGCTACAGTTAAATAATTAATTAAGTTCAGGAGGCGGATCTTTCACGTGAATATTTCATAATTTCACATTTTAATTTTGAATAATAATAATAATAATAATAATAATAATAATAATAATAATAATATAATAATAATAATAATAATATAATAATAATAATTATTATTATTATTATTATTATTATTATTATTATTATTATTAGTAGTAGTATATAATAATATAAATATGACAAATTATACGAGAAACATCAATTAATATATAGCCTATAGCTTACACTGGGTAATAATGAAGTCGAGGTTAGAGCAAATATAAATTTAGATTTATTTTAAAAGATGCCAATGTCCGGCAGCCCCTTATTTCTTGTGGTAGGGAATTCCAGTTGCGAGAAGTGAAGATGGTATATGACATGGAGTGATGTGATGTCCTATGTTGCGGTATATTAAGCAAGAGACTATGTTGTGATCTTATGTTTAAGTTATGGTTTGAGGATAGATACTGGAAACGGGATGATAAATAATTGGGAATTTTCTAAGCCCTGCAAAAAGAACACATTTTAGTTAAAATAATACAGCGTGGTCATAAAGTCTCGATTCATTTCCACGAAATAATAATGAACTCAGTTTGATGATATTTATGCATGTTTATTGTCAAGGTATGTATACATGTTCACCGTATTTCAACATGGCCTCCGTCCATTTCAAAGCATTGCTCCAAACGTTCGAGAGTAGCCCGAAAGACGTTTTGAAGCATAGCTGGTGGAATAGCCGTCACTGCATTGCGAATTCGAGTCCTAAGATCCTGGAGATCCCGTATCTTTGTCTTTTACACCTTCCCCTTTATGACTCCCCAAGCAAAGAAATCCAGGGGCCATTCTGGTGTAGTTGTGGTTCGAGGAATAACTTGAGCATGTCAAGGTAATTGTTGCCATTAATTGTCTGTTCTGCGAACATGAAGGGTCCATACACTGTGATCTTCGTAATTCCAAGCCATACATTCACTTTCGGTGTGTTTCGGTACCCCATATTCGGGAGTTATGTTTATTAACTTTGCCACAGATGTGGAACGTGGCCTCGTCACTGAACAGGATGTGATCCATAAGGTCCTCATTGTGTGCAGCCGCTATCAAATCATAACACGCAGCCTGACTAGCTGCGTAATCTTCTGCGTCTAATTTCTGGAGCACCTGAATATAGTACGTTTTTTTTTAACGTAAAGTGTAAAACTTTCAAAATCGTTTATTTTTGCACACCTAACTCATGGTTTAAACGACGACGTGATGCTCTCGGGCTTCTTTCGATTGATTCTCTGATTCGCTAAACAGTCTCTTCTGGTACAAAAGATCTCCCGGAGCGTGGTTCATCCGCAACGTTCCCAATTCTTTGAAATTTATTGTAAAGTAACTTGATGTTTGCTCATGTTGGTCCTGGTTTGTGAAATTTCCGAGTGAACCTGTCGCACCTCGGTATAAGATAATCCGCACAGTCGCGCATTAACAACATACACACGTTCTTCTATCGTCAGCATGCTTTTAGATTTTGCTAAAAAAAAAAGAAAATAATTACGTTAACATAGAAGTGGATCGAGACTTTATGACCACCCTATATTATTATTTTAACTGAAATGTCTGAATCGAAATCACTGTGGTTTTTGTCAGGAATTCTCACGTTTTCCGCTGATAAAAATAGCATTTACTCTTCTCTGTATGCATATAATCTATTTTGTTCCATTCCAATTCATCTGCATCTGTGTTGGTGTGATAGACGTGTTCAGCTGACATTTTATATCATAGACCTTCATCTAACTTCATCTGACAACATCGCGGCCATGTATAGGGTGTGCACTTTGTTGTATTCGGGCTGAACCTGAGCACATTTCTGGTGTAGCTCTACTCATACGTTCTACAACCATTTGGTAGTCCCCAATTCATAAACATCAGTGTTATTTATTTTCCTTTGCCCGGGCCCATCAGAGGCTAAGATTGATTCATCTTTCCTATGTCGTATGTTTAACATTTACTAACTATTATTAAATACACTGCAATAATTTATATAGTTCCTATCTAACTCTGCATAGTATCTACATTCATGAAAGCTAGAAGGAAAAGGGGAGCTAATTTGACTTGAGAAAGCTTTTGAATAGGAATTAATATGAAGCAGCAATGCCATAACTCGTTAAACAGTAATTAAACATTATTTTTACTAAAATTGAGTTTAATGTTTAAATTTTAAGTCTGGTTAATTAAACAGAAATGACTTTTGATCATTATATAAATTTAAAGAAAAATATGAATACATAAACAATATAAATCAATTATCTTGGTCATCAAATAAATTTACAAAACAAAATAATGAGAATAATAATAATAATTTACCCATACATTCACCCAACCATACTTTGATCCAGCCGAGGGTTAGGATCCACACTCCGGATGCCCTACCCTAGCTTACGGGACCAAAAACAAAACAACACAGCTCCACTCGAACTAACGGAAGTGATCCAGACAATAACCAAGATGGTGGTGACCCTGTTTGTGACTTGTATCACGTATTTGAGTGTTCCAAGGAAGAAGGGAAGTTGCGCAACTATACACAGCGAAGAGGGAAGGGGGGAGGTAAGTAGGAGAAAGCACAAAGAAGAAGGAAGTAATTGGCACTGTTCAAGAATCTCACTGTAGAGGAAAGATACACTACATAGATGTGACATACCGAAAATGCACTTTCGGTACACTGGCATTGGCTTAATTGTAACCCACTTCTGAAGTTGGGGCGCATAGAGGGCGGAGTTATGTTAACCCGATGATATGATTGGTGATAAATGATAATGAAGCACCAGGAGAGTTCTTAATCCAAACTTAACCTACATTCCAGACCATTCGCAAACCATAGGAATGATTTCCTTTAAGGAAATATTCATATGGTTTGACGGTAATCTAACCCGGGACCTCATGAGCAGTTGTCAGAAACGCTGACCACTAGCTCATGAGGCTGGTCATTGTCTATTAGAAATATTTTGATTATTAAGATTGACCCGGGTTCGATTCCCGGCGGGGTAGGGGATTTTAAATCTCCACCTTGGGTCTGGGTGTGTGTCCTGTCCCGCCACTAATGCTCAACTGAGTGCACATTTCCTATTAAAAAAAATGTAATCAGCCCGATCCACCCTGATAATTTAATATGAGTAACCAGTTAACCACTCCTATACTTTTGTATACACTGACGAATCCGATGTACGAGTATGTCCAAGGTGCGGGAGCGCTGAATAACACATACTTAATCTAGGACATTTTAACTATTTGGAGTAATAAAGCCGTCGTTGTTGCCGAAGAAGTTTATAAATGCAAATCCTTGTAGACTGGCATGTAGACAGTTAACGGTAAACCCAGAAAATTGGTTAAAAGTACATATTTATAGACAGAATGCGGAATTATAACTCTAATTCGTGAATGAATAAATAGAAAGAAAACAAAGCGTAATTATTACGGCTACTACCTAACTTTAAATATTTTTCTACTCAGCTAAATTATTTAATTTGAAATGCAAATGTAATATTTTCTCTTGTTTTTTGTTTAATATGTTTGTATAAATATTATTCCCTGAGAGTAGTTAATAATGATAATAATAATAATAATAATAATAATAATAATATATTATTATTATTATTATTATTATTAATAACAAATTTTTAACATGAAAAAAAAATATTTATCAATTAGTGAACCAGAACAAAATTTAATTTTGGAGACTGGAGAAACAATTAAATCTTGTAGTGAGATCACATATTTAGGAATTAATATAAATAAATAAAAATGGGAGTTATGAAGAGCAAATAGAATATTGTGGGATAAAAATATAAGTAATAAAAATAAAATTAATATATATCATACAATTGTTAAAAGCATCATTATTTGGACTTTGGCCATTAACAAAAAAAAAGTAATACGTACATTTTGGCAACGGGAATGGATTTTATACGAAGTGCACCAAGAATTTAAAGAAGAGAAAAAATTAAGAACTCAGTTATAAGGGAGAAACTGAAGACTGAAGACACTATTTTAGATTATATTAAAACTCAGCAATTAAGATGGTACGGACTTGCCCAGCGAATGGAAGAGGATCGACTACCAAAATCTGTTTGGAATGGAAACTTAAAGGAAGACAAGGCAGAGGAAGACCTAAAACCTCCTGGAGTCAGGGAATATGTTTATACATGAAGGAGAAACATCTACAACCAGGACATTGGATGGACCGACAAAATTGGCTATTAGACATCGGACATTCTCAAAGAAATGAATCAACCTATGATCTATCTATAATAATAATAATAATAATAATAATAATAATAATAATAATAATAATAATAATAATAATAATAGTAATAATAATAATAATAACAACAAGAATTAATCGTTATCTCAGTTAAATGTCTTGAAAATGATCTCACACAAGGAGATTAAAACATCAACATTAATAAATATATTTTTTAACTGACATAACGATTAATTCTTGTTATTATTATTACTAATGTATTTATGCGGATTGCCAAAATTACGTATGGCTTGATACACGTGCGATCCATTTGTAAATAATTCTGTTTTGTAGTTTTACTCTAAAACGTATTAGAGGGACTGTCGCTAAATGTCATATAACTCATAAATGTATGTAATTCTCCAATTAGAGTTGTCTTGCACTGCTCCAAAGATCAGTTTAAAATTTAGAAACTCTTTGTTCAACTTAAAAAGTAGTCTGATATTCAAGCCGCAGTTTTAATTTCCCCACTGAAGCAGGTCCACTCTCTTTGCTAATGTAACATGTATACAGTTAGTTAAAAAGTTAAAAAGATTTTTAATTATAACTTCATTGGAAATTTAATTTCAAGCTTTTGTTAAAACAGTCATTAGTTAGGCTTCTCTAAGCAAACAAATTTTTAATTTTCAAAAGAAAAAATTATAGTCAAAGAATTCTTTGTTTATGTAACTCTTTTCAATACAAGAAACTGGAAACCATAAAAATTTATAACGATTTATTAAAGAGAAAATAAATGTTTGTCATTTCTTATTCAATAACGATGAATGAAACAATCTTACTTTTTCCTTGCTTTTTTTAAGTTTGATGTTGTTTTTAAAGTAAATAGTAAATTAATTATTTCTTAAAATTAAATAAAACATTTCTCCATCATTTAATAAATGAAGATTAACCAGCCGACTGTTTGCATCACATCCATATATCGCACCCTGGCAAACAATAACGTCACAAAACAAACAAAAAAAACTCATTTTCCAGTTCAGCAAAAAGAAAGTTCACATATACCTCCGTTTAAATAGTTTACGAATAGCTACCGGTATATGTGGAAATTGTACCTTGATTGTTAGGAACTGAGTTACTGGCTTATTATATACAGTTTAAACAAATTGAGGACGATAAATGAAAGGATGAGCATGCCATTAAATCTTTAGAGAATGAGGAAGGCTTACAACTCAATGGTATTAATAAGCTGTTAGTTTATGCCGATGATGTAGTACTGCTGGCCGATAGTGAGGAGATACTAAAGGACAACACGCACACACTATTGAGTAACACTAAGAAATTAGGACTGGAAGTAAATATCAATAAAACTAAATATATGGTCACACATAGAAATTCATTATATAATGGAAATGGACAGCTAATGACAAATGAGGGAAATTTTGAGGAAGTGGCTGAATTTAAATACCTAGGAACAATAATCACAAATAGAAATGAGATGCACAAAGAAATTAAACATAGGCTCAATTCTGGCAATGCGTGCTATTATGCATTGCAGGGACTCTTGATGTCCCAACTCCTTTCAAAAATATATAAAACTATTATTCTACCAGTTATATTATATGGGTGCGAAACATGGACTCTTACTTTAAGGGAGGAAAGGAGATTACAAGTATTTGAGAATAAAGTTCTTAGGAAAATTTTTGGACCAAAGAGAGATGAACAAACAGGTGAATGGAGAAGACTACATAACAATGAACTACATGGTCTTTATAGGAAGCCAGATATAATACAGTTAAGTCTCGTAGACTGCGATGGGCAGGACATGTTGCACATATGGGGAATGAAAGACTTGCATGGAAGCTTCTTGTAGGAAAGCCAGGGGAAAACGCCCAGTTGGCAGACCAAGAATGAGATGGGAGGATAACATTAACTGTGATTTGAGAGAAGTAGATTATACAGGGGATGATTGGAAAGCATTAGCTCAGGATAGGGATGTATGGAGATCTTACGTCCGCGCTGCCATGAACCTACGGGTTCGATAGTGCCAGTGAGTAAGTAAGTAAATCCTGGCGACAGAAATGGAGGATTACGGAGAAGTATGAGAATATCCAGGCTACAACATATTCGAAATACATATATCAGACAAGAAATGGATGCACAAGAAAATGTTATCGATAGGATAACAAAAGAGAGCTCTACAGTGGTATGGACATGTACAGCGGATGTCGGAAGACCAGTGGCCTAAACAGGTGTTGGATTGGATGGTACCAGGCAGAAGGAAGAGGGGGAGAAGTAGAAGAGCATGGTATGAAGGAATATATGATGCCATGATCAAGAGGGGTATGGAAGATGGTCAATGGGAAGATAGGAATCTTTGGAAAGCAGAAATCTAGGGCAAACTGCTGTAAAGTGGAAAGCCTGTATTAAGTTAAGTATGTAAACAAATTGTGTTGTTTTGAATTGGGGACTAATTCAAATTCGTGCATTTTTGAGTTGCGACGTAGTTCTTGCAGAGGTGCGATATGTCAATATACAATCGGACTATTACTCTGTTAGTGTACAGGTGCATGTGTCTAGTAATGGTTCTAGGCCGTCAATTTTTTTTATCTGGAAATATACCGATTTTCTCTCGAATCTCTCAGGTTACTGGATGTGTATCAATCCTATAGAGGTCAAAATCCCATGAAAAAGTCTTCTCCCATGAAGCCTCGAGACAGCACATATCGTAATTTAGCTGGAATAACTTAGTAAGTTACAACTGAAATAACTAAGTGCGTGGTGCGACAGGTCAAGAAGGCCTTTGGCCTACAAGTAGTCTCCTGACTTCTCATCCACTTGTCATTTACAAGGTTGACGATCATCTAGCCAGTATCGTGTCGAGTCCCCCAACTGTAATAACTGGTTTTCTCAGTCTGGAATCTCTGTTTATTGTAGCTCCCCAAATAACTCACAATGATGCAAAGGTCCCATGCTGACCCAAATTCCATCAGAAAATTCATTCCTACTATGGGGACTCGAACCAGCTCCCAAGTCCCATAGCTCTCCATCAAGACATCATGCCTCAAATCACTCGGCTACGGTGCGGGACTCACTTGGTATATATACAGAAATTGGGACACGCCGTAGCGTAGACGGTGCAAGCAATACGCTACAAACAGCAACGTTCAGGGTTCAAGTTCCGATGTGGTCAGGATTTTTAAACTGATCTAAACCATCTGGTGGCACAATAGCCCTAGGGTCGACTTAGTCTCAAACGGAAATGAATGCCAGATGCTTGTTCTGGGAGAAAAAACGATTGTCACGCAGGGCTTACATAAAATGCCGATTGTCTAGAAAAAGTGGGAGCCTTAATCTCCTACTAGCCCAAGAAGGATCTCCTGTGACCTGTAGTGAGATCACTTTACCTTATATACAGAAATTAATAAAATAGTAAATAATAGTTTAAAACATTCGAAATAAAAAACTTGGAATAGAGATGAGCTTATAAAGAATAAAATGGCAATGTATAAAACATATACCCAAACCAATTTTAACTTATGCATCTGAGACTTAGACATATAAAGTACAAAGAACGAAATGAGCAGTAGGGCCTATCTAAGCTACCGAAATGAAATTCCTACACACAATAATCACTCTACATAAAACAATATGATATTAGGATACACAATTATGAATGTGTAACAATTAACAACTTTAAGGGAGGAAATGAGATTACGAGTATTTAAGAATAAAGTTCTTAGGAAATGTTTGGACCAAAGAGAGATGAACAGACTGGTGAATGCAGAAGACAGTTAAAAGTGAACTACATGGTCTTTTTAGGAAGCCAGATATAATAAGAATAGTTAAGTCTCGTAAAACTGCGATGGGCAGGACATGTGACACGAATGGGAAATGAAAGACGTGCATGTAAGCTTCTTGTAGGAAAACCAGAGGGAAAACGCCCAGTTGGTAGACCAAGAATAAGGTGAGAGAATAACAATAACTATGATTTGAGGGAAATAGATTATACAGGGGATGATTGCAAAACATTAGCTCAGGATACAGATGTATGCAGAGCTTATGTCTCCCGCGGCCATGAACCTATGGGTTCGATGGTGCCACTGAGTTAGTTAGTTAGTTAGTTATAACAATTGACAACATACATAGGGAAAATATACTAAAATGATTTGGACATCTGAAAAAAAAATGGAAAACAGAAGATTACCGCATATAATATTAAATCTCAAGGTACAATTAAAATAATCACCTGAAAGAAAATGAAGAACCAACTAATACTAAATAGTTATAAGAAAGGTGATACAAACAGGAAACATTGAGAGGATGAAATGCACGGAAGAATAAAAGTTAACGGAGAACTATTTGAAATCGACTTTCGAAAGGAAGACACGATAAAAGGAAAATAATAATGATTATGATGGTCATGACCTCATACAGAATAATAAAACTATGTATTAATATGGGCTTTCATATTTAAAATTATTTAATTTTTGCAATAATTTAGTAAAACACTACAGCTAATATTCTTCATTTTTCTACACGAGTTTTCTTTAGCTCTTTGCTAAAAAAAAGAGCTCTGGCTGGACTCCAAGGAAGCTGATACAAGGATTGTGTATTGAATTTCGATCCACTTGACCTCATATGTAGAGGGATTCGGTTCCAGCAAGCAGAGGTAGAAATGAACCTGATAAGAATTGGAAGTCAACTGAATTTTATATAACTGGAATATTGTTTATTTTTTAGAACAACTCGTCTACTTGAATCCGCATGTGTTATGTCTTGTGGTCTCTCAAGGAAAATCCACTTTAACTAAGAAATCTATCAACTGATATAGAAAATTTTATATTGAACAGGAAGGCAAGCATATGCTGTACTTCATTTTAGTTCCCAAGATAAAAACTGTTCTTCTCATCAGGAAAATAAAGTGCATGGAAATAAAATACGGAGTGGATATAAGTCCTCAATTTTACCAAATACCCCGTCGCGGTGGACGCGCTCCTAGCGCGCGCGACTACCCCGACTGGGATCTCTGGTGTTTTCTGGAGGGGTAGGGTTTATTATTGGTGGGATACACCAGTGTTCTCTATTTTTCTCGGGATTCTCCCGTTTCCCGAATTTCATTCGAAGAACACTCTCCACTCCTCTTCTCTCACCGATCACATCATTTCATAATACCTTTCACCTCATCTCATGTCTGGTAAAAATAACCTGGTTAGGCAAACCACAGGTATATAAAATTTATGGTTGTGGTGATCCAATGGAGCACACACACGTACCTTCACTTGAATCTGAGTCTGTGTGGCAAATGAGGACAGAATAAGGTAAAATGAGCGTTGCAGCTCCTTCTCGAGGCCTTTCGGCCAGCACAAATAAATGCAGTGTTGCACGCAATTATGCGTCTTCCTATTTATATATTTTTATGTTATTTGTACAAATATGTGAAACTATTGCATATTATAGTTCTGTCTTGCACGCAAGTTAGGTGTGTACAAGTCTAGCCTGATTCATCAAAGGTAACGGGATACTTTGGCTAGACTTGGTCCACCATCTCTTCTACATACTTTCACCGTGTGGTCAAACTCATCACTCTTCCGCTAGGATTAGTCCAGGACAGATGCTGGGTTCTGTTCCTGTTCACAACGTACCTTCGCGACCTCAATTCGACTTATAGGGCCCACATTAGCTGTCGTTTTGGTTCAAACCAGATTGTATTATTATTGTTATTAATGTCGTGTTTAGTGAACTGTATCGCTAAAACACACGCATATTACACGTGCTCATCACATGCTATTCAACCACGTGCCCATCACATTCAAACTACAAGTGCAAAGGCAGAAGCTACAAATTTTAAAGTATAAATATATGTTCTTCGTTATTGAAGTGGTCCTCCTTTATTTCATTATTTCCTTTCGTATAAATTATTCATACATCCCTATCGACCTAAATTACTACCCCTATTGTCGGTTCTGACCACCTGAGCTACCAGAGCTGAGAATCGTCATACAACACGCGACATGCGGTATGAGTTATGTGTGTGAATACTTGATGTATGTCGAACCAGGAACATCAAAATAAGATATGCCTACATATCACCTGAGAGATTTCATCTCATTCTTTCCATCAAGTAACGATGGGTAACTACAAATAAACTAAAATAAGGTTGTCGTGTTAGGGTCTTAAAATCCGAACCCATCTCCACTAGTGTAATTTAATATAAACAAAAATTCCTTGGATCTATACAAATAATTTTATGGCATTAAAATAAAAAATGGATGTAGCTTTGTAGGGATAAAATTATAACTAACCAACTCTCAAAACATTCACATTCTTCGGGATTTTTTCCCACCAGCAACATTAAAGCCAGGAAACTGTATGTCCCCTAACACCATCTGGACATCACAATCATTCCTATCATATTGACCTTTAGTATGAATATATGAGTGATTGATGTGTCTTATCTTAAATGTTCGTGCTGTTCCGGAGGTGGCCCTGACATTCAGTTCATCATTTATTCAATGAGGTTCTCCACGTAGTTGTGTGGTCAAAAACTTACATGTGTGATAGAGTTAAAAAGACCCTCACCTGAGAGATTGCGGCGTGGGTCATGTAACAGTACCTATAAATGAAGAGGTTAAACTAAGGTAAAAATAAGAAATTGATTTACTCATTTTAACAGTCTGCTTATATATAGGTCTACCCATATATCCCCACATGGGGCTGTGGAAATTACATAACTAAATGAATTTATTTAAAAGAACTCCTAATCTAAATTCCATGCTGCGAGAGGCCTAGAAGGCCCTTCGCCTATCAGCCGGCTGCTGGCCTAACATCCACATGTATTAATCACAGAGGTAGACGATCATCCAGTCAGTGTAGGGGTGACATAAGGTCAGCATGTCGCATTCCCCAGCCGTTACAGCTGGCCTTCTCAACCTGGAGCCGCTACTCATTTTAGCTACCCCCAAATGCCTCACGATGCTGGGTGGGCACCGGTCCCATTCTGCTTGATATTCTATGAGAATATGTCTTCCCTATAGGGTCTAGAACCAGCACAATTCCCGTAGCTCTGCGTCAAGACATCCCGTGTACTCTTATTTCTCAATAGATGTCAACGAATAATAAGTGGCAGTTCATCGCCTCAAAAAGACACCTCGTGCCAACTAAGTTATTGCTTGGATGAGGAAGACCGATTTAATTTTGCTCAGAAGGTCTAAATCGTCAAACTCGGAACCCGTGATCAGGATTTTTCAAATAAAGCGATCCATTGAACCCGCAGCCATGGGGAATTTAACCTCTAGACCACCGATGTCACTTCAGTGTGTCAAAATATTGAAATATCACGGAATCGCATAACACGTGAATCAAATCAAGACTATCTCACTCGTAGAAGGCCTAAGCCTTTCACGGTGCCAAATACTTATTCATTCTTTCATAGACATGCCTAAATAATTTGATAATAAAATAATAGTAATTAATTGTAATAATAATAATTTTTATTAGGAATATTCCATAATACAGTGTTTCTCCTTCAACCCAAAGTGATTTGTTGCCAGAGGTTCCTGTCTAAACCATCTTCTTCCCCCAAATCTCTAGATTCCATACTTCTCCTCGCTCTATATATCCAACATTCTCTAGGTCTGCCTCTTATACACTTCTACCATTAGCTTTCCAATCAAGGATCTTATTTGGTATTCTATCTTCTTCCATTTTTATAAGGTTTCCATACAATTTCAACGAATAATAATAATAATAATAATAATAATAATAATAATAATAATAATAATAATAATAATAATAATAATAATAATAATAAACATAATAGTACTAATGCTTTAATTAAGCTGGCAGAATCAAGGCCGTAAAGACCTTCTCTTCTACTCAATCAGCGAAAAATAAAATTACAAAACATTTCACACTTTAATACAATTAAAAATATTATAATAGTCCACCTCTGTGGTCTCAAGGTAGCGTGCTGCCTTGTCACGCAGCGGGTCCGGATTCGATTCTCGGCAGGGACAGGATCCTGGGTGAGGTTTTTTCGGGGTTTTTCCTCACCTGTAAGACAAAGTCAGAACGCTTAGTGCCCAAAGGTCCCCGAAAATCATCCGGCCATCATCATCATCCTTCATGGTGTGGAAAGCAACGGAAGCTACCACACCTATAATTCCCTAGTAAAGCTGTAAAGCCTAGCATCAAAATTATACGAGTGCTGTTAAAGAGCTGCCTTTGGGCAGAATTACTATGGATGGATGGATTTAGAATATAGCCTAAACAATGGACAATACGACTGTAATTTAATATTAATCAATACTATCAAAACAAAGAATAAAATAAAAAGAGAAAAGTAATTTTAAACATTGAAGATAATTTGCAAAGTTATAATTTACATCTCATATCTTTTTTATTTATGTTGCCTACATACACAATGCTGAATATAGTTGTTTTGCAGGTCGCATTTTCATTATGTACACTTCAAAATACAAGAGATAAGAAAGCCGACGTAAAGATAACGATCGACAGTCCTTAAGAAGACTGGAAAATGAAATCCATGTTCTTGTAAAGGATATCGTGAAATATTCGGAGTGCAATATCTGCAGCAAATTCCAGTTACCGTATGCGTATGATCTCTGCCATATTTCTTTCCCGAAGTAACAAATAAAAGAACATATAATAGCAAGATGGAACAATGTGTGGCTCAATGGTACCACAGGTACATTAACACGACAACTGTTCTTTCCAAGTATTTATGACAGAATAAAATGCAAACACATTGTTCCAAATTGTATAATAACACAATTTCTCACTCGGCACGGAAAATTTTGCCAATACGCACAGAGATTCAGCGTCATAGAAAATGCAAGCTGTAATTGTGGTATTAGCAACCAAAGTGTAGAACATATATTATATTTGATTGACCTTTGTTCTGGAATGAAAGATTTGAAATTACATGTCTTCTAAATAACATTGCCTGTTTAAGTAAACCACCCGTTACAGAAGTGCTTATGGCAGAAAAAACACTACAGACTTTTTAATGTTTTTTATAAATTAAATCCATATAAAAGCTTTAACTTTAGAAAAAAATTATATAACGACGCAAATTTGACAAAATATAACCCTAATGTACCTTAGGTGAAATAGGGTTTATACGTTTACGATATTAAAAAAATATATATCCTGTGTTGTGGTATCGAAAATATATATTTGTTTGTGATCTTATGATTAAATTGTGATGAACCAATAAATTATGAAAACCCAATAATAAATAATTTGGTAAACGTTTGTAAAAAATTTGGGATATGAAAACATGTGAATTAACACAGCTTTTCGGAGATTTTCACGGAGACAAGACAAAGCCTGTAGTGAAGAAGATGCATGGTCATAACAACGAAGATTTGGAAACTTAATACATTAAAAATTATATGTGGTATCATAAGAAGAACGGGGGCACGCCGTAGCGTAGTGGTTAAGACACTGAGCTACAAGCCGGAGGGTCGAAGGTTCAAGTCCCGTTGGGGTCAGGATTTTTAAACTGATCCAAACCCTCTGGCGGCACTATGGCCCTGGGGTCGACTCAGCCTCGAACGGAAATGAGTACCAGACGCTTGTTCTAGGGGTAAAGGCGGCCGTCACGCAGGGCTGACAACCCGGCTGACATAAAGTGCCGATTGTCTAGAAAAAGTGGGAGATTTAACCTCCTACTACCCCAAGGGCCTCCGGGTCTGTTGTGGGATCACTTTACTTTACTTACTTATCATAAGAAGAACTCTTAGACAACAAACATGAGAAAGGTTCAGATGAAAGTTTATAAAGGCTTACTAGATTTCTCATTGAGGCGATGTGGGACCACATATCACTCATCGACATCTGTAGCGAAATAAGCGTAACCAAATTACTTCTGTCAAGAAACCTCTCTAGGGTAGCACGCATGTCTATATGAGGGACGTGTGGGGTACATACGGACGGACATGCATGCATGCATGCATACGTGCATACGTGCATGCGTGCATACGTGCATACATACATACATGCATACATACATACATACATACATACAGTATAATGATAATTAGCACATTAACACTTCAGACAGTAGACAAAGAGAAGAAGCGTAGATTGAATTTTTAAGAGGGCAAGCGGTAATACACTTATGTTAGAGATCACATGAAAATTATCATATCGGACAATAATTAAACAGTTTGAATACAGAGTAAATAATTGAAAACCATAAAAAAGAAGAGTAACAGGATGGAAAATAATAGATTCCCTATGTCAGTATTAATTGAAAAAAATGTTTTATAAATGTTAGAAGTAAAGACAATACCCGAGGAGTATAAATATTTACCGCTAATTTTAATAAAATGGAAGTTAATAGAAATGTATCGAAAAATATACATATTAAAAAAGGTGTCCGACAGGGAGACTCACAAAGCCCATTGTTGTTTAATTTGATAATGATGAGATAACGAAATATGTTAATATAAAAAGTTGATATGAAGTGGGGATTAGTGAAGTAAAAAATGCTGATGATGCACTCTTGATGGCAGATAATGATGACTTACAAAGGCTACTATAAAAATTCCAACTCAAAATTATAATTTCATAAAACTAAATATAAGAGTAAAGGTAAATGTCATATGAAATGCAAGTTGAAACTCGAGGCAAGAATGATTGATTAGGTCGTGGTTTTTAAAATCTGAAAAGAGGGTTAACTATTAGGGAGCACTTAAAACAAAGTTATATACCAAGCAAAAAAGGCAGCCAGAAGATCAGGCTGTATAATTCATATAATTTGGAAGAATAAATATTTAAATAAGAAAATGAAAATTAGAATTTATAAAGCAGTGAAATGGCCAATACTGATCTATATCTCATATACTAGGGCTGATACTGTAACAATGAAACATCGTAGAAACACATGAGACGAATACACTAAGAAAAACCTACACAAACAAGGATGGAAAAAAAATACAAATGAGGAAATAAGAATACAGCTGGATATTCAAGCGATGAATAGGCAAATAAGAGGAGATATGAATGGAATCTACACATATTTTTTGAATGGCACCAGACATAATAGTTCATATATCAATATACACTATATACCAAAAAGTTACTGGGCACTTTGTTCTGTCCTCTAGAACCTCGTGGTGCCACCTCTGGCTGCTATAACCGCAGCTACCCTGTTAGGCTTTATCTCCGGTAGTTCGTGTAGAATATCCACTGGAATGCGTCGCCATTCCTCTTGCAACATGTCACACAGTTGGACAATGGAAGTTGGCCGTATTTGCTGAGACCTCAATTCGCTGGCCCAAATCGTCCCTAAGCTGCTCAATGGGATTGAGATCAGGACTCTGAGTGGGCCAGTCCAACCGGTAAAAATTATGTTCTGCATACCAGCGCATAGTATCCGCCGAAATCTGGCACCTAACACTGTCATCCTGGAAGTAACAAGGGTCCATTCCATAAATCCGCCACAGTATTGGGATCATTTCATTGTCCAGAATTGTAGAGTATGCCTCAGAGTTCATTTTACCATGAACAACCACCAGTGGTCCTACACCGTAGTAAGAAAAACACCCCCACACCATCACTCCACCACCACCAAATTTACTGGTAGGCACTGTACACTCTGGTAGAAGCCTTTCCCCTGGTAGGCGCCCATCCAAACACGTCCATCAGATCAAAATAATGTGAATCTCGACTCGTCACTCCATAGAACCAATTTCCATTGCTCCAGGGTCCAGTTATGATGGTCCGAACACCACCTGAGTCTCTCAGCTTTATTTGTCTTCGTGATATCTGGCTTATATGATGCTGCTCGTCCGTGGTATCCGAGTTGATGGGCCTTTGTTCGTAAAGTTCCAATGGAAACAGTGACGTTTGTTGCTGCTTGAAACTCCTGTCTACTGGTAGCCATCAGTTGTGTCCTGTTCTTTATCATCTCACGTTTGAGGTTTCTGTGATCTCTGTTGGTCAGAATTTTCGGCTGCCCTGAACGTAGACCATTGTCACAATGTCCATCGACCTTCCACATACGTAGGATGAATGCGAATGTTGATTTGGGCCTGTTTACCTTAGTGACTCTTGCCCTACTAGACAGTCCACTGAGGTGGCAGCCCACAATTATGCCCTTATCAAAGTCCTATAGCCCTGCACCACGTGTCATCTCGTTCTCAACTGGTACTCTGACTCACTGCATCACATACCAACCACAACAGTCAAATGACATACTAAAGTAACCAAACACATGGGTGCCCAATTACTTGTTAGTAGATAGTGTATAATCTACCGAAAGATTAAAGGACGTTATCAGGAAGACCAAAGAAACGTTGGAAATATTCGTGATATCTGGACGGAACAGGCTGTAAGCCTAGCATAACTATACAGAGAATAATAATAACAATAACAAATTATTGTAATATTAACCAGAAGTAAATGAACTGTAGGAAGATCTACAAGAAAATGACAAGATTGCTTTAAATCTTCCTGATGTCGGAACGCGGTCAACAGTTTAATCCAACTTGATGATAATAAACGTCCGAGATCGATTACAAATCGAATGAACGTAGTAATAGATACTCTTTGATTTACTTACATTTTCTTTCACTATGTATCCTACATAGAATGTGTATTAACGCAAATTTTAACGTATAGAAGTGTTACAAATTCACAGCGTTAACCTCGTCAAATAACATTACCATAAATTACTATTTGTCTGTGTTTTAAGGCCCATTCATCTGCATAATTACTGCTCTTGTTCACATATTACACTGGGAAAACAAATGACCCATTGGAGACAAACACCTCTCACTGGCGCAAAGCACCGCTAGAAGAAAATCTTTTGCTCTAATTTCTAGTTCCAAGATCATTAATCAAACAGTAAAATTTGTATTGTTGTAAGGCACAGTGTGTTCATATAATTACTATAGCCTACATAATCTAAACTTAACTATGGTTTGTTCATTATTTTAGTTTACAGTAAATAGTGAAATATTATCTGATGGCCGGGATCTGATTGCTTATTATTAGGGGTGATAATTTTTAGCATTTTTAAACCAGGAAGTGCATCGTTTCGATTTGTATACTTTGCATTTTGTAGCGTTTATATATTTACAACTTTGAAAAATTCTAAAGTATTGTGAAGAAAAACACATGTTATTACGAGTTATTTCTAGTCAATTTTGAGATTACTTTAATGTAAAATTAAATCACAACTGTAAATGGTAGATAGCGAGATAAAAATGCATAAATTAAATTGTATGTTTACTTTAAATTAATACAGGTAAAGGCGGCATACAGGACAATACAATAGAATTAAACAAACAATAAAAATAAAATACAAAAAATTAAGTTGAGTAATGAAAGTTAAGTAACAATGTTGAATGAAATCATAGAACATAACTCAACATATTGAACAGTATTCCTGTTTTCTTTTCATAGTTAAACTATATTTACTGATATACATTTCAACTACATGCTGTTGGTAGGACCACAAACACGTTATTAAAAATTATATTTATACTCATATTTGCAGGAGTAAATTAAACTTGTTTCTCTCAACACTCCTTAGACAGTATTGCTTGGGTAAACTTTTGGTATTTGATACCAACAGTCAAGAGTATTTGCAGGTAGTCTACGCCTTTATTATACTTTAAGTTTCCAGATGAAAAGAAACAAAGATTGAACAAATCGCCGATTTCGCTGATATGTGTAATTTTCGCATTTGAAGCCAATTTTCGCATTTTGTCGTACTTTAATAAGACATTAAAAATGGCTTACACGTCGTGAAATATGAAAATATAGTTTTATAAGTTTTTTAAAAGTAATTCGCATTTTATCGAATTTGCGAAAAATCACCATCCCTAATTATTAGTATAAGTTTATCTAGTCCAGCGATGTCAAAACAAGCGCATTTGTCTGATCGTGAAGACAGTGACGGACACCAGGCGCTCAATTTTACGACAGGGCAGAGTAAACTGTAGGGACTAAACAAATAAGCGAATGCTACAGCTCACAAAGCTGCGGGCACACCAAGCATTCATGCGCGCTCCCGTGCCTGAGCACTTCAATTGACATAGCTGGTCTAGGCAATCGAAAAGTAGTCCATATTAACATCGAATAATTCTGTATGAAATAAAATAACAATTAAATAACTCATAGAAAAATGTGTGAATGAATGGTAATCACTAGTATACGCAACTTAATACCCGATCCCTCTGTCTAGGATAATGTGGTCTATCTTACCTATAGGGGCAGTGGGGAGTGGCATGCTTGCTTTACTGGATTCTGAGGGTGGGTGTTACGTCATAGTAAACAAAATGCTGGTTTACTTCACACAGTTCTAGCAATGCAGGACGTAACGTGCGTACACTGATATGCATTTGTTTTTAACGACACATGTTGGTTTAGAAGCAACGAGAAAATATTAATATATTTTTAATGGTTTTGACTTAGATTTTTCAGGATGGTTGAGATTGTGACACTAAATAAAAAACAAAAGTAGGCAAACCGTTGAATCACATCAAAAGAAAAGACAGACATTTATTACTGATAGAGACGATATACAATTAGTGTATAAAGTATTGAGACACTTAAAAATATCACAAAGAGAAATACATAATTTAATTATTCCTTCACTATAGGCTAAATAAAAACAAAATTATACACCTTTGCATTGCACTCTAAAAAGTTAACTAAATGCAATTTCCTTTGTTTCAACAAAACAATTAACGAGTAAAAGATAATTTACACATGAACAACAAAAATTAAGAAAAAAAAATAATTGATACAGTCTCATATTATGGCTGATTTGAGTCTTTACTTTTGTGTTCAATACATGGTTGGGAATCCTTATGATTCCAAGATGGCTTGAAGACGGCATGGCATCGACTCGACTAAATTTGAAGTTACTAAAGAAAGTATATTCCACCATTCTTCTTCTTCCTAGGGTTTCTACCAAAATGGTTAGTAATTCAATCCATACTATTTAATTGAGCCCCCCTAATCTCATCGGTAATAGTTGTTATATCATTAGTAACGTTATACTATTACCTGCGAATTTCATATTCATCCTTCATTATTTTAAGAAGATGTCTCTCAAGTCTTGCTTGTTGGGAATGTGCCTTCAACGAATTCTTCTTTTTAGATGTTCCCATAAATTCTCAATGGGGTTTATGTTCGGAGACTGCTGGGACGTTTCCATGTAATTTGGTGCGTTATACAAAATCCATAAACGCGTATTGAAAGCAATGTCGTGGCAACATTTTCTTACATAAATACAAAATCTTGTCTAATCCCCATTTTCTCTGCAGAGATATAAAGAACTTGGTCTTCATTATTTTTTACATACATTTTGTCTTCCGATCACACCATCGATAACATGGCAGATCCCGACTCCAGAGGTAATCATGGATCCCCATACCAATAAAGAACTACCACTATGTTCCACAATGCGTTGGCGATTTTGCTTTTGTAACCCCCCCCCACCCCCCCCCCCGCTCTGAACATTAATTCCTCCAGACATTTCTTCTTCCTTCCGAACAGAAAATATTGAATTTAGGCCTCGTCAGTAGAATTACTTTTTTTTTACAATTATTTGGGGCTGTTTATGTGTGTTTTAGCGAAGTTAATTTTTTTCTTTCAGTTTCTTCATTTACAAAGAATTTTTACGGGCTGTTTTCCCATGTAGTTCGTTAGCTCTTAGTTAGTTACGAATATTGCTAGCAGAAATACTAATATTGAAGTCATTCTTGATACTAGCTGCTAATTTAGATGCGCTATATCGAGGATTTTTTATTTTTATTTAATCCTTTTTTAACATTAACATACAGTTTTCTAGAACGTCCTGATTTGTGACTATTTTAGAGAGAGTTTCGTTCGCCAACTATCAATTATGTGCTGAATTGTTGCTCCTGACCTTCCAGTTATTTAACTAATTTCATTTAGCGATTTACACTAATTAAGCAAACGAATAAATAATTCCCTTTTTTCTACTGCAGTATCTTCCTTTGCGCCCTATTCCAGCGTTTATCTGCAGCCAAAACTCACACAATTACACGGCACAGTTCTCAAGAATAGACTGAATAACAACAATAACAGATCCACCCCTACAAGACTGCGCGTACACATTCTGGTTGATAAACTTAGTACTGTATCAATACTTTTTGTTGTTATTTTTTGTTCATGTATAAAATATTTTGTACTCGTTAATTGTCATGTTAAAGCAGAGGAAAGTGCGTGTATTTAACTTCATTGAATGCAATATAAAGGTGTATATTTTTGTTTCTTTATATAGTGAAGAAATAATTAAATTATTTATTCATGTCTGTGAAATTATAAGTTTATCAATACTTTCTGCACTAAATGCATACGTTTGGCGAAAGGAGTCAACACGTTACAGGTAGCGACTGAATGGTAACTGAACTAATAACTATAGCGAGGACAAATATTCCATTGCTGAAAATGTTTGCGCGGTGCCTCCGTCACGAATGGTAGATACCGTATCTCAGGTATTTGAAAATGTAAACAAAAGGGACACGGGTTTATAAGAAACTAATATAGTATAATACAAGTGTTAAGTAATGATTCCTTTAATTTTTATTTTTAATGTCGACAATGTTTTAGTATAGTATTATAATGATATTATGAAAAGAAAAATTAATGTCTAAACCAGGAATCGAACCGTGGACCTCTAGTTCTCCAGACTAGTATGCATCCCACTACACCATTCTAGGCTTGGCACAAACATTAACAATTATTTCCACATATAAAAATCTATAATTCTCGTTTCGTCCGCTGTCAGGTAGGTGATGATAGTGACAGGAATCGAACCGTCGACCTCTAGTTCTCCAGACTAGTGTGCAGCCCACTACACCATTCTAGACTTGGCACAAACATTAACATTTCTTTCCACATATACAAATCTATAATTCTTGTTTCGTCCGCTGTAAGGTAGGTGATGATAGTGACACCTACCTGACAGCGGACGAAACGAGAATTATAGATTTGTATATGTGAAAAGAATTATTAATGTTTGTGCCAAGTCTAGAATGTTGTAGTGGGCTGCATACTAGTCTGGAGAACTAGAAGGTCCACGGTTCGATTCCTGGTTCAGACATGAATTTCTCTTTTCACAATATAATTATAATATTATAATATGATCCATCATTGGAACTGTGTTAAAATAACAGTACTGGAAAATGTTAAACGTTTTAGTAGTTAACTTATTTCACTAACTTCAGAAGTTAATAGAAACTATGTATTAGGTCAGTCTAGCGAAAGTACTCCATAACTACTTTCCAATAAATCTCATGCAAAATCCTATGTTTCATCTGTGGAAATCCAAATGTATGGAAGTGAGGTATGGTCAATCAACAAGTATTACAAGAATAGACCAATATCTCTAGAAATTGATTTTTTACGTAAAAGTGTCAGAAAATCAAAATTAGACCCTGTCACAAATAAGGAAATTAGAAACATAATGGAAGTAGAAGAAAGCATAATTAAAAGAATTGAGGAGAAGCAATTAAAATGGTTAGGACATGTTTTAAGAATGGAAGATGAGCGATGGCCAAAGCAACTATATCAATGGCATCCGACCAGAAAGAAGAAAAGAAAGAGACCATGGAAGGAAAACATGAAGAGGGCTAAGCATTCAAGATGCCCAAGATCGTAGGCTTTGGAGTTTTGGCACGGGAAGACAGCAACAGCTGTAAAAACCCGCAGATAGATAGATAGAGAAGTCCAAATTTTATTTTCATCCCCACATTGATGTATTTGTTGTATAACATTATTGTAATATTTAAATTCATAGTATTTTCATAGAGTTGTTGCGCTGGGAGGCTCCCCCTTAGAGTATTTTTATTGAAGTTTATAATGTCTGTATATTGTACTTTGTGAAATTGTGTATTTCTACGTAAAACATTTAGCACATAATATATTCAAAGACCTCCAAATTAAGTGGTAAATGTTCTTGGACCTCTTCTTCTTTATTTAGTATGCAACAAGTCTTTATGATTCAGTATGTTGTTTCAGTACGGTTTCAACAATTTTCACATCTCATATCAGTGATTTGAGGAAAAAAATAACTTTCAGTGTGTATTTTCGCCATTCAAATATGAAATTGATTAATCCCCGTTCGTCCCGCATCGGGACATGGGTGCTTCCCTAATGTAAAGTTTGTTAACCAGATTAATATAGTTACGTTTATTTCCCTTCAATTGTCAGCGAGGGACATACGGTTAGTGCATCTCTTCGATGCGACATCTAGTAGCAAACTAAGGTATTACTCTGATGGATGAGGATCTGTTAAGTTTTGCTCAAATATATTATACAGACTTGAGGTTCTTTTACGAGCCCGAAACTCTTAAGAATCTGGAACCACGGCTTAAAATTCCTCCCGAAGGACTTTTCTCTTGAATTTTTCAATCCTAAAAATCCATCGATCCGACCGTGTTCAAACCCGCAACCCTCGGGACTGGAGACAAGGAACGTAACCACTAGACCACCACGGCCAACCAATACGAAACGATCTATTACTAAATGCTTCCAATAACTGTTTTAATTCATCTTCACTTGAGGTTGAAGAACATGTTGATCTTGTCTATACAGTAAGCCTGGAGTGATGAGAAAATGGCATTCACTTATTTGTACTGTACAATTACAGTGAGCAACAAAAAATAAACTTTTTTTTGTCTCAGAAAGAAAAATGTATGATTCTGATAGTATTTTTTTCTCCTAAATTCAAATATATCGGTTTTTCTCTCCATCACGCAAGGTTTCCGAGAGACAGGTATTATAATTTCAAACACTTTAATATTTTCTAAATTCGTAACTACACAATATTCGAACATTCGGACATACCTAGAAAGTATGAAATGACGATTTTCTGATATATTTCGCCTGTGGAGCATCCGTCTTGATGGTCCAACAACAATCGGCCAGCATATTAGGATTCCATTTGCTTTCATATCTCTTTTCCATAGCTGAAATCTCCTGAGTTAGCTCATTTGGTATTATTTTGCAATGGACAAATGGGCGAAAAAAGTTTATTCAAAATATTTAATTAAATCCATTAATTCAAATTGAAATAAAAAAACTGTGGGTGATGGAGAAATTCCGAATACATATATTAAAACACGATAACAACTGCATTAAGTACAACTATTGGTACTCATGAGACAAAAATCATGTTGACCAGTGTTATCGTACTAAACCAGTGCTATAGTGTATCGTGTTTATCACAAACGGACTGCAGTTATGACGTCAAACCATCGAGGCACATTGCAAGTAACTTGATGTTCCTCTTCAGTGGATTTAAAAAGTCCACGCTCTTCTGATTTACGTGCATGTTTACATCCATGTCTGTCAACCTGAACGCTATTTATTGTAGCTACCCATATTCCTCATGGTGCTGGGAGGGCACTGCTCCCATCCTGGCCGAAATTCCATCAAACATTTCTTCCCCCATTATATAAAAAACTCAACCAACAACACTGAAAAACTTGTGAAAAAATTGTGTCGAATGAGTTGTGTTCTACCCTGTATAGAGAAAAGTTAACAGTATATCACTTGTAGTTACATCGCTCCTGCATAAAATATAGCCAGTTCAATTTGTTTAGAATTGGTAACAAGAATTAATCTCGTGTCTGCAGTACATATGACGTACATGGAAAGGGCATGCACCAATTATCAAAATTAGTGTACCCATTCGCTATGTTTTATGTACACATGAAACATGATTTGATAGTAAATGACTACAACTCTCTTCTGTTAAATTTGCTTCTGATATGTTTATTGGACACTCATGGAAATTTATATCTTGGAGAACGGTGTGACTTCTTCCCCTGTTTACGCTCTAAAATATAGAACGACTACTAGAGTCAAAATTAAACTGAAATGAACGGCATTAGGTCTAGAGAAATTTTTAACATTTATTTATTTTAAACTATTTACAATATAACAATTATTTACAATATAAAAATTATAATAGATCCCAAATATTTGGGATCCATTTTAGAAGTTGATGGAAGAAGCTCAGCCGAAATAGAAAAAAAAACGAGTAGAAGTAGAAATATAATTTGGTATGTTGAATTCAGTTCTTTGGGGGAAATAATATTGTAAATAATACGAAAATAGTAATCTATAATTCATTAATTAAGAGTTTAATTATTTTTATTCAATGCCCCAGGTTGTCGTTTCAACATTTCTGGTGTTTTTTTCTTGGTACTGGCGTAATTGTAACCCACTTCTAAAGTTGGGGTACCTAGAAGGCGGAGTTACGCTGCCCCAATGGTATGATGTGTGGTGATGATGATGATAGTGGTGCGCCAGAAGAGTCCTTAATCCTAAACTTAATCTAAATTACTGACCATGGGCAACCACAGGAATAATTCCCTTCACGGAAAAATTCCTATCGTTTGACCGGGAATCGAACTTGGGACCTCATTAACAGTAGTCTGAAACTCTAACCTCTAGCCCACGAGGCCAGTCATGTTTAATGTTAAATGATCTGAAACTTGGACAATAGACAAACCATAAGCAAATACATTGTTGGTTTTAGAAATGGATTATTGGCGTAAAGCGGCAATAAAATCAAGAATGGATAAAATTTGAAACGAAAGAATTAGAGAGGTGGTGAAAGTGGATTAGAACAATCTTGAAGCAATTTAAGAACTAAAACTTAGATTGTTAAAATAATGGGAGAAGACAGAATTCCGAAAATTATTTTGGAACGGAATGCTGAAGGCAGAAGGAAAACGACAGGAACAATGCATTGATGGGATCAGCATAAGAATGAACAGAATGGAATTGACGGAAGAAGATGAGCAAGGTAGGAATTTCTGAAATAATAAAATTACTTTATTTAATTAAAATTACTAAACACAACTAATTTATAAATTCATACTAGAAGGTATAATGTTATATGAATCGGAAGATTGGACAATGGCACAACAACATGTCAACAGAATAACTTCAGTTGAAATGGGTTTTTGGAGAAGAGCTGCCAGAAAATTTCGTCTGGAAAAAATTAGAAATACAGAAATTAGAAAATGGATAAATGCAGAAAGAAATATAATGGATGCGAGTGAACACAGAAGGTTAAAATGGTATAGGCATGTAAGAATAATACAGGATGAAAGACTACCAAAGGCTGTCTATGCATGGGAAATTGAAATAAGGATCATAAAAGGAAGACCAAGAAAAACCTGGAAGAATAATATTCAAAATTAAATGAGGAAATTTGGTGTAATAGATGAAGACACTGAGGACAGAGAACGATGGAGAACTTTAATTAAGGGAATTTTGTTAATGTTTGTTGCAAACTGATAGTCTATAAGTCTGTAGTCATTTATATATATTTTTTAAAAATGCATGTTAATGGCTAAGATTGGTTGGAGAAAACCCTCAATGATGAAGAAAATCCTCAAAATAAAAAAATTACTATATATAATAAAACTACTGTACTGTAAAAAATTCCTGTTAAAAATTGTGATACAAAATTATGAAATTAAATACACTGTACTTGCAGTCTTGTTTGACTATGTCAAGTACCTAATTTAACTGTTAAACAACCTACTGCTAAGGATGGGACTCGTCTCGAAAGGCCTACAGTGCTTTAAATATTTTATCCATTGAGAAGCTGCAAGTACATGGTAAGTTATTTACAATTTTACCATGAACTGTATTAATATTTATTCAATTGTTTGATTATATAAATATCTGTTTGGTGGCAAAACACAATATGAAATAAAGAGAGATAAATAAAAGAATAAAAGAAGAGCAAATCAGTCCTGAAAAAAAACGAAATAAATGTGATGGATTGGCCAAACTCCTCGAAAATAAAATTATATTGAGAAATAAGCTCTAAAATGGGACCACCATGGCAGTTGAAAGAGAGTAAGATCAAACATTACCTGTAGTAGAACGATAGAAGAGGAAATACAGAAGGCAGGGATATCATAGTCTGAAGTTTTAAAAATAGTCTAGATTAGAAGTCGGTGCGAATATTTTACGAGGCCTTTTAATCCTATAAGATATACACATATATAGAATATGATGATGATGATGATGATGATGTATACCCGTATAGGTGAAAGCTGCTCATATTGTATCACATTTAAGTTTTATTGCTTATTTTTAACATCTGTATGCAATTTTCTCTATATCTTTTTCGCTTCACTATAATTATTTTAAAGCAGGGCCTATAATGTTTGTTATATACTCAATTAACTTTTTATATTTTTTCACGACCTGAAAGTTCACCGTTGTACTCCCCTAGCAGAAATAAGAGCTTTGGACAGATAACTAACTAACCTAATCTAGGTTCAATTCCGGATTCACTAAGATCTTTCATTGTTCCCTTATCCTAGGCCAAATAAATCATATTGATATCTGCGTTAAATAGCTTTCTAAGTTCATTGAAATATTATCTTCTCATCTAAGTCTGGGCCTCTTCAAGGATTTCCTAATAAAAATTTCGAAATAATTTCTACTGTTATCCAGCTACGTGACATGACAAATTTAATCTTCTAGACTTAATAAAACTCTGACAATAATAGTATAAGATATAAATTGTACTATGTTCCAAATTGTGAAGCTTCCTCCATTCGTATTCTGATGGGTAATTACTCGTATTCATATTGTAAGGAAATTGTCAACCATTGCATGCATTAAATTTCTCCCAGAGAAGAGTTGTGCTGTACCAGAGTCGTGACAAAAAAAAAGTCTGCCGCTTTTAATTGCAAGGCACGGAAATCGAAGGCAAAATCAAGCAGTGAAAGCTCATTGTGCGAAGCAAATGAACGTCCCTGTTTCAGTAGAGTGGAGTGGAGTGAGGTGGATGGCAGATTGTGAGGGTTATCCAGTACATCAATTCAGTAGTTCTATTACTTCCCTGTAGCTTGAATGAGATATTTGGCGTTGGATGTTAGTGCCTTGTAGTTAAAAGCGGCAGGTATTTGTTAACACGGCATTAGTATGTTACAACGCTTCTCTGGGAGAACTTTCAAGGCAGGCAATGGTTGTTAGAATGTATGCACTAGGACAATTTACAATACATTAGTTCAAACTTCGTTCTGTCTTAACATTTGCACTAGATCACAGGTCAATAAATTACCTTTTTATAACCGGTTGTTCCAACCTTATTATTTTAATTTTTCAGAAGAGCAAAATTGAGTTTTTGATGCTACTCAGTTCACAATAATACGTACCACTGTTTTCAGTAAAGATGTTTCATATTCGATGACCACAAAATATACAATTATGTGTGAAAATTATATAGATGAGGAGTTAGAAAATCATGAATATAAAAAAAAATATTTTAATGGGAGTTGGAGTCACCTGGTTCTAAGCAGGCGAAATATTAAACATATAATTTTGTAGAACAACTTATTCTCCTTTATTTGCAGTTTTCTTGCTCGGTATTTACATTAAATATATAAATATTTTAAAATAACTAAAGTTAAATAATGATTTGTGAGTAAACAGCTTAATTTTATTCGTTAAATAGTCCTAACAAATGCCACTCTTGATTTCCAAATTCTCTAGATAAATTGGAAATCACTCGTGGCATTACTTATGATAATTAATCATGTCGTGTTTATGAGCAAGCTGTGTTAGCGTATAGACTACTACCTGGACTTCATTTTCTTTTCTCCCTTTAATAATCTGATCAGTAAAGATTTTAAAAGTCATTATCTAATAAAATTGAGATCATTATGTAAATAGTAAAAGTCGTATCTGATATCTGAGCCGTCGTCAACTAGGCAATAATTTCATTAAAATACTTTTAGGCCTTCCGGAAGAACATGTTCCTTATTCAGATTTTTAAAAAGGTGCTAAATGCTTCTGTTAAAATTTTATACAGAGGTTTCAGGTCGTTGGGCGTATTATCGTTAAAAAGTTTATTATTCCTGGCTTCTTTCAAGATCTTAACTTCTTCGAGGGTGTTAATTCGGTAGTTTCTACTCTCCCTGTGTAGGATCGTTAATACGGTGTTGATTATGTTGAACTGATGACATGTTTCTTTTATAGTTTGGAAAAGGTAGATTTTTCCCTCGTTGCATTTAAAATGTTTCTGCCTATATAACATTTTTCACGGCTGTTGCATTTTAATTTGTATACCTCTGTTTTATATACATGTTTCCTCTATTTTAATTTAAATTATGCTGTTTAATATTCATTATCGGTTGTACTTGCGACCCATACATTTTATTTATTTTAATGTTTTTATATATTTTTGCGAGTTTTAATGTTTCGATTTCTGTGTACTCGTATGTTAAGATGAGAGAGTAGCAAATAGCGAATTAACATCTTCGAATAGGTGGAAATCTTGAGAGAAGTTAAGAATATTAACATACTCAACGAGAACACGCCCAACACTTAAACCCTCAGAATAAAATGTTATTAGATAGCAGTTGGTACCTTTTAAGAAGCTGAGGATGGAACACGCTTTTATGAAAGGTCTACAAGAGGTTTTAAAGAAAATATTATCTACATGAAGACAACTCAAATTTCAGGTACGAATTTTGTTATTTGAACTTTTGTCAGCAAAATATAAGGTTGTAAAATTTACTTTGCTAATAATTAAAAATAGTCATCAATATTTAAAGGAAGCGATGCCATGATATTTATTAGTTAAAACATGATTTAAAATCATTAACAAAACCTTAAAAATACGGATTTCATCTCATCGCATCCCTCGATCTGTAATTACGGTGGACATGAGTAGAGGGTTTCTTTTACTGAGTATTATATTATGCAAAGCAAGTTGGTTTTGAGGAAATGTCATATTTTGATCCATGTTTCTTAGAGAACAATTGGCTTAAAAGGGTTAATTATAAAATTGATTGTGACTATTTAACTCATGCCCCAAACGGGAGTCAATGCCCAATCACTTTTCAATGAGTTTTTATTCACAACCAATCACAGTCGCGTTTCGCCTTGAATTTATCAACCGAAGTATATCATATTAAAGAAAGTTCCTCCTTTTTAACATTCTGAAGAGGTCATAGCATTATATTTCAGTGATTGACTCTGTAAGAAATACGGCTTCCAGATTGTATATATAGTGAATGAATGTCAGCAGATAGCGCATGCGGGAGATAACATAAAAACATTTTTAGTAATTGATTATACCACATAAAAAAAAGAAACCACTGTTTGCACTTTCTTAAACGAATTATTTTCCAGAAAATGAGGTTGCAGAAAAATATAATTGACATATTTACATCATAGGACATCAGTAATAAATTAATACATATAATGTTGGTGCATTCTTACAATATTGCGATCATTTTGTAATAAACAATAAAATGATCTAGTTGCAGTGATGAACAAAAGAAGCAAATGAAGCGTACCAATCGTTTCTCATTTGTTTTCAAACATAGTCATTTACATTAAATATATAAATATTTTAAAATAACTAGGCCTATATTTAAATAATGATTTGTGAGTGAACAGCTTCATTTCATTCGCTAAATAGTCCTAACAAATGCCATTGTCGATAATTTGGAAATCACTCGTGGCATTATCTATATTAACTGTAAAATTCGTGTACTCAAATACTGGTTGCGAGTAATCCAAGGTGAACAAACAATGCTTAGAGCAATTTGTTACGACCACCAAATTAAAAACATAGATGTTAAATTTTGGGCAGACGAGGTTAGGAGAGAACTCCAAAAGATTGGGATGGGCTGGATATGGGAAAAGGGACTGAAAATCGCAAGAACGTGTGGAGAAAAATAAGGAGGAGGTACTTAGATGTAAACCAACAAGATACCTTCGCCGAATGTACAGGAAAACGCTCACTGTGTTTACAAAGAGACCTAAAACACGTCTGGGGAAAAGAATCGTATATACTCAACCTAGGATTTAAGGAGAAATCAGGGCTTGCTTGGTTTAGGCTAGGGGCATGGAAATTTCTAAAAATCAGCGACGATCACGATATGCGAATATGTCCAATGTGCGGAACTTTGAAGATGAGATACATATATTAGGAAAATGTAATGATTAGAATATTGGAGACGTCAGTTATTACCGGAAGATTTCTAAATTCAAATCGGGAAAGATTGGCATGCTACGAGTTATTGGTAAATCCAGAAAATTGGATAAACCTCGGTAAATTTCTGGACAAAACGCGACAAATAAGGACAACACTCATTCATGAATAAATATATGTTATCAAAATGCAATACCATTAATTATTAACAATTATATATAAATTAATTAGTGTATAATGCTGTTGTGTTATTATTTAATTGAAATATTAATGTATTTTCTTTATGTAATTGTAATGTTAATGTTTTTTTTAGTGTATAATGCTATTGTGTTATTACTTAATTGTAATATTATTGTGTTTTCTTTATGTAATTGTAATGTTAATGTTTTTAGTGTATAATGCTATTGTGTTATTATTTAATTGTAATATTATTATTGTGTTTTCTTTATGTAATTGTAATGTAATTGCTATTGTGTTATTACTTAATTGTAATAGTATCGTGTTTTCTTTATGTAATTGTAATGTTAATGTTTTTTTAGTGTATAATGCTATTGTGTTATTATTTATTTGTAATATTTTTATTGTGTTTTCTTTATGTAATTGTAATGTTATTGCTGTTTTTGTTTATTTTTCTTTACACTAGTACCAATTATTACTTTATTGTAACGGACTGTCAACAGCACGTAATGCTTACTGCCCGTGCGACCCATATTTGTAAATAATATTGTAAATATCTTACTTTTTGTCTAATAAAGTCCTACTACTACTACTTATGATAATGAAGTTCTAAATCGGATATTTTCCTGGACGACTGAGCACAACTATGAAAAATCCCTAGTCAAAAATTTGTCTCTGCTGTGTGACTCAAATTGGTTCGCTTTCTCATAATTTATTTGATAGTGAAAACCTCGTTTCTGGGAAATATAATTGCTTTTGCTGTGGTCAGTAATGCCCTGCAGTATTGAGAACAACGTAATGAATTGAATTGCACTACACCATTTTTACTGAACCTTAATTAAGTTTCAAGAATGTCGATACCTCACTTATCAATCCCCCTGTTTCATTACTCCATTGTTCTGTGGAACAAATATTAAAGCAATAAATTTACTAGGTCACGCACTTTCAAAATCAAATGCGTCGTTGAATACATTTAGCAACCAATCTCCATTTTCCCATCTAGTGTTTTCTCTAGTATTTATGTGCAGCATAACCTTCACAATATATGGCTCTAAAATACAGTCATACTTCCAGTTGTTGATTCTGCTAGTGCATGCTTCAGTGAGTGTAACTAACTCCATAGCTTGGAAAACCGTATGTTTCATTCCACTTCAGTAAGGTCTTTCACTGAACCTCATCCTCTGCAAACTGAATCCAATGCATGTGCCCTATACCTAAAATCCATCGGAATATTATCCTTCAAGACCAGCTCCCATAGTCTGTGGTCAGAGATTCTGACTACAGTTCATAACATCCTGATTCAATTTCCGTTCAGATCACAAGAATTTTTCCTTAATGGGAATTATTCTTGTGGTCGCCCGTGATATGAAGTGTAGCTTACATTTAGGATCAACGATTCTGCTTATGCTCCGTTATCATCAACGTAATTTGATGTAAATTGTAGAGAAGTTCTTAATAAAAATTATTATTATTATGTTATATTTCTATTTATAAAAATGTTTTCAATGTAATAAAACACTTCCCTGTGCCCAAAGCTTTTAAAATATTTATCTTCTTTTCCTATTCTTCTTTATCTTCCCAACCTCTTCTTATATATTCTTCATCTTCTTCTTCTTCACTTCACGGGCTAGGCAAAAATTGCCTGTTCTGCCTCACAGTTGTTCTGTCCATCTCTTCACTGGCCTTCCTACATTCTTTGAACCTCTTGGCTAGTAGTTGAATGCTGCTCTTGGTAATCTTGTTACATTCATTCTTTCCACTGTGTAAAACATTTCTCTCTATATTCTTTGATTACCTCTTCCTATATCATCCATAAATTTAAATCATGGTCGACCTCTCTTTCATCTCCCAGGTGAAATCAATTCCAAATCTTGTCTGGGGGGGTAATCGTGTCTCAGGCATTCTTGTATATGCCCATACCATTCTAGTTGTCTATTTTTTTAAACTCGCCATAGCCGCTCCCAAACCAAGTTGAAAAAAGGGTGAGGGGGAAGAATAACACCTCGTAAAATATCTTGTTCAGTTAGAGTATACCTTGTAAGTGCCCCTTGCCAGGGTTACAGTGAAGATCTGAATGGCAGTTACAGCGGAGGAGTCCTTCGTTACGGAATACCTGACGGAGGAAGAGGCAACTGCCTTCTATTACTCGACAACGTTAACTTTCAATGAGGAAAAACTGTGAACTAAAATAATGTGGTAAGGGTGATTTGTAGACACTTCTCAGGTTGCAGTGGCAGTGTTTATTATCGATCAGTCGTGCATAGTCAGTTGTTAGTGGCAATGTCAAGTGCGAAAATTAAACCCTATATTCACAGTATATGCACATTTAATTCTGCCAGACGGTAGTTGGAAATCAGTTGTGATTTAATTTCTCTGTACGTAACATTATCCAGAAACCCGTAGACATACATACTCCGACGATTTTTCATTAACTTCATCTCCTATTTCAAGTAGGTCTACCACTATATTTTGCCACTGATTATACCGCTTGTCCAGTCATTCGCTTGTACCAACGGTGGAAGGAGACACTTTCCCCATCTGCACCACTAGCGCCATTGCTTCCCCTTTCCAGCTAAAAAGTTAACGCGGTCGAGTGGTAGATTGACGTTGGTTCGTTAAAATCAACAGGAAGAACACCTCGAATAAAAATTACCTGGTCCTTCAGTTTGGAGGTTCATGCATTAGGTCAACTCCCCCTATTTATCATTAAAAAAGTAATTGCTAAAAGGGCCAAAGTATCAAAGCAGGAAGGATATAATAATAATAATAATAATAATAATAATAATAATAATAATTATTATTATTATTATTATTATTATTATTATTATTATTATTCCTACCAGCGAAATGAAAAGAATTTTAAGTACAGAAATGGATGTTTTAAGAATATCAGCTGGAAAATCTAGAATGGATCGAATACAAAATAAAGAAATAAGGGAAATTATGGGTGTACAAGAGGAGCCGGACATCATAGACATTATAGAAAAGAAAATATTGCAGTGGTATGGTCATGTCAAAAGAATGCCAGAGCAAAGATTGCCAAAAATTGTTATGGGATGGATCCCAATGGAAAGGAGGAAGAGAGGAAGACCGAAGAAAATTTGGAGAGAAGGGGTACAAGTAGCTATGAATATCAGAGGAATTGAGGAAGATCAATGGATGGACAGAGAGGAATGGCGTTTGGTTTTCGGAAGACGGCGGCAGCTGCCATGATACCGGATGATGTTTATGATTATGATTATTATTATTATTATTATTATTATTATTTTATTATTATTATTATTATTATTATTATTATCATTGATCTTCTTCACAGCTCTAAAGACCGAAGCTAACCTTGCCTTGCAATAACTTTCCATCGTTTTTATTCCTAGCTTTCATTTTCTAGTCCTTGAATACCAAATTTGCAATGTAAATTCTCAATGTCCTCTATACATTTTTGCCTAGGTCATTATTTCTGTCCGTCTTCATCTTGTACGTTGCTAGTATCGTGAGAAAGTTAGTTTGCTACATTGGAATAGCTCCATGTTAGTAAAATCAGTTATAACACCTAGAAGACTCGAACACATTAAAATAATTAAATTATTCATATAATATTTTTTTTGTTCAGACAACAAATACTTTCGTTAATTTACTTACACTATTATATATATATATATATATATATATAGGGAAGTTCGTGTAATGTGGACCCGACACCCTAATATATTCAACTGATCTACTGTCATTCTCCTCCGTATCTCTCTATCGTCGAATCTTTTTTTTTATCATGTTCTAAACAACATCTGTCCACGTTTTTTGGCCATCCTTTTCTTCTTATACAAACTGGCACCCATTCTAGTATTCTTTGGAATCTGTCTCCTGTGTTTACGACTATATCTTTCTTAATTGTTTTTTTTTATTTTATGAAGCCCGCGAGTAAATATTGAAATTCATCTTTTGTTTATTTACACTGTTTCTTATTTTATCTCTTCTAGAAATTCCAGCTGAACGCCTCAAAAATCTATTTCTGCAGAATTTAATTTACTTCCTCTTCTAGATTTTAATTCCCATTATTCTGCACCATGTGCCATTGTACTTTTTATTATTTTACTAAAATGTTTTTACAGTAGATTAGTGAAGAAAGTACATGACTGGACACCTCAGTAGAAAAGGCCTTTAGGACGACCACAACTACGGTGGAAGGACGTCACCATACCCCGGACCTGTAGTGAATGAACACGCAACAAGCTGTCAGCTTTCATGCGTAGAGGAGGAAGAAGAAGAATAACTAAAATGTTTGTGTTTGTTATAGAACTTATATTCTGGCCCCATAGAACATCATTCAATTATGATATTGCAGATTTGTCCTTATTTATCCTAATATTATAATGATATTGTGAAAAGAAAAATCAATATCTGAACCAGGAATCGCCAGACTTGTGTGCAGCCCACTACACCATTCGAGACCTGGCACAAACATTAACAATTCTTTCCACATATACAAATCTATAATTCTCGTTTCGTCCGCTGTCACGGAGGTATCACTACCACCGCCAGCGGCCGGCGTCGTTTAGAAGTATGGCGATGGTAGCGACAACCTAGCTGACAGCGGACGAAACAAGAATTATAGATTTGTATATGTGGATAGAATTGTTAATGTTTGTGCCAGGTCTCGAATTGTTTGTGGGCTGCACACTAGTCTGGAGAACTAGAGGTCCACGGTTCGAATCCTGGTTCAGACATTAATTTCTCTTTTCAGAATATAATTATAATACAGTGTGTCCCACTCGCTACCGAACCCGACATCAATTGTTATAATTCCAATACTAATGGAGATATTGCAGTAAAATTTTTAAGACTTTTTCTACGAGAATATGGCAACACGAACAACAATGAGTTTATTTGCGTTTGGTAACACGAAGAACAATGAGTTTTATTTGCTATGTTGTTTGAGATTATTGCGTTGCGTGTGTAATGTTTTAATCTTGTTTATTCATTATTCATATTCGTTTGCATTGGAAAACAAGAGTTAAGTTCAGTTCGTACACTAGAAAGATAAGTGTTGCAGTTGAAAATGAATCGGTATACTCTAGAACAGCGTGTGTTTATTATTCGAGTGTATTGGAAGACAGACTCAATACATGCATGTCAAGAGCAGTTTGTAGAGAGATTTGGAGACAACCGACATCCACCAAGTAAGTCCACCATTTGGGCCTTAGCGAAGAAACTTGAAACACATGGAACTTTACTGGACAGACATGCAGGAGGTAGAGAACAAATGACACAGGAAACGATCACTAATGTGAAGGATAGGCTGCTGGCTTCTCCCTCTAAATCACTCCGCCGACTTTCACAAGAAACAGGAATGTCAAAAAGCAGTTATCAGCGTGCTGCGAAAAAAGCGAAGCTTCACGCTTATCGTTACACTGTGGTGCACTAATGAAAAGAAACTGACAAAGTGAAACGAGTAAGGTACTGTCAAAATTTTCAAACATTTCTTCAAGATAATTCGACTATTTTGGACTACACTTGGTTCACGGACGAGGCATGGTTTCACTTCTCAGGATACGTAAATAATCAAAATTCCGTGTCTGGGCAAGCGAGAACCCCCATATGATACACGAAGAGCCCTTCATTCAGCAAAGATTGGTGTGTGGTGTGCAATATCTCGGCGGCGAATAATTGGTCCCATCTTCAATACAACTGTCGCAACAAATGAATACCTTCAAATATTCAATACGTTTGTAAATCAACTGGATGACCAGGAACTCTCCATGGGATATTTCCAACAAGACGGTGCGACATGCCACACATCAAACGCCAGCATGGCTGAAATTAAATCCTTTTTCGGTGACCGCGTCATTTCGAAAGGGCTTTGGCCACCGCGCTCACTCGATCTGACAATACCTGATTTTTTTTTGTGGGGACATCTGAAAGGGACAGTTTATAGTAACAAACCACGAACCATAGACGCTTTGAAAGAAAACGTCCGCACAGAGATCCAGGCAATAAACGCGGACATCTTAGCGTAGACATCCGATAATGTGGTCCGGCGAATTCAAGCTTGCCTGGATGCAAATGGCGAACACTTCCAGTATCTGTTATGATGTCACCTTATTTCTCCCAGAATGAGGTAAGTCGTCTTCAAATTCCACTGCAATATCTCCATTAGTATTGGAATTATTACAATTTATGTCGGATTCGGTAGCGAGTGGGACACACTGTATTATAACATGATCCATTACAAGATTGGATCGGATAAGGAATGAAGATATAAGAACAGAGTTAAATATATATATATATATATATATATATATATGGATAATAAAATGTGCATAAATAATCTTTTATTTGCTGACGATGTAATCATAATACAGAAAAATGAAGACGACTTACAGAAATCAATGCATGCATTAAATGAAATATGTAAATTATACGATCTAAAAATTTCTGTAAGGAAAACGAAGACCATGGCTTTTAGAGGAAGAGATCCAGTGAGAACCAAAATTATTTTAGAAAATCAAAGTATAGAACAGGTGTCTAGTTTCAAATATTTGGGCTGTGATGTTGGCTACAATGTGGAAAGAGATATTGACTCCAAAATAAATAAATTTCAGACGGGTGTGTGGAACAATACAGAGAACATTCAAAATAAAATTAGAAAAGAAACCAAGATAAAAATGTATAATGTTATGGCGGTTCCCACAATATTGTATGGATGTGAAACTTGGGCTCCAGTGAAAAGACAGAAGGATAGAATACAGACGGCAGAGATGCGGTTCCTAAGACAAGTAAAAGGATGTACAAGACTTGATAGAATAAGAAATGAGGATATAAGAGAAGAATTGAAAGTACAGCCTTTGTTGGATAAAGTCACGAATTACAGACAGAAATGGATTGATCACATGGATGGAATGAGCAAGGAGAGATATCCATTGTTAGCCAGAAATTATCAAGCAAGAGGAAGGCGTGATGTTGGAAGACCTAGAAGACGTTGGGCTGATGCAATATGAAGTCGGAACGGGCAATTGCCTAATCCTTGGAGTGATGATGATGATGATGATATATATATATATCCATTGGATGAGAAAATCAGAGAATATAGAGAAAAATGGTTTACACACGTGGAAAGAATGAATGTATCAAGATTACCAAGAGCAGCATTCAACTACAAGCCAAGATGTTCAAGGAATGTAGGAGGCCAGTGAAATGATGAACAGAACAACTGTGGCGCGGAACAGGCAATTTGCCTAGCCCTGAAGTGAAGAAGGAGAAGAAGAAGAAGAAGAAGAAGAAGAAGAAGAAGATCCATTATTGGAACTGTGTTAAAATAACAGAATTGGAAAATGTTAAATAACTTATTTATCCTCTGATTCAATTTAGTATCATGACTTCCCTCTGCACTACTTTTTGTCCCCAAATATACATATACATCACAAGCATTTATTTATTTTTCTGTGCCCGTCTTCCGAAATCAGATGTTTTGATTATCTCCAATTATATATATAATGTCCACCGCTGTGGTCTCGAGGTAGCGTGCTGCCTTGTCACGCAGCGGGTGAGGTTTTATCGGGGTTTTTCCTCATCTGTAAGACAAATGTCAGGAAAACTTTAAGGCCCAAACGGTCCCCGAAATCATATGGCCATCATTATTCTTATCATTATCACCATCCTTCATCGGTGTGGAAAGCAACGGGAAGCTACCACGCCTAGAACTCCCTAGTAAAGCTGCAAGCATAGTATGAAAATGCTATGATTGCAGTGAAGGACCTGCCTTCGGGCAGAATTACTATGGATGGATGGACATATGTAATAACGATAAGATAAAAATTGAAACTCTACCTGTTGGGAGGTGCCGTCATCCTCAACGTTCTTAAATTAATGTATTTAAAATATTATTTGGAAGCCTTGCGGAAGTTAAATTTCATAATCATCAGAATAAGTATCCTACTAGTAGCACATATTTATCCTACTGATGATGGAAGTTAACTTCCGAAAGGCCTCCAAATAATATTTTAAATACATTATTTTTAAGAAGTTGAGGACTACGGCACCTGCCAACAGGTACAGTTTTAATTTTGATCTCATGACTATTCACCTGAACGGAATTTGATATGAATTTTATTAGTATTGATTATCATCATGGTTATCCAAGCCACCTCTTATAGGTTGCCTGATTTATCTTTTCCCATTTGATTTATAGTTGTATGATTTTTAATGGAATTCCTCATTTATATTTACCTATTATATTCCTCAATGATTCTTGATTACTTCCAGAGTGACGGACCTTTTGAGTTTTACTAATGGTTCCATATGTTTAGTGATTTAACACCCTGTATACTTTGTTTTGATGTCAAATTGCAGAAACAAGACTAGAAAGTAAATGTTGAAGCATTGTTAGTACAATAATGTCCATCCAGTGTTTAGGTGAATGTTAAATCAATGTGTATCCAACATCGAAACTACAAGACCATACTAATCAGGGCGACCGGGTGACCTGCAGCTGTCAATAGGGGTGGTTATGTATGGAAAATCACTACTCTCTCTGCTCTGCTCAGACCGCATTCATGATTAACGGCCACTCTCCTCAGCCCTCATTAAACCAGGCTCAACACCCTCCTTCCATTTACCTACATAAATCTACCATTTGCTGCAGGATTCAAAACAAACCTCCAAAGACGAACCCACCCAATGGGGGTTGTTGACATCAGAATCCTCATTTAATTACTACTATCATCATCAATATTATCATCAGTTCCACTGCGTGCACTGTATTAGAACATTCTATTGTTCATATGTTCCTTACGTGGAATGCACATACGGCCTATCTAAAATAGGCTACATGTTATCTTGGTGCATAGAGCCATGAAATCAAACACGATTTGGAAAATTTGTTGGAAAGAACATAATAATAATAATAATAATAATAATAATAATAATAATATTTTCTTCATTTTGGCGGAGTTAAGGCCATAAGGCCCTTTCTTCCAGAAAACGAAAAAAATATATAAATACAAGCTTCAAATAATTTTCCACAATACTATAATACATTTTTTTAAATTGAAAATTGCAATGTGCATATTTATATGCTTACTTACTTACTCACTGGCACTATCGAACCCATAGGTTCATGGCCGTGCGGACATAAGCTCTCCATACATCCATATCCTGAGCTAATCCTTTCCAATCATTCCCTGTATAATCTACTTCCCTCAAATCGTAGTTAATGTTATTCTGCCACCTCATTCTTGGTCTACCAACTGGGCGTTTTCCCTCTGGCTTTCCTACAAGAAGCTTCCATGCAAGTCTTTCATTCCCCATACGTGCAACAATTTATATGCTAATCATTACATTTTTTTATTTAATGCCACCACGTTGTCATTTCGACTTCTGGTATTCTCTCCTGGTGTTATTGTAACCCACTTCTGAGGTTGGGGCGCCTGGAAGGCGGAGTTACGCTGCTCCGATGATATATATGATAGGTGATGATGATAGTAATGATGCGCTAGGAGAGGCCTTAATCCTAAACTTAATGAATATGTCAATGATGATAATGATGACCAGATCATGTTCGGGGACCGTTTGGGTCTCAAAGTTTCCTGGCATTTATCTTGCAGGTGAGGAAAAACACACAAAAAAACATCACCCAGGAAACTTGTCCCGACTGGGATTCGAACCCAGGCCCGCTGCGTGACAAGGCAGCATGCTACCTCGAGACCACACAGTTACAATTTATGGTAAATTGTTCTGCAACAATTTCAGTTTATTTGTAATTTCATTAATTCTCCGTAAAACGAGATTAATGTGTAGCTTGAGCGGTATAAGAAAGTCAGTATAGTATTTAAAATGTATGACCTGGTTTTAGCAAGAAAAAGTGATATGATCGTCAAATCGAAATATAAAGATGAAACTATACAAGATCCACCCTTCATGTCAACAACATTCGTATCTCAAGGTTAGCCTTCTGTACTAATATAGCGAAAATCGAATCTTTATAAATTGACTCTCTACAATTTATCTGTACAAATTCACTGTGTATTGGTACTTATGGATAGAAATAAAAAAACGGTAAAAAGGGAGATGCGAAAGTGGGTCTTTTATTGCCTAATATTTGCAGAATTTGCTTGCAAATGCCAATGGAGAGGTTTTCTTGTCTGTAGGGATTACAATAGAAATGTCCTGATATCTATACTTATGTTGCATCTCTACCAGACGCTCCCTAATCAGTGCATTAAACATAAGTTTCTGGAAGTGGTCTCACTTTCAGGGAAATTGTTTCCATACACAATGCAGTTGACAGAAGGAAAACACGTAACGTTGATTTTTTTTTCTGTTTATAAATAAATTAAATATATGTTTTCTAGGAAGCCGGGAAAAATAAGAAGAGTCCTTATTCTACTAAAGAATTCTAGTTCAATGAGACACTTAATATGAAACATTTAATATTAAAAGCATTAAGAAGAGGAATGTCCATGGATATGTTCATAATAAATGTTTCATGATATCAAGAAGGAAAGTTCAGATATTATGAGATGAGTCAGATTAAAAAATATATAAACAAAACTAAGGGATCTATACTTTAAGTTCATATTGTTTTTTATACCGTTGAGGTTATAATTTAACAAATTAAGTAATATTATGGATACATTTCAGAATTGTCGAATTGTACTCAAAGCCCCTTGCTAGGTCCACTTCAAAATACACCATGTCCCATTCAAACCTCGCACATTTTAATAATCATAACTCTCAAAGTATGCGGAATTATGAAGTGAGGTTGATATTAAAAGAAAGTGGAACCCAAAGCATTTTTTTTTCATTGTTGCAGTTAATTCATATAATGACATAATGACAAAAGAAAATGGCGACTCCTCAGCAACGAGCACAAACTGTTTTCTGGTATGCAGAGACGAAGTCAATAATTACAGTGCAAAGAAATTACCGGAGATAATATGGAGGAAATACACCTGATGGGAAGACCATTAAGGCATGGCTTGACAAGTTTCTGGCGACTGGAAGCGTTAAAAAAGATCAGGAGGTGCTCGTACACGTGTCTCAGAAGAAAAGATTGAAGAAATTAGACCAGGATGGTGCACATATAGAGGTGTTTTATTGTGTGGCAATGAAAATTCTTTGAGTATCTGTTTCTTTTAATACCAACATCATTCCATAATTCCGCATACTTGGTTAGTTATTCCGATTGAGGGTCTTTCCACTTTTCAGCGGTTGCCCTTTTACCAGCCGGCTGCTGGCCCTTCACATCCACATGTGTCAATCACAGAGGTAGATGATCAACAGCCAGTGTAGGGGTGACATGTGGTTAGCATGTCGAGTCCCCCAGCCGTTATAGCTGGTTCCTCAACCTGGAGCCGCTACTTATTGTAGCTACCCAATTGCCTCACGATGCTGGGTGGCACCGGTCCCATACTGGCCGAAATACCATGAGAAAATTTCTTCCCCCATGGAGACCCGAACCAGCGCAAGTCCCGTAGCTCTGAGCCAAGACTTCCTACCTTAACCGCTCGGCTACGGCGCGGGATTAGTTATGATTAATTAAAATGTGGGAGGTTTGAATGGGACACCTTGTGTAATAATTGCTTTATCTGTACGGAAAAGGGATAGTATATTTTTAGCTACGTTTTTGATATAAAAGTCTATATAACGGGCTTCCAATATAAAACCGGACCGGCCTTACGGAGTTTCACCCGGCACGCAGTGCTGTCTCTTCCTCCCGCAATTCACCCTGCCTGCCACCCGTCCTTGAACTGTTTCTTACCTTATAGAAAATGCTGGAAATGTCCTCCCGCAGTTAAACAGGCATTATACCGAGTAAACACATTTAGATTGACACGCTGTAGTTCGGGCACTGTCAAGTTTCTGATTTCATTTCTTATGTTGTTCTTCAGTTCTTCCAATGTGTGCGGATTTGTTTTGTACACTTTGTCTTTCAGGCTACCCCACAAATAAAAATCACACACTGTTAGATCTGGGGAGCGAGTGTTTCTTATTTTGTACTGAACCAGTGGTCTCAAATTTAGTCACAAGATCGTGGATTGTCGATCTGGAAGGAGGTAATTGTCCAGGGAAGTTCCGAATAAATTCCTCGCGAACGCGACGAGCTGATTCGTATTTATAATAACATTTACACACATAAATGCGCTGCTCTAATGTCAGCTGACGTCTCATCTTATCGAACGATAGTAAACTGACTAGTTCAAGGACGAGCGGCTGGCAGAGTGAAATGCGGACGAGGAGAGAGCGCTGCCTGACGGGTGAAACCCCGTGAGGCCGGTCCGGATTTATATTGGAAGCCCGGGTACAATCCTATAGAATCGGTTGTGTTAAATTTAAAGACTGATAAGAATAATGTAAATTAATGTTAACTTAAAAAAATACATGCGGAGATAATATTCTGTGTAAACATTAATAAAATCATTCATAATAATAATAATAATAATAATAATAATAATAACAATAACAATTGACTTAAACTGGTAGCTTTAAGGCCACGAAACATTATCTTCCACTCAACTAATGAATACTGCATGTTAGAGATTACAATATTATGTTTAGTTAAACTTTAGAGTCCAGACTAAATTTAATTTATTATCGGCTGCGGTGTACTAGTGGGTATGCTCCTTGCCTCTGATCACGAGGGTAGCGGGATCAAATCGGCTGGGGTCGATGTACTTTTAGGATGGAAAAATCCAAGAAGCAAGTACTCCGGGAGGGACTTTAAGCAGTGGGCCCCGAGTCGGAAGATTTTCAGGCTTTTAACAGATCCTTAAGCCTGAATAAAAAAGCCTCTAAGCAAACTTTTCCAAAGTTTCCTAGATGTCAGTTTGAGGCGGAACGCTGACTACTCCTGTGATATCAGTGTAACTAAATTAGTATGGATCAATTTCTTCCCTGTAGGGGGAGAGCAGCTAAATCTCATTGATGGAAACAAGGGCTTACAAGATCAGGAATTTATATAAGGATTAATCTGTCTATAATGACGTAGTCTATTATTGAACCATTGCCTCTCATTTGTTAGGAGTTACTAAACCAAGTTAATTTTTAGTTACCTTATTTGCCCATAGATGTCATAAATGGCATGAAGTCAACACACCTACTCAATGAGACATCTAACAGGCAACTAAGGTATTACTAGGACATTGAGGCCAGTAAATTTTGCTTAGAGGTATTTTATTCAGGCTTAAGGATCTTTTACGAGGCTGGAATCTTCAGACTCGAGACCAACGGCTTAACGTCCCTCCCGGAGGACTTTTCCGCTCTAAAAAATTCATCGACCCCGGCCGGGTTTGAACATGCGACCCTCGGGACCAGAGGCAAGGAGTATAACCATTAGTCCACTGTGGTAGACATATATGGATTAAGACTAATATAAATAAAATTATAAATATAAATTGTTGAAATAGTTTTTAGAATCCCTAAACAATTTTCCATCAGAATGTAAGTCAACATAAAATTTGTACAATTATATCTGACATTTTATTCACCCACAGCCGTAATACATAATACTGATATAATGTATTTGAATTTAATAACTTATGTAACGGAATTTATTTACAGTACTTCAACCATATTTATTTATCAGTGTTTAAGTTATCAGATAAAATAAAAATTACTGCCGAAATGAGACAATACTCTCGGATGATAGTCTGGAGGAAGACATTGAGTACATGTTGAGAGGTGAAAAACACTGAGTTGGTGTCAATTTTCAAGATATAATATGGCGTCGAAAAAAAAATGAGAAAACAGAGTTTGAATATTTCAGGATTTTATTTTCTAGATCAGCAACAGTAATAACTGTTCCAGGATCGACACACTGGGCAGTCCATTGCTTGCCGTCACCTATGAGAACATGAAAAGTGGTTTCAAATATCAATTCAAGTTTGACCAAAAGAAAGTATTCGTCAAACCAGCAAAATGGACTTGCTTAGGAATTCCTTTAATTTTGGCAATTTGGATTTTTTTTTTTTTTTGCGTCCGAAGGAATGAAGGTATTGACATTGATATCATGAAAATGTTTTTAACAAATTTTTACACATCTTCACCGATCCTATTTAGGAGACACCGTAAATGACCATTATACACAGGATATATCAAAATTAATAGCGCAAACTGAATAGGTTGAACGTATAGGATAACAGCAAGAAGGTTCTAGTAAAAATCAGTCCGCAACTATTACTTTTCATGTTATACAGTAGACTGATACTTTACACACGTACCTGTCCAAAGAGATGTTCAAAGTGGCGTCCATGCATCTGGTTGCAATATTGGACTCATTTCTGCAGCGAGTTGCGATATGATGGACTTGAGTGGCACCTCATACCTAACCACATATTCGCAATGATAAATCTCCCACATAGGAGAGCTTATGTCCGCGCGGCCATGAACCTACGGGTTCGATCGTGCCAGTGAGTTAGTTTAGTTAGTTTGTTTGCGGACCCATGATTACTAACTTTCTTGCTTCTATTATAATTTCAACCGTTTCAGTATGCGCTTTTAATTTTGATACATCATAAATAAATAAATAAATATATATATATATATATATATAGGCGTATGTGTGTGTGTGTGTGTGTGTGTGTGTGTGTTAACACTCTAGCGGCTGCAATTTTTGTTTCATCGAGACAAAACTTGAAGTATAGTAATTAAAAAAAGTAAGGTCAAGATCGTGAACCAGCAAAATCAGACCATTGGGTTTAGAACTTCACCTGAAACGAAAATTTAAATCGCTCTAGCGGTCGGAATTTTTCACGATTCAGAACGAATCTTAGTATATACTACTAAAATAAACCGAGGAAGATATTTTCAAAAAATCAACGAAACCGACCACTAGAACTGAAGGTTTACGTCTAACCAGAAATTAATAATTGTCTCCTGCAACCGCCATATTTCATTTGTCGCAATATAGGCCTATAACATAAAATTAAATTAACTCTTTAATTGGCAATATATCTTATAAGATACATTAGTTTAATTTATTTTATGTTTTTAATAAATTAATGGAACAATTAATTGGAGGATATTATTTAAATTGGTGTCAAATAATATTACGATATCCATCTATCCGTAGTACTTCTGCCCAAGGGCAGGTATTTCGCTGCAATCATAGTATTTTCACGCTATGCTTTGTAGCTTTGCTAGGAATTATAGGTGTGGTAGCTTCCCGTTGCTTTCCACACCGGCTAAGAATGATGATGATAATGATAAGGATGATGATGATGATGGTGATGGCCAGATAATTTTCGGGAACCGTTGGGGCTAAGCTTCCTGACATTTGTCTTCCAAATGTGAGGAAAAACCCCGAAAAAAACTCACCCAAGAGCCTGTCCCGACCGGGAATCGAACCTAAGCCCGCTGCGTGACAAGGCAGCACTGGATACCACAGCGGTGGACTATTACGATATATGAATAGTTAATTAGTACATACGGTTATGCATAATTTGTATTATCTGCATACCAACACTTTTAAATAAGCTGGCATCAGGTATTGAGTTTCTCCAATTTAACGAAAGAAATACATTTCCAGTAAATTAGCAGAATTAGACCATACATTCGACTTGCTGAGGAATTCGCTTGGTTTACCTAGTTCCTGCGTAACGGACTTTTTTTTTCTTAACTTCCCATTTGTGGTTTATGTATTCTTTCCATATGTGTGGAATAGTAGAGTGTACAATAATAGTACATTTCCCACTATCCTCTTCAATCAATAAGTTTGTTATAGAGATTTAGTTTAGGTCTTATTTATTCAGAGGAGACCATGTTTTATAGAACTCAACTGTTAATTATAACAATTAGAAAGCACTTCCTCTCTTCGTGTGTAAATTGACCAGGACGTTCATTTAATTGGAGGTGAAGAACTACTTCTCATCTGCTCTCCGCAGAGACAGTGAGTAATTTCCAGAACATTGTCTAGTGTGGGTTCAGGATCCGAGGTCAGGATACCGGGATCGATTCAGAGGCTAATGAACATAGAGGGACCATTTAACACTCCTGCACCGCGCACTTTTTTTTCTCTCTCTCGTAATTAACGGCTCTATTCAAACCCAGACCCCGTAGTGGCAACGAGGATGACTAGAACATCCATTCATCATTCCGTTCTTATTGTGCTTCTACTAGGAGAGGTTATTTCGGTAACACTTCATCTTTGCTTGAGATTATGATGAGAGGTTCACCTCAGAAATCTTCTCCTTCTACATTATAAATAGACCTTCATCGTCAGCAAGCCTTAAATCGTAGATATTTTTAAAGTTTTTTTTTTTCTTCTAACGCATACAATTTGAGGTTAGTGGAAAATTAATACAGTAATTAACTCTGTTAACCCTTAAATTGCACATTTATCCTATAAGATATATTGGTTTATTTATTTTAATATTTTAATAAAACTATGAAATGATAAATTAGTAAAAATAATTGAAATGGACGAGTAATTTTACAACAGTACAATAATAATAACCTTAGCTTATGCGTGATATATTTTCACTGAGATTCGACACATTTAAATAAGCTAGCATAAGAAAGTGAGTTGTGCCAATTTAAGGGTTGATTTTTTAATAAAGTCAATTTCTAAACTGAATTTAATTTCTAAAGTTGAATAATATTTACAAAACCTAAACGTAATCGACATTAAATCAGAAATTGCTAATACATTATTCCTAGCTCACAAGAAGTTCAAAATTTGAATAATATATAGCCTAAATTAACTATTTCTCTCTCTCACACACTCACACAATTTGTCGCTCTTCTTCTTCTTTTTCTTCTTTCATGTTCTTTCTTTCTTTCTTTCTTTTCTTTCTTCCTTCTTTCTTTCTTTCTTTTCTTTCTTTCTTTCTTTCTCTCTAATATCTCTCTTCTCTTTCTTTCTTTCTTTCTCTCTCTCTCTCTCTCCTCTCTCCTCCCTCTCTCTCTCTCTTTCTCTCTCTATATAATATATATATATATATATATTGTTTGTTGTTTTCTAATGTGCTGTATCTAACACTGAAGTCATTAGCGGTCTTTGCTCTCCAATACTTTGAGGTCTTAGAATTTCATGTTTGACAGCGATACAGTTGTTCAGATGACCTTCGTCCATTTCTTCATCAGTGTTGGAGAGTAGTAACATGTTTCTTGTAATTGTCGATTGTAACTTGACGAGAATTGAAAATGAATCTTATCGTTACTCGTTGCCTCAACATGCAAATATTGACCCATTATTTTACTCTATGGTACGAGAGACCTAGAAGGTCATTGGTCTACCATCCGGCTGCTGGCCTCCCATCCACCTGTTTTAATAAAGAAAGTGGACGATCAAAATCCAGTATAGGGATGAAATGTGATCAACATGTCGGATCTGAACATCCGGTATAGCTAATTTTCTCAACTTGGCACTGCTACTTATTGTAAGCTGCCGAAATTCCCTATGATGCTGGGTTAGATAGCATGGGAAAATTTCTGTCCCGATGAAGACTCGAACCAATTAAAGTCTCGGAGCTCTTCACTAAAACATCATGCCTTAAACCGCTTGACTACACGCGGGACTTGAATTACAGCACAAAATCAATGTTACAATAATATATATAAGAAAATAATGGTTATCATTATGATGTGATGATATTTGATATGAAACTAATTGCCTGCTTGCAGTACCATTCCTCATCTCCGGGTCATGACGTCATATATACTCCGTGGATTCCAAACGTTAGTCTTGTAACTTCGTGACCCTAGAGGCCTGGTAATCTGTAAGCTTATTTTTTTACTATCTGGATCATGAAAACCATCATCAAAGTAGCGAAACAGCCTACTAAAGGCATCAGGCTTTTTCAGGATATTCCGGCAGGTTGAACTTTCTTTAGCCACGCCCCAACAGCTTCCTTATGTCCTCTAACACTAAATTAATCCATCTAATATTGGGTCTTCCATTCCTTCTTCTCCCTTCCGATTTGTTATCAGTATACAGCGCAGCTCTGTGCATAATACAGCTATTCAAATTAGTTATGCTCCAGAATAGCCCCTTGATAAAATCGTAAATGAACATGTGGGACTCATCACATCTAAATACTCACTGGCAATATCGAACCCGTAGGTTCATGGTCGCGCGGACATAAGCTCTCCATATATCCCTATCCTGAGCCAATGTTTTCCAATCATCCCCTGTATAATCTACTTCCCTCAAATCATGCTTAATGTTATTCTCCCACCTCACTCTTGGTCTACCAACTGGGCGTTTTCCCTCTGGTTTTCATACAAGAAGCTTCCATGCACGTCTTTCATTCCCCATTCGTGCCACATGTCCTGCCCATGGTAGTCTACGAGACTTAACTATTCTCATTATATCTTGCTTCCTATAAAGACCATGTAATTCACTGTTATGCAGTCTTCTCCATTCACCTGTCTGTTTTTTTTTTTTGGCATGGGTTCCCTGAAGTAGTCCCCGCCCGGAGAAGCGAATGGGGGACTATTTGACCTCCGGAAAATTTTACCATGTCCGCATTTCTTGGCGGTTGTATTTTTTACGGCGAAAGATCGTCACTCTTTCGACCAAGGTATTTTCTTCGTCTTGCTTATTACCTTCGTCCAGTCCGGCATGGGTAACCCTATTGGCAGCAATGCTACCGCCGGCTTAGCTCTCGGGATTATTTAAGCAAGCAAGCCACTCCACCACGACAAGGTAAAGATACTTTGGAGGGGGGACTCATCACATACGCTACAATATTAGCAAGCGATATCGAAAGAAGTTTGTCTCTTTTAAAAACTCGTCTAACCGACTAATTAAGTAACTAAGTCACTGGCACTATAGAACCCGTAGATTCATGGCCGCGCGAACATAATCTTTCCATACATCCCTATCCTGAGCTAATGTTTTACAATCATCCCCTGTATAATCAACTTCCCTTAAATCATGGATAATATTATCCCATCTCATTCTTGGTTTATCAACTGGGCGTTTTCCCTCTGTTTTCCTACCAGAAGCGTCCATGCACCTCTTTCATCCCCCATACGTGCCACATGTCCTGCTCATCGCAGCCTGCGAGACTTAACTGTTATTATATCTGGCTTCCCATACATATCATGTAGCTCACTATTATATAGTTTTCTCCATTCACCTGTCTGTTCATCTCTTTTTGGCTCGAAATTTTTCCTAAGAACTTTATTCTCAAATACTCTTCTTTCCTCCCTGAAAATAAGAGTCCATTGTCTAACAGACAAATGAAGTTTATGTATATAGTTAAACATTGCAACCACTTTTACGTTATGCAGTCGAGGATCGTGTTATCCTGTTAAGTAAGAAGTGTATAGTTCAATAAACTACATTTAAAGCACTATATCTCTCTTTTTAAAAGAAACATCATATGCGGCCGGCAGTGTGACGTAAACGGCAGGTCGTTGAGCAGATATCTATTGCGTTATTAAAAATCTCTCTCTCCTCTCTCTCTCTCTCTCTCTCTCTCTCTCTCTCTCTCTCTCTCTCTCTCTCATGCATCTAATAAAATGGGCATTTATTTAAAAAATATAGAATTTGGAAGAACTTCAATATCCACCAAATTCAATGTATTTGGATTCTTCTGAATGTGACTTTTTTTTCCAAAATGAAACACATGTGAAAGAGTAGCTTTCAATCAAGTGTAGATATAATATCTATAAAAGGTCGTCTTCTAAGGATTTGGAAAGTACTATTACCGACATTAGGAGGTACTACATTAAATTTGAAGTATACAATGTCAAAAGTAAGCAAACAATTATTTAATGTGAAACAGAAACTAAGTTTCCATTACTCATTTAATTTATTACATTAGTGTTAGAAAAAATGGAAAAAAAAAAATATTAAGGTTGTTCTTATAAAAATATTTTCTGAAATTATTTTGAAAATTATTATCGGCCCTATATAGTAGACACTAAAATAACCATGGCAAATTATATGTATGTATGTGTGTGTGTGTGTGTGTGTGTGTGTGTGTGTGTGTGTGTGTTGTTTTCTTGGCTCTCTAGCGGCGGACCACACTCGGAATATAGCAATAAACAGAAAAAGTAAGGTGGAGTCGTTAATAAACAAAACCGGAATATTAGGAATGAAGGTTTACCTGAACTGAACATTTTAAAAATCAATCCACCGGCTTCAATTTTGTATCTTTCGCAACGAAACTCGGTATATGCCATTGAAATAAAATAGGAAATATATTCATAAAAAACAGTGAAATACGACTATTGAAAGCGAGCGACCGCAATGTTTGTTCTCTTCCAACGCAATTTGATACATACGATTTATTATAATAAAAGAAATATACATTCCGTAATCCAGTAAAATCGGACTTAGAAACTGCTTGCTGAGGAATTCGCTAGTTTAGCAGTACCTGCATGACGGACTTTTTCAATTAAGTAAATTAGTCAAGTAGACACAAATATGCTTAATAGTAATAAATATATTACTCTCCTAGTGTATGGATGCGAAACATGTACTCTTACTTTAAGGGAGGGAAAAGATTGCGAGTATTTGAAAGAAAAATTTGGACCAAAGAAAGATGAACAGACAGCCAAAAAGAGAAGACTACATAAAAGTGAAATACATAATATATGATTTTTAAAGGAAACCAGGTATGATAAAAAGAGTTAAGTCTTATAGACTGCGGTGAGCAGGACTGTGGGACGTATTGAGGATGAGAGAGAGGACACGGAGATTTCTTGTAGGAAAACCGGAGGGAAAACGCCCAGAAAGTAGGCCAAGAATGAGGTATTATAATGACATTAACCTTGATTTTAGGGAAGTAGATTATACGGGGAATGATTGGAAAATATTAACACAGGATAGGGATGCATGAAGAACGTATGCCCGCGCGGCCATGAATCTATAGGTTCGATAGTGCCAGTGAGTTAGTTAGCTAGTAATAAAGTTAAAATTATAATATAATGTTTTAAAATTGTTACCTAATAGGTCCGCCTCCCTAACTTTGTAAACTCTTAAATCTCTATTTGCCTTTAGGGACTAGTTCTAGCAGGAGGAGTAGGAGATTGGTCTGTATCTACTGATCCTGAATGAAATACTGGTGCACTAGTGATTACTTGGTAAAGAGGGTTGAACGTACTGTTCTCATTTAAAACAGGTTGTTGGTTTCTTTTCAAAATTTAAATTTCTTCTAGTACGTTTATTTTGTTGAATTATTATCCTTGTGCAGTACTGTGAGGATGTTGTTAATATCTATGATGCGATGCCCTTTCTGAATAATATGTTTAGCATAACTTGATTTTCCTTCCGCTTAATTAAAGTCTCTAAAGTGTTCTTTGAATCTAATATTAAAACTCCTGCTAGTTCTTCCTAAATAAAATTTGTTATAGTCTTTACAGTTAATTTATATGACTATTTAACTAATGCCCCAAATGGGAGTCAATGACCAATCACGTTACAATGATTTTTTATTTACAACCAATCACAGTCGTGTTTCGCCTAGAATTTACCAACTAAAGTTTATCATAATAAAGAGAGCAAATCATTTTTAACATTCTGAATAGGTCACATAGCATTATTTTGCAGTGACTGACCCACTACGAAATACGGCTACCAAGATTATACAGTGCATGAATGTCAACACATACCGCATGCGGGAGTTAATATAAAACATTTGTAGCAATTGATTATACCACCAAAAAAGAAACCACTGTTTGCACTTTCTTAAATGTATTTTTCCCAGAAAAATATAATTGTCATATTTACATCATAGGACATCAGAAATGAATTAATATACAGTTTGATGTGTTTCATTTTTTCTCCACTAGAGTGCATTCTTACAATATTGCGTTCCTTTGGCAATAAATAATATGATCTGGTTGCAGTAATGAACAAAAGAAGCAAATGAAGCGTACAAATCGTTTCTCATTTGTTTTCAAACATCGCCGTTTACATTAAATATATAAATATTTTAAAATAACTATATTTAAATAATGATTTGTGAGTAAACAGCTTAATTTTATTCGTTAAATAGTCCTAACAAATGCCACTCTTGATTTCCAAATTCTCTAGATAAATTCGCTCCTCACTTCGTGAGTCGTGAATTTATCGATTATTTGGAAATCACTCGTGGCATTACTTATGATAATTAATGACGGAGCCCATTGTTGAACCATAGTCTCTCCTTTGTCAGTAATTTATAGACCAAGCAATTTTAGTTACCTTATTTGCCTAAATATGTCATGAGTGTCATCCGGTCAACACACCGACCCAATGAGACATCTAACAATCAACTGAGGTATTACTAGGATGTTCGAGATCGGGAAATTTTGTTTAGAGGCCTCTTTGTTCAGGCTTAAGGATCTTTTCCGAACCTTAAAATCTTCAGACTCGGGACCGACGGCTTAAATTCCCTCCCGGATGTCTTGCTGCTTGGAGTTTTCCATCCTTAAAAATCCATCGACCGCGGCCGGGTTTGAACCCATGACCCTGGAACCAGAGGCGAGGAGCATAAACGCTAGTTCACCGCGGCCAACTTAATTTACTCCTCTATTAATAAAACTATTATTTTATTTTATGTCATTGCCTAGTATGTTGTTGAATTTGTTACCAGTTGTATATGCTATATTTATGTTTTGTCAGCTTTTTTATGTATTGGCTAATTTTGAAGTTTCTTTTCTGTATATATAATAAACATGATAACACTAGCCAATAGCCGGCGTGAAATGGTACGCCTAATAAAATTAAATAGACCTAAGTGTTTTATTTTTAGTTGAATAAGTGAAATGAAAAAAAATTATAAATTTATATTGTAATTACTTTTAGATAATCCATGTTTCAGAAAATGAAATAGATTTCTAAGTAGATTTTATCGATATTTTAACTAAATGTAAATGATATACAATATATAATTTTTCCCCGACATGCGCTGCTATGCCTAAATAAATTAAATATTGAGGATTAATTAATTATATGGTATACACTGCCACCAAGCAAACATGGTGGTTGCTAGAATACATTTTAATTTCAAATATCAGGAGTAAACCCCTACTTGTAACGGTATGATTTCGCTGATATTTTTGATAATATATATCTCGGTTCATTTTAATAGAATATTCCGAATTCTGTTTTGAAACATCAAAAATTGCGATCGCTAGAGCGATTTTTAAATTTTCGTTTCAGGTGAACTTCTACACCTAATGATTTTAGAGCATAATAGAAAACGGTTAAACACTAGCCACATTTGAAAACCTGTGTATACAAATTTTCACGAAGATTGGTTGAACGATTTAGAAGTCTATAAAGGACAGACAGACATATATTCTTTATATATATATATATATATATATATATATAGAGAGAGAGAGAGAGAGAGAGAGGGAGAAAGAGAGAGAGATATAGATTTGAAGTAAATGGGTTATTAAAGTTATTGCTTAAGACTGTACACAAGATGAAAGAATGGGTATATGTACGAAGTGATAACTTTAAAGCAATATGCTTGTCGAATTAGCACACAGAAGTCTGACGTATTTATTGTGCGCGAGGCTATAAATTAGCAACAGTATACAAGTTCACGGGAGTGGAGTTAATTGAACCAGAGAGACAGTTCATATGTCAAGTCTCCTCGCGCGATCTTCATCACGGAAGATATAAACAAACGTTAAATTCAACGCAGGATATCAAAACTTGATAAATGTCACTACATTGACACAATGTACTCTCCTTCTCATTCTCTCTGATCAATATTGTCACTTCATCAATGACTACAAGGGCAGTGGGTTCTATGACGCAGATTTACGACACGCAAATGAATATCAAATTGGCCTCGGTGGTCTAGGAGTTAAATTTCTCGCCTCTAGTTCTGAGGGTTATGGGTTTTGAACCCGCCGATGGATTTTCATGATGAAAAAATCTAAGAAACAGTCCACAGATGTGGTCTCGAGGTTGCGTGCTGCCTTGTCATGCAACGGGCCCAGGTTTGATACCCGATCGGGACACGTTTCCTGGGTAAGGTTTTTTTCGGGGTTTTTCCTCACCTGTAAGATAAATGTCAGGAAACTTTAAGGTCCAAACGGTCCCCGAACATTACCTGGCTATAATTATCATCAATATCATATTCGCCTAATTAATTAATTTTAGTTTAAAGCTTATCCTGACGCATCATTGCCATAAACAATAACCCACATAACATCGGAGCAGCGTATTCCCGCCTTCCAGGTGCCCCAACCTCAGAAGTGGGTTACAAGTACGCCATTCCAGGAGAGAACACCACAAATGTCGAAATGACAACCTGGGGCATTTGGAGGGGGGATCTAAGGAAGTAGTCCTCCGGGAGGGGGTTTAAGCGATGAGTCTCGGGTTTGAAGATTTTCGAGCTCGTAAAAATCGTTATGACTCAATTAGAGCCTCTGAGCAAAATTCAATAGTCTGTCCGAACCAAATAGCAAGTAGATGTTACTTTGAGGCGATGAGTTAACCACTTGTCACTCATCTGCATATATAGGGAAATAAACGTATCTAAGTTAACTTGGATAAATAACTACCAAAAGCGGCGACGCGATGGCGCAAGCGGTAGACGCTCGCCTCTCAGTTCTGGGGTCTCGAGATCGAGTCTCGATCACTCCATGTGGATTTCGTGGTGGAGGAAACGGAGCTTGTGCACAATTTCATTCCACCATTTCTCCATACTCATCTCATCCATTTCATTTCGTTTATCTCCTCTGTGATGGTGTGTCAGGCATGGTCGGCCCGCACCCTTGTCATTCACAGATCTCTATTTATACAGGGTTCATGTCATCTCATCCCTCGACTCGACCCTGAGTTGGACACGAGTTGAAGATATTTTATTTAGGCCTATTTATAAATGACTCCCTAAATGGAGCCAACGGGAATATACAAGAACAGACAGACAGACATAAAATACTTTTAAACTTGAAATGACAAGCCACTAAAGTTTGTCGACACTTTGAAGCTTGAAGTCCGATGATAATTATCTGATTTGTTAAAGAGCGTCATCATGTAAAATATTTTATTATGGAACATAGGCATTAAGTCTATGTAACTAGAGAGAGTAATTTGTACCTGTACCGGGATTTGAGCCTAAAAATCACTGATTTTATGCGTAGGTGCTCTACCATTAAGGTATTTAGGTACAACTCCAGGAGCAGTCACAAATTCCTCCCTCTTAACTTCCCGTAAGTAGTGAAACTGTTAACTAGACGTAATGGTGTTACTTCTACTGCGAGAAAAAAATGCGAAGGTGTTTTGCTGTAACTTCTGATAATTACGAATATGGTATGAAAATTAATGAATTCCAGACATAACGTCTTTGGCCTAG